>CM042160.1:35867904-35885404 GCA_023376005.1 Doryteuthis pealeii | reverse complement strand
CTTTATGCCCCATACTAGCAACCTGGTATCACATCCTACTAGTGGCAAACGGGTTGGATACATTGAAACTCCGACATCTGCCAACTGACAAGGTTGTATGGAGGCGTGTAGCAGATAAACAGATTTTTCTATTTAACCCATAAATGGGACCCTAACAGGTTGGCTATTGGTATGATAAGTACTGACACCAAAAAGTAGATTTCTAATTCACACCAATTTTTGAGCATTTAGTTTTAAAAATCGTCTAATATGAAGCCTCATAAAATCTTTGTTTATCATACATTTATTTAAAAAAAATTTTTTTAGCCTCATTTTTGTTGGCTGAAACAAATAAAAAATCAATTTATTGAATTGAATTAAAAATGTTACCTTACTTGTCTTAATTTTGGACCAAGACACCATTAAGCACCCCATTTGCAACCTAGATTCAAAAGGACATGTTTTGCTTTTCACCGTCAAAATCCGGTTGTTTGTTAACAGACAATTTTTAGACGCATTTTAAAAAAATTATAAAACTATAAATGAAAGACACTTTTTTTTTTACTTATTTCATGTTGTTGTTGTTAATTCAATAGCAACTCTTTTTTAATAAAACTTTAAATTGTTAGATACGTTTAACACAGGAATGATTAAAGCTATAATAAGTATATTATATGGTTATGATAATAAGTGCAAAATCTTTTTTTGAATAAGTGCTTTTTAATATTAACTATCTGTAGAGGCACATGGAAAATAAATAAACATGTCTTTCGTTTTAAGTTTTATTTTTTTAAAATAACAATATTAGTTTATCTTTAGTGCAGAATTAATTTTTTCACATATGCTAATGACAACATGAAATAACTAATTTAAAAAAAATTAAATCAAAAACTATTTTAGTATAAAAATGTTACTGGTTTTTATCGGCTGGCTGTTTTATTTACTAACAACTAATGGGCTGGGGTGCCTAATGGTGTCATGGTCCTTAATTTTTAATCTTTATTATGAAATAAGGATATTACTTTAAAATGAAACAATAAATTGAAATCATTTTAATCAATTTTATGTAAATTACTTACCAAAGGGCCGGGTTAGCTCAGTCGGTAGAGCGTTCGGCTAGAAACCAAAATGTTCCTAGTTCGATACCCACCCTCGCCAACTCGGTGTATGAGTAGCACAGGGATCTGTGCGGTAAAGTAAGGAGCTGATGGTAGGTGTGGCGCACTACCTCAGATGCTAAAATAATCTCCTTGTCTAGCGCTAGTGAAAAGGGGATAGACTCCCTTGCTGCATGGCTGATACCGACATTAGGCCGCCCCGACGACTTTACTTTTACTTACCTAATGGCTTCCAGTTCCTCTGATTTAAACATCGAATACAACATATTTTCTTGTAGGAGACCAAAAACATTATACTGAATATTCTTGAACGCAATCTCCTGAATTTCAGGTGGTAGCTTTTGGATTTTTTTTACAGCAGATTGTAATGAAATTTATTGTCTTTTTTAATTTCAAAATGCATACACAGCAACAATAAACTGGATTATGCTTGTTAGGTTAAATGCCTTGAGCCCACAAAAATATTAGTCTGGTGGCTAATATCAACCATCTTGCCCAATTTTTCGATGCAGCATATCTAGGGTTGACTTTACCTCGTGAAATCCCTACTGAATATTCTAGAAGTATCTGATCACTATTCAAATAATCTGTCTGATGCTAGAATAGTTGCTCTCTAGAGGACTAACTATTGGTACAAATTTGACCTGGGGTAAATTGTTGGAATATTTCTGATATAGTGTGTGCTTCAATTCTCACCCTGGATTTATAGACTAGCCTAGGTCATGTGGTTTACTCCTCTGGCCAATCAGCAACCATAATGTGTGGCTGATTCACTACTTAAACACTGATACTTGCCACAGTTCACTTGCAATCATTGAAAGGAACTTACGACCATTGACGAAGGAAGTGAAGACTCTTTACCAGAAGAACCAAAGGATTCATTATCGGAGGACTCTTTATCAGGATCCAATTCCACTGGACAAGCGCTTTTGCTTGAAGGCCTACAGGATGGCAAAACACATTGTAACAGTAAATTATGATAGCCCACTTAAGAGATTGTGTAAAATGGGCTAATAAATGATGTTGAACTTTTTGTGTTGCCATCAACTCTTATTGGAAGATTATTTTGATGTAGAGAGCAACCAATGATGCGTAATTTTCGTTTTCTGTGTTTCTCTAGAACTGAAATTAGTCCAGCTTCACAGCCAGTATTTATATGGGGGTTGTCCAGAAAAACAGGGTATCAACACATTTATATTCCTCTAAAACACTAACAACCCCCTCTGCTAGAAACAGCACCAGTTGCTCCAGTTGATGAGATAAATTGAAGTAAATTATGAAGCTTGGCCTAGATTAGCCTAGTTTATTTTTATGTTAGCCTACTGAATTGCTAAATTATACTTTAAACATTTTATGTATCTATCTCTTTTTTTCATTTACTTCTAGGGTATAAAAATGAATGTTAAACAATTGATATTACTCAGAATTAACGGTACCATACAGTATGAATGAGAGAACTGTTTTTACAATGAATTTGAAAATGTTTTAAGTCTAAACAACATAAATAGAGGTGGTTATTTCCTATGAGTCTAACATAAACAAAGGGGAACCACTCTTGACTGATAAATTATTTATTTATTGATCTACTAGAAAAAAAGAAGACGGGGTTAGGGTTAGTTTAATGGGAATGTGGGGATTATCTTTCGCTGGTTGTCGCTTGTTCTCACCAGGGACTATGGTATTTAAGCGCCTGGTTCAAACGCTGCTTGCTCTTTTTAGCTACATCTTCTGTACGAACATATGGGTTAGACAATGGTCAACACCCTTCTAGTGGGGGCTTCAGCCTCCCCCACCCCATCACTAGTAAGCGATTTTATGTACGGACTCTTCTGTCCTTTTATCTCTACTCTTTATGTTATGTACATTATCATTTTCTGTATCTTGTCATATTCCTGTGCTGCTATAAATATAAATTGTTTTGTCCCACAAACGTGTCAGAGTTTGTTATGTTTCAACTAGTTGTAACATAGTTATAACCTTGTACCTTAAAGGGGAATTACTATTAGTTAGTTTAAAAGATAGAGAAGTTATTAATACCTGGTCCTTAAGGTCTATGAGGTTAAAACCTGTATGTCTCGATCTGTTGGGATTTATCTTCACATTGGCCTGGAAGAGTTATCTTCATGGTATTTATGGGTTAGACATTTTGTGCTACACTAAGTTATGTGGTGTTACTTTCGTATTTGCCTGGAGAGTTTCTGCCCATTTAGTCAGTGGCCGTTCAGCTGGTTTGAACGTGAGGCACATGGGTTAGACTCTGGTCTACTCGCTCCTCGTTGAGGCTTCGGGGACTGAAAGTGATTTATACAGCATGGACTATTCTTAGTCTCATGTCTGTGCTTCTGTTTTTCCCTTTTATTTATGTATGTATGTTTATGTATACCTTGTATTATGTACCCTGTTTATCCATGTGCTGTACCATATTAAATGTTTTGTCTGTCAACCTTTGTCGGAGTTTTATCTTCAGTAATTATCACTTTAAATTATACAGTTAGTAAGTGATTTTGTATGTAACGGACTCTCCTGTACTTTTATCTCTACTCTTTATGTTATGTACATGTATGTTATTATTTTCTGTATCTTGTCATATTCCTGTGCTGCTATAAATATAAAATGTTTTGTCCCACAAACGTGTCGGAGTTTGTTATGTTTCAACTAGTTATGACTTTGTTATAACATTGAACCTTAGAGGAAAATAAATAAATAATTTATGAGTCAAGAGTGGTTCCCCTTTGTTTATGTTAGACTTATAGGAAATAACCTATAACTCTATGAGTGAGGTATTTTCTACTTTTGCCACCACCCATCTCCTTTGTGAATGTCAAATGGTGTTCTGTTCACTTTGTGTTCTTAAATTATTTCTTTCCATCTGGCCCTAAAATCTCTTTGTACAAGAAAGTATTTTTATCATGTCTTACATCAACACCAAAGGAGCTGATGGTAGGTGTGGCGCTCCACCTCAGATGCAAAAACAATCTCCTTGGTCTAGCGCTAGTGAAAAGGGGATAGACTCCCTCGCTGATTGGCTGATACCGACCGACCGACATCAACACCAATACAAATCGTTTCTGTTTGATCAATGTGTTTTTGATGGGCATTTTGTTTTGTTCTTTCTTTTGTATGGTTTTATTTTAGATTTAACCAAAATTATGTTTTTGATATTAACACTCGGGTTGAGAAGTCCATAGCCTGAAAATTTAAAAGAAAGGTATTTGCAAGGCTTGATATAATAAAATAATATATATTTACTTACCTTACGAAATAAATACAAATCGCTTAGTAGCATGCAAAAAAACAAAAAAAAAAAAAAATCAACTTGCGAATAAAAAATGTCTTCAAAAATAAAGAATATTAATTATCACAGGGAATATAAAGCTACCTATTTCTTTTTTTCTAATAATTAAGCTGATTTTTTTTTTTACGTTTTTTTTCTTTAAAACTTGGGGTTATTTCCTATAAGTCTAACATAAACAAAGGGGAACCACTCTTGATTGGTAAATTATTTATTTTTGATCTACTAGGAAAAAAGAAGACTGGGTTGGAGTTAGGATTTAGGGTTAGTTTAATGGGAAAATAAATAATTTGTCGTCAAGAGTGGTTCCCCTTTGTTTATGTTGGAGTTATAGGAAATAACCTGATGATTTTACTTACTTATGGTACAAAGTCTCTGACATTTAATTTTTAACTCCCACTCCTCAGGTAATATCTTTGCAAAATTAATTTTTACACACTGCCCTGAGGGCATTTTTTTTTTTTGCTAGTATATATAAAAATAAAGAGAGAGAGAGAGAGAGAGAGAGAGAGAGAGAGAGAGAGACAGAGAGAGAGAGAGAGAGACAGACAGACAGACAGACAATGAAAATGAAAATCTTTGAAAACAAAGAAAGATTACAACAATTACAACAAAAACATGAAAATTGGTTGCAATAATTTCTTTCCATTTTTATTCAGATCTTATGAATGAAAGAAGAGAAAAAAACATTTACATTTTTCCTCTTTATTACTTTATACTTCTGTTGGTAATAAACATAACAAATTATTTTTTAATTTTTTTTGTATTTATTTTTATTCCATTGTTCCTTTATATCTGCTTTGAAATAGTTAATTCAATTTTTCTTTTTAAATTTAATTCTTTTCTTTTTTTTCCCATAAACAAGGATAGAGATATTCTTCTAAAATCATGTACATTATATTACAAATGTGGAAAAAAAAAATGTCTTTGGGTCGAGGGAGGGGTACCCCTCCTGTACCCCACTGGGCAGGGGATTGGGGGGTAAAAGGGGGAATGAGGGGAGGGGAGAAGGGGGGGGTCGTAGAGTAGCAGTAGACATTAGTGTACATCAAAGAGTTAATCTGTAGGCAACAGAGAGAACATACACAACTCTCGAATGGTGAAATTAGATGAATTAACTGACTCGGCTCGGAAGTCAGATTTTTTTTTTTTTTGATATTTTTTTTTTTTTTTTTTGGTAAATCTTTTTTTTTTTTTTTCCTCTCTTATTCAAGAAGCACAAATTAATCACCATATTTTTATTTTTTTAAAAATTCTTTTTTTTTTTTTTTTTTTTTTTTCTCTTCATAAGTCTGAAGTGGATGAAATTCAAGGCTGTTGGAACTAAGAAATGATATTTCTGGTTTTTTGTCTTTTGTTTTTATTTATTTATTTATTTTTTTGTTTTGTGTTTTTGTTTTATGCTACTCATTTTTTTTTTTTTTTTTTTTTTTGGCGGACTGATGAAGCATTGCTATTGCATTGAAGTGAGACTGCAGTTAACTGAGAAACTAATGGTTGGATGGGGGGGTCGGGATTTGGGGGTCCAATAACAGTTAGCATAATAGAAACTCTCGATGAATAGATAGTGCCTAGTTACTGGCAAAGTGTTATACACCAATGTAAATAGGTTGATGATCCACACACTCCGTTTCTTATATATCTATTTACTTAGAAGAGAAAAGCTGCAGTGTAATTGGAAAGGTTAAGACTAATAGTAGTGAAACACACCAGCTCGCTCGGACTATTTACAACTGATGAAAATAAACAAAGGGAAATGGGGGGGGATATATTTTTTTTAATTTTAGGGAGGGGAGACGGAGAGAGAGACCCACCCACCCAATGTTTGTGTGTTACACTACTTTGGCAGAAAGAAAGGAAAGGAAGGACAGTGCCTCAGAAAATAATTGTTAATAAAAATATTTAGAGAAGGAGGAGAGAGAGAGAGCAGAGAGGGAGAAGGAGGAGAGAGGGAGAAGGAGAGAGAGAGGAGAAGGAGGAGAGAGGAGAAGGAGGAGAGAGGAGAAGGAGGGAGAGAGGAGAGGAGAGAGGAGAGGAGGAGAGAGGAGAGGAAGAGAGAGAGAAGAAGGAAGAGAGAGAGGAGAGGAAGAGAGAGAGGAGAGAGAGAGAGAGAGAGAGAGAGAGAGGGGAGAGAGAGAGAGAGAGAGAGAGAAGAGAGAAGAAGGGGGGGAGAGAGAGAGAGAGAGAGAAGAGGCCATACTTAATGTATGTATGTATGTCGATTTATTTCAATAGAAAAATTTTAGATCCCATCTTTAAAGTTTCTTTTTTTTCTTTTTTTAAGATAAAAGAAAGGAAAAACAGAAAGTTTGATTAAAAAAGATGGGTAGCTTTTATAAGTGAGGATAGTAAGTTTCTTGTTATTTCAAAGAGCATTAAATCTTAAAAAAAAAAAAAAAGGCAGAGGGAGCAAGGTTGATTTGAACTCTTGGAGAGAGAGAGAGAGAGAGAGAGAGAGAGAGAGAGAAGGAGAAAGAAAAAAGAAAAGGACACTATCTATTGATAGAGAAAAAAAAAAACGCCATTGGGGGGGGGGGTCACATGACCAGGAGTATAAAGCTACCTAAACGGTCAGCTGTATTCCAAATGGAGGCATGTTTAGTGAAAAACTGTTGCTTTGAAGGGGGGGGGGTTAGGGTCTGATCAGCTCCGATTGGGTCGCCTGAAATATGATGTTGATGAATTCCACCTTATCATCTGAAAGATGTATTTTGCAAAAATTAGCAATTTTTGTAAATGTTCTGGAAAGAGAAAGGAAAGAGAGAGAAGAGAAGAAGAGAGAAGAGAGAGAGAAGAGAGAGAGAGGAGAGAGAGAGAGAGAAGAGAGAGAGAGAGAAAGGAGAGAGAGAGAGAGAGAGAGAGAAAGAGAGAGAGAGAGAGAGAGAGAGAGAAAGAGAGAGAGGAGAGAGAGAAAGAGAGAGAAGGAAGAGAGAGAGAAAGAGAGAGAAAGAAGAGAGAAAAGAGAGAGAAAGAAGAGAGAAAGAGGAGAGAGAGAAGGGAAGAGAGAAAGAGAGAGAAGGGAAAGAGAGAGAAAGAAGAGAGAGAGAGAGAAGGGAAGAGAGAGAAAGAGAGAGAGAGAGAGAGAGAGAAAGAGAGAGAGAGGAAGAGAGAGAGAGAGGAAGAGAAGAAGAAGAGAAAGAGAGAAGAAAGAGAGAAGAGAGAAGAAAAGGGAGAGAGAAAGAGAGAAAAGAAGAGAGAAGAGAGAAAAGGGAAGAGAAAGAGAGAAAAGAAGAGAGAAAGAGAGAGAAGGGGAAAGAGAAAGAGAGAGAAGGGGAAAGAGAAAGAGAGAGAAAGGGGAAAAAGAGAAAGAAGGGAAAGAGAAAGAAGGGGAAAGAGAAAGAAGAGAGGAAAGAGAAAGAAGGGGAAAAGAGAAAGAGAGAAGAAGGGAAAGAGAAGAGAGAGAAGGGGGAGAGAAAGAGAGAGGAGAGGGGGAAAGAGAAAGAGAGGAGAGGGGAAAGAGAAAGAGAGGAAAGAGAAAAAGAGAAAGAGAAAGAGAGGAAAGAGAAGAAAGAGAAAGAAGAGAAATAGAGAGAGAGAGGGGGGAAAGAAAAAGAGAGAGAAGGGGAAAGAGAAAGAGGGAGAAGATGGAGGAGGGGGAGGAGAAGAAGAAAAAAAAAAAAAGAAAAAAGGAGGACACTGCCAATTATTGATAGATAAAAATTAAATAAAATATGTACTCCACAGAGCACTTAGGGAGATAGCTAGCAAGAAATCAGTTGTTATTTTATGTGTTTGAGGCTAGGAATTTATTACCATGTAACCAGACAAATGAAAGGAATAATGAAAATGCCAGGTCAAATATGGAATATATCATTCTCTCTCTAAAAAAAAAAAAAAAAAAAACAGTATGGAAATATGAAACACAAAAAATCCCTCCCACTGCATCATTTTATATGAACCCTGACAATTTATTTTTATATGTGCAAGTATCAAATATTAAATTTATCTGTATATCTGGAAAATATACAGCAAATAGTGATGCTATGTTTAAGCCCATCTCCTCTCTTTTTTTTTTTTAATGAGGGCTAGAATAAATTTATAGATACATATAATGTATACACATAATTTCACTGTTTCTTGAGAAATACTCCAGTCTTCTATTGAGTAATAAAGTATGAATGGGAAAATATTGTGTTCATTAAAGTAAGTCTTTTTTTTCAATGGTAGCCCTAAAAGAGCAAATCTTATATTTGAGTAAATAACAAAAGGCTTTTATTTTATTTATTTTATTCTCTTATATATGTATATATGTATGTGTGTGTTTGTGCGTGTGTGTGTGTGTGTGTTAGTTTGTGTGTATATGTACACGTTTTACATTTAATCTTGTCACTGCGTTCTTTAAATTTGGCTGTCGGTACAAAGTGGACACAGCCGGTGCAGTTAGGAGCCCTGCCACAAGAGGGCAACGGGATGGGTCGGGCAGGAAGGGGGGGAGGGTGTTATATCAGTGAATGTAAACTTCACATCACCAATTGGTGGGGGTGGGGTTAATATTTTAGGGTCACCATTGATTATGACAACCTGGATCAAGATAGCCGTCAGGGACTATTTTCTTGAGAATTTTTTTTTTCTTTTCTTTTTTTTCTTTCTTTCTTTCTTCCTTTTAAATTTGTGATATGCGGACAGTGCTGGCATGACAGGACTTTCGATTATTATAGGCCAAAGGACATCACTTGTTGAAGATACGAGAGATAGATTAAGATCTGCCCATGCACTGAGGACTGAAAAAGGCATGCTGTTGCAACGGTTTCTTCTTGTGAGTGTATACAAATCCCCACCAGCTAGAGCAACGAATCTTAGGGGGAGAGGGAAAAAAAAAAAAAAAAAAAAAAAAAAAGCACCAATGATTAGCAAGATTAATTGTATAGTATCAATAGAATCGACCAAAAAAAAAAAATACTACTACCATACCATAATAAATGTTACACATATATGTGTATGTAGATATATAAAAACATGTAAAAAAAAAAATAAGGATGATTTTATTATAGAGGGAGCCAATGTTAGAATGTATTGGTTCGTTTAATAAACCATCATCAGGGCATTGTTGATATTCAGTTGCATAGAAAGAAAAACTTAAAAATAAGTTAATAAGGTTTTTGATATGTCACAACATATTCAGAAGTTACAACATATCAAAAAACTCATTAACCACAATTTTAAAGTTTAATTTCTAATGTAATCGAACATAAACAATGCCTTGATGATGGTTCATTAAACCGAAACGTTGGCTTCATCTATAACAAAAACATCCCCTGAACAGCTTATTTTTTCATATTTTCATACATTTGCATACTTTTGGATTTATTTTATACATTAAGATGTAACAACTATCATGGGAAAGGGGTAATATTATATTCCTCTAGCTTTAAGCCTTTCAAAGGCCGATTAGGAAACGAAGACTTAAGAAAGTAGAGTAACATTTTCTCCAAGCAAACCCGTCAACACAGATCATCACCAATTAAAAATGAAAAATAAAAATAATAATACAATATCATTTACATAAGGCTGGTTATAATGGAAGGAAGTTATGCTGATGATTGAAGAAGACGAACGTAGGCTTGGGTTCTCGATGCCAAAAGGGGCAGCAGAAAAATAGACTGGCTATTGGGAAACACTTCCGAGTATAATCAGTGCACAACTAAAATAATCTCTTTACAAAAAAAAAAAAAAAAAAAAAAAAAATTGCGGGAAAAATAGAATCTCTATGAAAAACACAAATTGGCTAACTCCTGAAACCTTAAATTTCTCCTGGCAAACTGGATTTGGTGATGCACTACCAGAGTCGAACGACATCAGTTTAATATATATATATATATATATATATATATATATATATATGTATGTATATATATGTGTGTGTGTCGTCAGGATGGCCTGATGTCAGTATGAGCCATACAAGGGAGTCTATCCCCTTTTCACAAACGCTAGACCAAGGAGATTGTCTTAGCATCTGAGATTGTTTTTTTTCTTTTTGTTTTATTTATTTAAACACTAGTAATATTAGCAACATCAGTTATTCATTTACTCTTAAGGAAGCATTATATATATATATATATATATATACATATATATATATTCCTTATAGTGTACAATACATTTAAAGTGCTATTGTTACCATTGGTTTCCAAGCAGTATGTTAGTCACTTTTCTTCATGTATATAAGAATGTATATGTATGTAAACTTTATTTATATATATACATTTGAGTTCTCAATTTCAGTTGAATCCTATCACAGAAATATCTGATATTATTCCCCTATATTTCAAAGTATATCAAGCTATAATATTTATCACTATTCTATCCACAAACTGACCTGTCAAGTCAACTTGATGAAAAAAAAGAAAGAAAAGTAATGATAATTGACTGGTCCCTGACAACATTAACAACGAATAAAACAGCCCATTTTTATATTGCCTGGGCAGTAATTATGGATAACTGATTTCCTGAAGTGCTTTCTCTCACACTCTTCTCCATTAACCATAATGACATGCCAGTAATGAGACATTGTTTTTGTTTTTTTTTTTGTCTGTCAATCGGTCAGTGCACAGACGAATTGATTCTCACATTTCAATAGGGCATTAGCGCTAAGTCAGGGGTCACCAGATCCAGCCCACAAGGGCATTTTATCAGGCCCGCCGACGGTACTTGAATTTGTTTGTTAAAACATACGGAACGGGCTAGGAAGTATTGAACACAATAATAATGTGGTCTGCGCTCGTTATTTTTTTCAATTATCCGGATCGCCGTGAAAAAAAATTTGGTGATCCCTGCGTTAAGTGATTACAAATGGTCTTAGTAGGAATTTGAAGTCAGTTTGCTGATAATCCAAATGCTAGCATGCACTCCCAGGATGTGTTTATATATATATATATATATATATATAAAGTTAAGTCTACAGAGTGGCTTATTATCGGTATCAACTGAACAACAGCAAGTGAATCTATTCCTTTTTTGCTTGCACTAGACTAGGGAGATTATTTTGCTGAGGTGGAATGCCATACCCACCATCAGCTCCCAGATACTTTAACACACAGATCATATTACCTAAGCTGTCCTACTCATATACTGAGTTGGGGATGACCGGTATCCAACCTGAAAACTTGCAAATCCTAGGTGGATGCTCTACCAAGTTAAACTAGCCCATATATATTATAATATATATATAATGCAGGAGAGGTGCATTCCAGGAACGTTAAAGCTAAGTGAACAGAAGTAGCCGCAGACAAAAATTTAAAATGTTTGCCGATTCCATACTAATAAATGAAACACTGACTGTATAGCTTCAGCAACTCAGACGGAACATGTCATGAAGCTGTTCTTGTCTCAGTCCCTTTTCATAGTTACAGGACATCATTACAAGATTGAATGTGAGTTGATTAAGCAATATGTGTTGACGACTAAAGACAAAAGGATATACTTTTTTTTTTTCAAGTTGAGAGTTTAAAAAAAAAAAAAAAAAAAATCATTTAAAAAAAAAAAAAAAAAAAAAAAAATTAACATACAATAAAATTATGAAGTAAATCAATTTTTTTTTCATCGTTTAACATAAGGCAAACAGCACGGATATAAAAATGATAAACCTGTTTGAAATATCTAAATAAAAAGGTTAGATGTAGGAGGTGAAAGAAAAATAAGGCATAAAGAGTAAAAATAATTACCCCCTAACATCGCCATTTTAAAATGATCTTTTTTTAACTAAACAAAAATTTTACAGTAGAAAGTAAAAAAATAAAAAATTCAGATATAAAATTCTTTTTATTTTAAATATTCATATATATATGTATATACACAAACATATATACATATACACATGTATATATATAAATATATTGATATATATGTATATATATGAATATGTATATATATATGCATATATTTTTCTTTTTTTTTTTTAATTTTTTTTTTTTTTAAAGATGCTTTAAAAAGTTTCCTAATCGAGTTGCCAGATGATGAACACGATACACACACTCCACAAGTGAAACACATTATTTTAGCAACAGAACTGTACAGTGAATGGGTGTGGGGAAGTTCCTACGTGGAATGAAGGCAGACAACGCTATGAAGCATTTCTAAACATTTCCTTCATCCCAAAAACCAAGCATGTAAGACACTCACTTGCAATCAAGTGTCTCACATCTGGTTGGTTTCCTAATTTCTTCAAATTCTGCAGTCCAAAAAAGAAAAGAAAAGAAAAGAAAAAAAAAATAAAGGAGAAAGAAAAAAAAAAAAAAAAAAAAAAACGGAGGGAGACAACAGTTAAGAGTCAACTTCATCTGTCTTCAGGAAATCCACCAGATATCATTATTATTATTTTTATTATTATTATTATTATTATTATTATTAGAATCAAATAGATCCGAAGCTTTTCCTTTTTGTTTGTTTGCTTGTTTGTTTGTTTGTTTTTTCCTTTTTGCAGTGTTGGAGGTAATGTGAGGAAGGGGAGCAGAAAAATGAATAAATAAAAATGAAATTAAATAAATATATTTCTTTTTTTTTTTTTTGGTTGTTTTTTTGTTTTTGTTTTTCCAAAAATCTTTTCTTTTTTTTTTTTTTCGTTTCTTTCTTTTTTGTTGCTAAGAAGTAAATAATACCCAGGAATTAAAAAATGTTGAAAACCTGCTAGCAGCAACTGACAATAATGTCCGAGGTTGCTGTAAATAGATAATCCTGCCGCTGTTATGAGCAAGGAGACTCTCGGGCACAAGGCTGTGGGGAGCATTCACGTGCAGGGTTGATTAGTGGGGTACGGTTGGCCAGAGATAATTATTCAAGGCCAGCACAATCCAACCACTAACAATATCTTGGTAACGTTATGTTTCTGACTTCATGAGAGTTGCCCCCATTTTAAGGGGGAAGAAAAAAAAAAAAAAAAAAAAAAAAAAAAGGAAAAAAAAAAAAAGCCTTTCACCTTATATCAAATTGGAATAAATTTTCTTTAAAAACTTTTTTTCTTTCTTTCGATCACTCCAAATGGGGAGGGGGGGAGTATAAATAAAAGGTTGAAAAATAAAAAATATTTCTTTTTAAATCTGATAAAAAAATTTTTTAAATTTTTTTTAATACCCCACCCCATACCACACAAAGTTGATTACCCCTCATGTAACTAAATAAATAAATTTAAAAAAAATTATTTTGAAGAATACTGCAAAGACAAAAAACAACTTTCTGTCTCACCCACTCGCCCCCACCCCAAGCTTCGTTTAGTAGGAACCGAATGCTAAAAGGTTGGATTGAAACGAGCCAACACGCTTTTTTTCTTTTCTTTTTTTTTTTTGTTGTTGTTGTTGTTGTTTTTTGGTCTGTGAATTATGATGCACGTTAAGATAAATGACAATGAAATCTGGACTCTTGGAGGTTGACCAAAATAATATAATGAACAAACTTTGATGTTCTGACATTCAGACATGCTAACAAGTTTCTCCCTGAACATATGCATAAAATCATTTTTTCCTCAATTAGTCAAATGTGTGTACATTGGTAAGTTTCCATTCCATCTTGGTGGTGGTGGTAGTAGTAGCAGTCATAATAATTACAGTGATATTAGTTGGGTGGTTGTAATGGTCTTTCTTCCTTGACGACAGCAGCAACATGTAGCTCCCTCCAGTATCCAACAATATCACAAAAGTGATCATATACATATATATATATATATATGTATGTATATATACACACACAGAGATTATATATATATATATATATATATATATATATATATATATATATACACACAGATATATATTTATATATACATATACAGAGATTATATATATATATATATATATATATTACTGCAGATGAAAGGATCAACTCTAATCATCACAAAAGAAATTATAAAAAGGCACAGGCATAAGAGTGACTGGCACTGATTGATGGTGGTGGTGTGTTGTCACATGGCATCATTTATAGGAGGAGGAGGAGGAGGAGTCCACAACCTTGAGTGATGGTTTCTTAGGCTCAAGTACAAGGCAGTCACAGCCTGTCGGTAGTGGTCAAAAGAATGGTCGCACTAGTTTGATGTGGTGGTGTTATTGGTTAGACTTATTAAGTCACACACACCCACAATTCAAGACAGACAGTAGTTGATGGATGGCTTGCTCACTTGGTAATCCAATATTAGTAGTAGTAGTAGTAGCAATAGTACTAGTAATAGTCCGTGCGGTAATAGTAAAAGTTGTTGTTGTTGTTGTTCCCCTTGGCTGGCCAGCGGTGTGAAGTTAAAGAATCCCCCTCCCCTTTGGAGACTGTTGCATTTCTCATTTAATGAGGCAGGTGGCCAGCTGCTCCATATCGTTCACGTTCCATGGCTAACTGACGTTGCATAGCTTCTTGGTGGGCTGCCTGTGCCGAGATCTGTAGGGAGAGAAAAAGAAAAAAAAATTACTTTCAAATATTATAGTCATAAATTAAGTTGGTGGAGTGACCTAATTTTTTTTTTTTTTTTATATAGACTGTTATTAACTGTATAATACTAAACAAAAATATACCTCTATTTTTACTAGCTTTTATATAGACTGTTATTAACTGTATAATACTAAACAAAAATATACCTCTATTTTTACTAGCTTTTATATAGACTGTTATTAACTGTATAATACTAAACAAAAATATACCTCTATTTTTACTAGCTTTTATATAGACTGTTATTAACTGTATAATACTAAACAAAAATATACCTCTATTTTTACTAGCTTTTATATAGACTGTTATTAACTGTATAATACTAAACAAAAATATACCTCTATTTTTTTTTTATATAGACTGTTATTAACTGTATAATACTAAACAAAAATATACCTCTATTTTTTTTTTATATAGACTGTTATTAACTGTATGATACTAAACAAAAATATACCTCTATTTTTACTAGCTATTCTGACAAGAATTGTGGTTAAATTTTTTTTATCTCAAATGAGGCAAGTGTTGTTTTAAAAAGATATTAAAAAAAACCTAAGTTCCCATTCAGGCCAGGGCTCCAGTGTTTAGACAGAGAGACTAATAGGTCCCTGACGTACAAAAAAATCTGAAAGGATGCAGTAAAATCATATCCATGCTTCCCAGTGTTTTTCTTTTTTCTTCCCTCACCATTTCAAGCTAACTGTAAATACATTTCAATAGTTCCTTAGAAATGAATTACACAGGATAGGTTACAAGGTAGGGGTTAGACGGCTTTAATTGTTTCCCCCAGATCATAGATAAAAACTATAATTTATTAAAAAACTTTAGTTGGGTCCCATCAAATTTTCTGGGGACTCATTCAAAGCAAATATGTGCGTCCCAGGATGCACTAAATCAAAAAACTATCAGCATCATAGTGTGTGTGTGTGTCTCATACTGTTGTGTAGAAGTCACTATAAGAGGAATAGGAACCTACTTCTAAACAAAACGAAAAATCTAAGAAAGTCCAGTTGGTGTAGGGGTTAAGATGCTCGCCTGTCAGCTTGACAGTCGGGTTTCGAATCATACACATGGCGGTCTTCCTATCTATAGTCCTGCTGATGAGGCCTAATAGGTCGAAATGTACATACAGGGATTGATTTTTCTCAATTTGTTTAGCTTTACATTTAAATAGGTATACCCGCCTAATGAATTAATTATTAATTAATTAACTTTCAAAATTAGGTACAACTTCAATTAAGCACATATTCCCCCCCCCCAATATATATATATATATATATATATATATATATATACCACACACACACACACACACACACACACACACACACACATATATATCCCTATCCATGATTCGAAATGGTGTAAAGCAGCAATCATTCTTCTTCTTTTAGTTCAATCCAGTTCTGATTTTTCCTACCAACAAAGAAATAACTGG
Organism: Doryteuthis pealeii; assembly: GCA_023376005.1. Lineage (NCBI taxonomy): Eukaryota > Metazoa > Mollusca > Cephalopoda > Myopsida > Loliginidae > Doryteuthis > Doryteuthis pealeii. The sequence goes on along the minus strand of CM042160.1, from coordinate 35,869,179 downwards.
TTGCCTTGAAAACCAATCAAGATCTGAATTCATTAAGCAATTAGATGAATAATTCTCTGCTTACATAGCTGCTATCTAATGTTTACCATTTAATTAAGAACCATCAATGTACATAATGTTTTTAATTTAATCTTGTGGGTATAACACTTTGGATTTAATTGAATAGTTTCATGTTTAATTCAAATAGAAAAGTAATAAACACTGGGATGTATGAACATGATTTTACTATGTCCTTTTAGATTTTTATGCGTCAAGGACGCAGGACACATACCTATCAGCATCTTTGTGTATATATATATATATATATATATATATATATATATATATATATAAGCCATATGTCTATTAGTGTTTCAAAAGTGGTAGGTGAATCAGAGTTTGATCATCTCTGATTGGGTCAGCCTGGCAATGGAAATATTATGTTGAAAGATCAGAAACTTCCCAGTGACCCAAGCAAAAATTACATCACTGATGACACCTACTAGCACCCGAAATGTAGTAAGGAGCGTATATTTAAAGTATATTAAAAATTAGTAAAGTAGACAGAGCGGCTGATAGTTGGTATCAGCTGGTACAGCAAGGGAGTCTATCCCCTGTTCACTAGCTGTGCAACTCATAATCCAAAATAAATGAGATATTTTCAAGCAAAGCCAAATATCTACAAAGAATTCAGTTTCTGTAACTTTCTACAAACATATTGTTGACCCATAACACCACTAATTTTTTTTTTACCTGCTACAACCAAAGAATTTTTTAATATAAAAATCATCAAGTTCTTTGAGATGTTTGTAGTTTAAAATTCCAAAAAGTAGCATTGTAAATGGCAGATAAATCAAATTTTGATATTTTTTATAGCAATTCTATCCAAACATCTATGCTAAAGAAAGAGGAGGAAAAAAAGAGGAGGAAAAAAAGAGGAGGAAAAAAAAAGGGGGGGGGGGCTTCAAGAAAGATATAGCTAACTTACCTGATGTGCTAAGGCTGGATCACCGTATGCCCTGATCAAATCAGGGTGGAGATACTCCCGATCTCGATTAGCCAACAGAGGGTGGGAGGGATACGAATGTGGCAATCCTGTTAAATGATGCCCACTAGGATTTGTTGAACCTGGAGTTACTCCAGACATCGGATCAGCCCCTGAAAGATAAACCAATCAAAGCATTTAGATATTTTACATGACAGATTTTTTTTCTTTAAATAAAAAATATACATTATGTTTTTGAAAAAAAAAAGAAAGAAAATAAGTCAAAGGTTGACATTTAAAAAGCCGAAGCT
>CM042160.1:35727904-35862904 GCA_023376005.1 Doryteuthis pealeii | reverse complement strand
ACAGCAGCAAGAGACTAACACATAACTAGTAAGATACTTGATAGAAAAATATACAAAGAAAAAAAAAAGTGAGATAAAAAGAAATTTAAAAAAAAAAAAAAAAAAAAAAAGATTTTTTTAATTTGGAAAATCTTTAATGTAATTGAACAAATGAAAATAAATCTACAGGGTCATCCATATAAACACATACATACACACAGTAGATCACATGAAAATTTATTAAAGACAGTTATACTAAAAAATACTATCGAGTGAACAGAATTTTATTCAGTGAAATTTTAAGCTAAAAAGGTTTTTCGGATTTAATTCTTGTAGAAAAAGAAATTAACAAGATTTTATTGTAGAAAAAATTTTTTTTTTAAAGTCATATATTGGAGAGGAAATATCACGCACTTTTTTTTTCTTTTTTCAATTACAAAAGGGATCTTACTTTATAGTCGTGCAACTCAAGAATTGTTTTCAACCAAGTTGAAAACTAAAGAATGAAAATTAGTTAAGTAACTATGTGTCTAAATATTGAATGCCAATATATCTACTAGTGTTGGGAATATCTTATAGTGGACGATATTCAATCTAAAACACCCTGAGAGGATTTATTGACTAACAATTCCAAAAATTAAAATCAAAACAAAAAAAGAGGGGTGGGGAGATATAAAGATAAAATAAAACCATACAAGAAACAAAATCCTTATCCAAATTTTGACAATAAATAATTCATTCTAATCAGTTTATTTTGACAAATATAAAACTTTCTATTATCTATTCTATATATAAAGGAATTTGCACTAATTTTTGTCCGGAGGAAACTTCGAAAATAAAACAGTTAAGGACAAAGTAAATATATATACACATTTAATATCACCAGGGCTTGGTTTTTGAGCAAAAATAGTAGAGATTTGATTTATATTTGTGAAAATAATTAAAAAATAAAATTTAGTTGATAATAGCATGGATTTTTTTCCATTTAATATTAATAGATAGTAGATATTAACATTTCTTTTCAGAATAGCTGGATCAATGCAAGGTCTATTATTTTTTTTTTACATAGGGATTTAAATGGGGCATCCCACGAGGATTCAACTCACGATTCAGTAATAATGGATCTGCGGGACTAACTTTAAAAAATCCCTTGTCTACCCAGGCGACACCGGGTAGCCGCTGCTAGTAATATATAAATCAGGAAAATTAAATGTTTTCTTTCTTTCTTTCAACTGAGAAACAAAGAATTTCTCACTAACATTTTTATGAATTAGATATCAATTCATCTTTAATGAACAATAAGTAAAAATTGTAATCAGAAAATAAAGGTAAAAAAAAAAAAAAAGGTAAAAAAATGAAGTTTTGGGGAGAAAAGGAGGAAAGAAAAAGAAGAAAGAAAAAAAAGAGAAAAAAAAAAAGAAAAAAGTCCTTTCCAATGCCAGAAGAAATAAGCCCAATGAAAGACAAATGAAAAAGATAATTAAAATTGCTCTTAAACCTGCAGAAACCTTAAGACGACAACAACAACAACAACCGATGATCAATGCTGAAATTCTGAAAGATTAAATAGGTAGGTCTACAAATTCTGATGGACTAAGCGGCAATAAATCCTGCAAATGATCTCAAGAAATTAGGATAGAAATTAAGATGACATCAAAAAGAAAAGAGGTATCATTTTGCAAGTATCACAATCCATAGAAACTATGTTATACAAGATGTTTTGTTGCTGCCGCTGCAACTTTTGGTGCCAATGATTTGCAATAGGCTTTTTTTAAAAATGTTTTCATTAATAGACTTTCCAAAAATTCATTGCAAACGATAAGAATTTGTAGATCAAGAACAGCAATAAAGATTTTAATTTTAAATGAAACTTCTTTTTTTTTTCTTCGTTTTTTTAGCAAGCAGAGAAATGTCCGTTATTTTTTTTCTTGCCAGTTATGATGCTTTCAAAAATTTATAGATTACAGTGAATTAAAAAAAAAAAAACAAAAAAAAAAAAAAAAAAACAATTCTTGAGAAAGATGCAAAAAAAAATTCTTTTGGAAAAAAGAAAAAAAAAGAAAAAAAAAAAAAAAATTTTTTTTTTTTTTTTAATTTTTTTTTAACAGATGAAATCAATTTCGGAAAAAAAAAAAAAAAAAAAAAAAAAAAAAAAAAATGACCATGTGCTGAAAACTTGTTGAGAAATTAAAAAAAACCTGCTAATTTGAAATACGTTTCAACATCATGACCAAATGTTTGAGAGAAGAAAAATAAGGGTCCTTTTTGTTTCCCACTAGGTAACAAACAATCCTAAAGCTATAGAGATAATACAGAACTCACTCTTCTCAAATAGATATATACCACAACTCAGGCTTTGAAGGTCAGCTGAAAAACAGCAGTAACCTTTGGTACAGTACAAAGCAATACCAGGATATATATATATATATGATATATACACATATATATATCATATATGTGTATATTATAATCTACAATAATGAACTTACGAGAAAATTGATACACCAAATGTGAGGGATCTACCAAACTTCTATCATGCTTTGAACGTAGGTAACACTCGTTAGTTACTCTTTGCAAGTAGATGTGTTGCTCATTTGTGAGTCGTTGAGAGTATATTTCATAAATCATTCGTCCTGTCATGTGATCGCTATGAAGAATATCTGTAACGACAATTTGAAAGTGCGGATTAATACAAGTGGGGCCACTGCAGGTGGTGGTGGGCCACTCAGCATGGTGGCTGGCTTACCTTGGCAGATTGCTTGGAACAAGTGCTGAGATGCAGAATTAGCAGCTGCATATGGATGGACTGGCGTTGCTACGGGGTCCTGCTGATGGACGTGCAGATGGGTGTGAGCATGGGCATGAGTGTGGGTGTGAGCATGGGTGGATGCTGCCGATGGGGCTGCCGAGGCTGAAAGGCTGGCCATCTGTAAGCGAACCATTGGGTCTGTACTGAGGGCAAGTCGTTCAGCTTGCAGCCGCTCGGCAGACATCCGGTCCATGGCCGCCGCTGCTGCTGCTGTCACATAGCCCTGCTCACCCAGCAAATGAGAGATACCAGTCGGAAAACCTAGATAAACATGCCGAGTCAATAATTGCATATACAACTTCCTACTCAGGAAATAACATGAAACAAGTGGGAGTGGGTGGGGAGAAGGTGGAAGAGATAAAAATGACATGCAAAATCACAACCAGAGTCTGACTCTTTATGAGAAAGGGAGACAAATACAGAATCAATAAGCAATAGAGATGCATTCAGTTGGTCTCAAAAATTTGTTTCATTTGTTTCTAAGAAATACTTATCCATAAATAAATAGTGTGTATGTGTATGTGTATATATATATATATATATATATATATATATATATACACACACACACACACATATACACACACACAGTGATGCTGATAGACTTTTAATTTAGTACGTCCTGGGACACATGGGTTTGATTTGAATGAGTCCCTGCAAAATTTGATGGGTTCCAACTAAAGTTTCTTAATGAATTGTAGAGTTTTTATCTATGAACAATTAAAGCAATCTTTGTTTGACTGGATATTTTTAAAAATAATCATTCTAGTTTAAATTACGACCTCTGTCTTATAATACTTGCAGTGATGCTGATAGCTTTTTAATTTAGTGTGTCCTGAGATACATGGATTTACTTTGAATGAATCCCCAGGAAAAAAAAAAAAAAAAATATATAAATACAAATTATCATGCCGCATCTCAAAAATTCATTTGTTTCTAAGAAATACTTTGCCATAGATAAATAGAAGAAAATATATAATATATATATATTATATATATATATATATATATATATATATATATAGATAGAGAGAGAGAGAGAGAGAGAGAGAGAGAGAAAGCTTTTTAATTTAGTGCGTCCAGGGACACATGGATTTGATTTGAATGAATCCCTGGGAAATTTGATAGGTTCCAACTAAAGTTTCTTAATAAATTGTAGAGTTTATATCTATGAACAACTAAAGCTGTCCAATCCCTACCTTGTACCTGATACAATGCAATTGGTTTCCAAGAAAACATTGAAATGTAATTACAGTTAGCTGGAAATGGTGAAGGAAGAAAAAAAATGCTGGGACGCATGGATACGATTTTTTGCGTCCTTTAGATTTTTCTGCGTCCTTTTAGATTTTTCTGCGTCAGTGACACAGGACACGTACCTATGAGCATCTCTGTACTTTTCATATTTATTTTGTTATATCATGAAATTTATATATGTATGAAGCAACTATTGAGACAGAAAGGGTATATGCTTAAAACTACCTGTTCTAGGATTCAATGAAACATTCATTTGTATTATTTAGATTTTTTTGGACTGTTGTCCTCGTCTTTGTTATATACACAAGCATTCAGATATTTCTTGTTAAAATTGGGAACCTTCTTGTTAAACTCTGGAACTTCCATGCTACTTTGAACTGAAAAATCTACTCCAATGAATTAAATAAAGGGTTCGGATTGAAATTGCATGAAGGCTCCTGAAAAGGAACATCTGATGAAGGCTGGAAGCCACATTGTCCGAAACGTGTATATAACAATAAAGAATAAAAAAAATAAAAATCTAAATAATACAAATTATCAAGCCTCATCTAAAAAATTCAGACAAAAATTCATTTGTTTCTAAGAAATACTCAGCTATAAATAAATAGAATAAATAAATAGAATATATATATATATAATATATATATATATATATATATATAATTAAATAACCATTACAAGCAAACTTGGCGAATACACCGTGCGACGTGGGGAACACTGGACAGCTGTTTCAACCTATATTAGGTCTCATGAGCAGTGTATATCTAATATAGGTTGAAACAGCTGTCCAGTGTTCTGCACGTCTCACACAGTATTCGTCAAGTTTGCTTGTCGTGATTATTTAATTATATCAATTTTTCTCTATGTTGTGTGTGTGTGTGTGTGTGTGTGTGTGTGTGTTTTATAATGTTACCCAGACAGAATGCATCTATTTTGCTTATTTTCAAAGGGGCATTTGATTAAGGAAATTAGCTGAAAAAAGAAAATAAAATAAAAAAGAAATACACAGTTGAATTATTCTTATCAGAATGACTAAGCTGAAGAATTGTCTTAGACTATTATCTTCATCTTGATTGTTATTATAGTCATAATGTTTTGGTGATTATATATATTGGTCTTCTACGTTTGCCATAATGGGTTTACTAACACTCCTGAAAAACGTCAAAGAATACAATAGCTAAAACAGGACTATAATAACGACCAAAATAAGGATACTAATCCAAGTACTTCTGTGAAGATTAATTATCTTGTTTCGGTTTTTTTTCTTTCCTAAACTAATTTTGCAATTACATAATTAAATTGAACCTTTGGAAATAAATGAAAGTCTCATTTGGAAGATTTATTCAAAAAAGATAATAAAATAATTTTGCAGGGAAAAGTTTAAGGGAGAAAAAAAAAAGAAAAAAAAAGCAGTTCAACTGACTGACAGTCACTGACGGCCGTACGGGTAAGGAGCTTTACAGATAAAAATTCTGTCGGGTTTCACTCCCAGCTAGAGGTAGCTGTTAAAAAAATGTTGAGCCGCACTGATGAGACGTAAACATTGAAACATGTGTCTGTGGATAACTGATATATATCATCATGATTATGTTAGAGTAGTGTGGACATGAAGTCAGTGGTGCTTGGTAACAGACAGTTTCTCACATATGCGATTCTTAAACTTGGTTTGAAAATTGCATAGGCAAGAAACTGTCAGTAACCAAGCGTCATCAACTTCATGTCCACACCATCCTAATTTTATATATATATATATCTTATTATAATGGAGATTGTGTGTTTTCTGTCTGTAACCGAAACTATATTACTATACAAGTCACAATTCCCGTTGTTATTTACATCACATTCTCCATGATTTTATTTTTATTTAAACCTCAATTATTAATAAAATTGTTTTACATTATTAATACAGTTGACCATATCTACATACTAATAACATGCAATTGTATTTATATATACAACAAAATAGCAGTTTACAGTGTGAATGGGAAGGCTAATTGCATATTAATATTAAAAATTTGATTTGAATAAATATGTGCTTAGTATTATTGATTTCTAATTGTTTGGTTTTATCTCAATGAATATAAGCAAAAATCTCTTCAATGAATCTTAAATGAAATCCATTAACCAGAAAAAATAACTGTCATTTTATTCTTTACTTCCTCTTTTAACTAGATACTTAAATTAGAAAAAAGAACAATGAAAGACGAGAGTGATGGAAGAGTTAGTTTCAGTTGTTCTATTTTTCGATTCTACCCCCTCTGTTTCAAATCTTTTTATATGCATTTTTATTTAGTTTCATTAGCCTTCCTAATTTAATATGATATTTTATTACATTAAAACTTAAATACTTGCACCCGGAGGGTGCATATATTTGCTAGTATATATAGTGTGGACATAAAGTTAATGCCACTTGGTTACTGACAGTTTCTTGCCTATGCAATTCTCATTGGATTTTGTGACCATAAATGAAAAATTATCCTCCTATACACAGTATGTACAAAGGTATTAAAAGTTATATATATATAATATTTATTTTTTTAATCCAATTTCTTTCCTAATCATTCTCCATATTGTTTGGATTTCAATCTTAAGAAAGTTGTGTATAGGTCAATGACAATCTTTTATTTCAAAATTTGACATGTGCAGGAATCTATAGGATTAAAAAAAAAACAAAAAAAAAAAACACTGATATTTAGATAAACAGAAACTTAGATAGAATAAAGTTTTTTTTTGTTTTTTCAAATTTTAAAATGAGACTTTCATCTATTCTATAAAATCAAAAGTTAAACTGACACCTCATAAATATTTGAATAACACAAACATTCATGAAAAAGATGTAGACATTTATATAATATGTTTAGGGTTGCCATAATGATCAACACAATGACAATGGATGGAGGAATGAAAGGAGAGAGAAGAAAAATTGTTTATTGATAAAACAAGGGCCCTTTCGTCCGGTGCTTTTCAAGTTTTATAACCGGAATCGATTAAAAGTCAAGTTGTAAATTAATTACGACATGAATGGATATGGACTAGGTTTGATAAGAGGGGGGGGGGAATAAAACCAAGAAAATCCCATCAAGTCACACCAGACCCAAGCCACTCACCTAATAAAATAAGGGAGTACTTAGGTCTAATTTGTCTGCACAAGGTAGGACGAGAAAGCACCGGACAAAAGGGCCCTAGTTTTATCAATAAACAATTTTTTTCCCCCTCTCCTTTCATTCTTCCATCCATTGTCATCGTGTTGATCACTATAATAACCTTAAACATATATAAATTTGCCTGTACCAAAAATTTATTTAGATGTAGACATTATAAACATTATTCCAAACATTTTAATTTTGTTCTATGGTTAAAATCAAAAGAAACTTTTTCTAACTGAAAAATAAAAATGAAAAGATAAGAAAATTGTGACTTACCTAACCGTTCCAAACGTTCTCTTTCTCTGGCCAAAAGGTCATTGGCTAAACTACTGGGTGGATAAACCCCAGGTATATGTGTTGCATTGCTGCTAGAGCTGTTACCTGCAGGTTGCTGGACCAATGGACCAGCAGTTGCAGTGGGAGGGTAACTAAAACGTCTCATGTCGAGCCAATGAGGGGCATCCAAAGTGTTTCCTAAAGAAATTAAATGAGTCAAGTTCGAAGTTAATAAAAAATGTCCAGAGATAGGTAAATGTTAGATTATCTTCTGTCAAAAACAAAAAACAACAATAATAATAATAATAATAAACCTTTTTAGAAACTTATCAATTTATTCTAAAATAACTTTCTGTATTTTCTTCAATATTTTCATAATTTAATAGAATGTAATTATAAAAGATATGAAATAAGAATTAATTATATCTATTATTTAGATTATTCGGACTATTGTCCTCATCTTTATTGTTATCTGGACAACGTATCAGTCGATGTACCCCCCTCCACCCGGCCTTCTTCAGGTATTTCTTGTCAGATTTGGGAACCTTCTCTTCAAACTCGGGAACCGGAAAACACATCGGCCAAATGTTGTACAATAACAATAATAATGAGGACAATAGTCTGAATAATCCAAATATTAGTAGCAAAGGAGCCTTCTTGAACTCGGGAGCCTTCTTTTCAAACTCAGATAAAGATGAGGACAATAGTCTGAATAATACAAATTATCAAGCCTCATCTAAAAAATTCAGAGAAATAGTAATCATATCTATAAAAGTTGGCAGAGTGGCCTATTGTCGGTATCAGCTGGAACGTGGAGGAGCCACTCCTACCGTCAGCTCCCCACTTTACAGCACATATCAGATTACCCAATTAGTGCTACTCATACCCTGAGTTGGCAGGACCGGTATCGAACACAGAACCTTACGATTCCAAGGTGGGTGCTCTACTGACTGAGCTAAACCGGCCCCTAAAGTAAAGTTGTTGGGGTGGCTTAAAATCGGTATCAGCCAATCACTTTCACTAGCACTAGACCAAGGAGATTATTTTAGCATCTGAGGTGGAGCACCACATCTACCATCAGCTCCTTACTTTACTGCAGATCCCTGTGCTACTCATACGCTGAGTTGGCGAGGACCGATATCGAACTAGGAACCTGGTGGTTTCTAGCCGAACGCTCTACCGACTGAGCTAAGCAGGCCCCTACATGATATCTATAATTTGACATTAATAAAACATTTAACTAATAAATACAAGTGTCTTTTTTTAAACTGTAACATATGAAAGTGATAAAGAAAAAACAAAAAATACAGTAGAACATTCACATATCAATTTTTCTTTCTTTTTTTTTTTTTGTGTGTGTGTGTGTGTGTGTGTGTGTGTGTGTGTGTGTGTGTGTGGAAGAGGGAGAGATCATCTTTTATACAGATCAATAAATCAATAAATCCATAGGCAAATAAAAAAAAAAAGAGCAATTATTTTACACAACAAATATTTGTTTATTGATTAGATATAAATGCCTTGCCTTGTAGAATAAATAGTGAATCATGAAATTCTTTTTTTAGTAGTGAATTTCGAACCCACAAACTTTTTTTGTTTTGTTTTAAATACAATAAATGTAAAATAATATAGTTATATCTGAAGGATTTAAAATTAACTCTTAATGTTCTATACCACCTCATTCCACCTGGCTGGAAGTAACATTCATTTTCCAAATCTGCCCCAAACAATAACCTTTGTTTAAATGTAATATTAAACATACTTAGAAGTCTTTGATTTAAGGTAAATAACAGGTAACTTGAAATGAAAAGGTCATTTTTAACCATTTATTGATAAATCCTTATAGGAATGGGGCTCTGGACTTAAAAAATTCTCAACAGGATGTTAAGAGTTAAGAGATTATGTATTTCAATTGAATAATGGTAAAAGTTATTCCAAGTGTAAACGAAAAACATTCTTTGAATTTCTCAGAGATGCTGATAGGTATGCATCCTGTGTCCCTGACACACAAAAATCTAAAAGGGCATAGCAAAATCGTATCCACTATGTTCCAGTGTTTTTCTTTTTTCTTCCCTCACCATTTCAAACTAACTGTAAATACATTTCAATAGTTTCTTAGAAATGAATTACACAGGATAGGTTACAAGGTAGGAGTTAGATGGGTTTAGTTGGGACCCATGAATTTTCCCGGGGACTCATTCAAAGCAAGTATGTGTGTCCCAGGATGCACTAAATCAAAAAGCTATCAGCATCACTGATTTCTTAAGTCAACTGCAGAAGGGAACTAGTGAAATGTCAAACCAGAAGAAAATTACCTGCCCAATGAGTAAGCCTTTTAATATAGAACACTATAGTATCGTGCTTTACATTTTTGCCTAGTTTAAGCTCCTGACAGCGGCTCTCCTAACACTGCGATCCTACTAAAACTTTCATACAAAGAAAATCTATAAATTGAAGAGGAAGAAGAAGGAAGGAAAAAAAATCCATTTTTCAAGGCGCCTTATGTAATGGTTACCAATGATTTAAAACCGGTTAAACTCCACTCATTCAAGAAATTGACCATCTGCTACTATTTACCCATAGCTGGAAGGAGAATAGTTGAATTCGTACTTTCCCCAACGTGGACAGTGTAAGGCAAAAAAAAAAAATGTAGGGACCAATATCTGTTAGGCATACCATAATGTAATAGCCTCCATGGGTTCTATTAGATATCCCACAAGGCAATGTGACATCCGCCCAGGCTAGTAGCAGTTTAAGATTTTGAGGGAAATTTGTTTAAAAAGGAATTGTTCAAAGTAGTCCCTTGACACTGGTTACAACACACAGGTAAATTCATTTTCCCAACTTCTCCATGAAATTTCCGAAATGCAAACAGCCACGTCCAGGATTTGAAAAGTCTCACCAAGTCCATTTTCTATAGCAGTAACTGTTAAGTATCTAGCCGCCATCCTTGGCCAGCTGAAAAGGACTTAAAGTAAGTAAGTCCTGAACTATAGAATCCTTTGGTAAGTGAATAAGTCCTAAGTTTTGGAATCCTATGTAGTGTCAAAGGTCCAGTGATATAATCCTATGACCCGTTGTCCACGAAGATCCAAGTAATTATGAGTAGCTAAGATTAGAACAGCCAGTATAAATAATAATATCAGCAGCAGAATACTGCCAGTGGTTGGTCAATAGGTTGGTCACATGGTTATCGGCGAGTCTATAAGTAGAAGTGAACATCTGGCATACGCCTTATAACCAAAAAACTCCAACAGTAACCATTACACCACACACTGCCACTAATGAGAACAGGGTACATCTCGTGGTGTAATGGTTAGCAAGGTAGACTGGCAAACCATGACTAGTGAGTCCGAGCCTCACTGGGTGCACCTTACATTCTGCCTTGTGCTGCATCTAAGCAAAGCTTAGTAAATATAGTGTACCTCACGTAGTGTAATGGTTAGCAAGCTGGATTAGCAAACCATTGTTAGGGAGTTCGATACTCATTGGGTGCCCCATTTTTGTGGCCTTGTGCCATAAACTAAACTTAGTGAATAATTAATAACAGACAATGCAATAATCTTGTTATAAAAAGTGGATAGTGGCAATAAGAAACAAGGTTATTTCCTATAACTCCAACATAAAAAGTGGAACCACTCTGAATGATTGATAAATTATTTATTTATTGATCTACTAAGAAAAAAGAAGTTAGGGTTAGGGTTAAGGGTTAGTTAATGGGAAAATAAATAAATAATTTATCAGTCAATCAGAGTGGTTTCACTTTTTATGTTGGAGTTATAGAAATACCTAAGATCTTTTTGAAATGTTCTGTATAAATTCTTTTCTCTCAAGACTTGTTACTTATTTTAGCGCTAAATAATGGCAAAAACAGTCTATCTGAAAAACAAAATGGTACAAAGGATTAAACTCACGTATTTTTGAGCCAGGAGTACCGGGTGGTTTCATCTCTAGCTCGGCTTTGAATTTCTCCCTCATTTCCATTTCACGTAATTCCCTCTCCCGCAGCTCTCTTTCTCGAGCGTCTCGCTCCCGTTTGTCTCGCTCCAATTCAAGCTCCAGCCTAATAAGAAAACAAGAAAAAAACAAATACATTCAGATATCTTTTGAAACTGGCAACTGTATTATCAATTCAATTCTTAATCCAATTGAATAACTGCAGCTCATTTTCAGAGGTACACACTCGCATCAAACTTATTGGTTGGTTGATGTTTAATGGCATAGCAACCCTTGTGGCTTATTTAATGCCAAATCTTACATATATATATATATTATATATATGATTTGTTTTATTACATGTGTATGAATAAATTGGTAGAAATAATTTATTTTATATATATATATTTATATATTGTTAACTTGTGATTTGTCAGGAATTGAACTTGAGACCTTCCCATAACAAATTGTAGGGGGAGGAGAGATATAGGATTTGTTTTATTTCAAATTGGTAGAAATTTATTTTCATATATATATATATAGATATATAGCACATTCTCTCCTGATGATCCCAAGCATTTGTAAACATCATTTGTTTTTTCAATATATCAAATTCACAGTCGGATTAATTTCCTTTTATTTTATATATATATATATATATTTGTTTTATTTAGTGTGTATGAATAAATTGGTAGAAATAATTTTTATGTTAGATCTTTCATTAACTTCATGTGTATTAACAAATTAGTTGAAATAATTTTCATTAACTTTATGTGTATCAATAAATTAGAAGAAATAACTGCATGTGTATGAATAAACTGGGAGATGATCTTCAGCCACTGCCTTCTAGCACCCATATAATAAAAAGGTGTTTGCTATAAGAGCAAATTGAAGAATACAGTCAGGATAATCATATAGGTGCTAGTGCTTGATGTGACCAGTTGATTAATCAAGTGGGGGGCCTCTCCAACCACCCAATGTGGAGTTTTGCATACCATGGGACAACTTAGTATTTGGTTCATAGATTGCTCTAAGATCCTGTCCTCAGGCCTTACCAGTTACCACCCATGGCCAATATGTGGCCCCATTACAAAGGTGCACTTGAAGAGGTTACAATTTAGAAGGCATGAACCTCAAAGTTACCAACCAAGGTAACTGACCCCTCCCTTAGTCTCATGTAAGAATTTGGTTAGAGTAATGAATTACTACCTCTATCCCAAAATAGATTGGCTGGTTGGGTTATTTTATGCTGAAGATGTTTTGTTTTATTCATTCTTATTGGATATTCAAATTTTTTTTTTTTTAAATCAATTTTTTAACCACATTTTTTAATCTATTTAACCCATAGATGGGACCCTAACAGGTACTACCACTCCGGGTCAGAGTAGATTTGGAGTGATAGTGTTATTGTTAAATTTAATGTATGGAATTTATCTACTAACATCACACTATTATGGGACAGAGGTAGTACTGTTGTCTAGTATTCAGAGATGCTGATAGGTATGTGTCCGGCATCCCTGACCACAAAAAATCTAAAAGGACACAGTAAAATCATATCCATGAATCCCAGTGTTTTTCTTTTTGCTTCCCTCACCATTTCAAACTAACTGTAAATACATTTCAATAGTTTCTTAGAAATGACTTACACAGGATAGGGTACAAGGTAGGAATTAGATGGCTTTAGTTGGAATCCATAAATTTTCCCTGTTGACTCATTCAAAGCAAATATATGCATCCCAGGACACATTAAATCAAAAAGCTATCAGCATCACTGAGTATTTGTTACATTAATTCTTTAAATGCTTACGTAAATTGTATTAACTTAAAATTATAAATTATTCAAAACAACCAAACCATAACTGAGATTAGTAATAATTTCTGGTTAAAAAGATTTGCATTAAAAATAATGAAAAGTTAAAAGATTGAATTTCTGAAGCTTTTTGCATTATGATCAGCTAAGGCAAAAAGGGAGGTTGGGTGTGTGATTAAAAAAGAAGCCACTGGGTTTGCCAGCACTAACATGCACAGAGCAGCAGCAGCAGCAGGGGGGGAGAGAGAAAAAAAAAACTCAGCAAGGGTCACACACAACCAATAGGTCAGTTCAAAGTGTTCTCTATTTCCAAATAACATGTGATGCTGTGATTCCGATTAGATAACTATTTCCCAATATTAATCAAAGATGTAATAGAATAATACTTGAGACTTGGTATTTTATATGCAGGTCATCTGAAAAGTACATAGACTAACCAAGATACTCTCATGATATAAGGGACCAAATGAGGCTTATTTTTCAACATAGTCCCCTTTGCAGTTCACACACTTTTTCCCCCCAATCAGTGTTGCAGTGCTTGGATCCCGTTGGTCAAAATAGTCACCAACAGCAGATAGGATGTCATCTATGAACTTTTCAGCCCATCCTCGGGGATATATAGATATATATATATATATATATATATATATATATACATACATACACACACACACACAGAGATGCTGATAGGTACGTGTCCTGCATCACTGACTGATAAAAATCTAAAAGGATGCAGAAAAATTGTATCTATGCGTCCCAGTGTTTTTTCTCTCTTCTTCATCCACCATTTCCAGCTAACTTTAAATACATTTCAATATTTTCTTGGAAATGAATTACACTGTATGGGGTACAAGGTAGGAGTCAGATGGCTTTAGTTGTTCATAAATAAAAACCTTATAATTTATCAAGAAACTTTAGTTGGGACCCATCAAATTTCCTGAGGACTCATTCAAATCAAATCCTTGTGTCCCAGGACATACTAAATTAAAAAGCTATCAGCATCACTATATATATATATATATATATATATATATATATATATATAATACTTGAGTCAAAGTCAATTAGCATCACGGAAAAAAAAAGAAAAAAAAAAAAAAGATAAATGACAAGAATCACAGTTGAAAATATTTTACTTGGAAATGGGGGCCAGTTTGAACCCACATGAATAAGCTGTTCCAATCTTAGCGGAGTGGGGGGAAAACAACACCTGGCAGACATGGGGGGGTAAAATATGTCAAGCCAGAAGCAAGAGCAAAGAAAATTAAAGTATATAAAATAGAAAGTCAATATTACAATTATTTATTGTAATAATGATAATCTAAGTGTTATATAGTAATAAAAACAGTAAATGAAAATAGCTGAAGACTAGTTCACAAGAATAGTTAAAGGAACAACCGACTCCAGAGGTGAAAATCATGTTCACAAGCACTGGAGCAGTTATTAACACTCAACTTGTATATATATATACATATAGATAGATAGATAGATATATATGTATATATTATTTTATTTTTTTGCTACAATTGTGTAAGCCAAATGGGTTAAAACAAATATCTAAGCCATAGTTACCTTGAGGCATATAACCTTGCTTCCACACTACAAAAAGGTGGAAAAATAAAGAGTTTTAATATAGAATGGCAGTAGTATTATACTGCTACTGGTGCGATTATTTGTATCTAAATTATTCTTAAAAAAAAAAAAAAAAAAAAAAACATCTTTATATCAAGAGCCTGACCAAACTTTTTTCTTTTTCTACTAACCAAAAATAAAAATGTCAGTTATTTTTAAACTGACTTGATAATTTAGGTTTGTTTGTTTTGTTTTACGGCATATCAACCTCAGTGGGTCATTTAATGCCGATAAAGTTTTGAAATAAATCAATTCTTAATGGATAATACAATTTTTTTATGAATACATTTTTCTATTTAACCCATAGATGGGACCCTAACAGGTACTACCACTCCGGGTCAGAGTGGACCAGGGAGCAATGGTGATGAATGGGGTGCTCCACATTCCCCAAACCTCCAAAACTGGAACCTCACCATCAGATAGAATTTAACGTCATTCCCAGGACATGTAGACCCGCAGCCACCGCCTTCTAGCACCCATATGATAAAAAGGGGTTGGTGCTTGCCATAAGGGCAATAGAGTTAGGAAAATCATATAGGTGCTAGGGCTTGACGTGACTAGCCGATTGATCGGAGGGGGCCTCTCCGACTGCCCGTCTAGCCCAAGATAGGGCCAAAGTGGAGTATTGCATGTCATGAACTGCTCATCCACCTGGGCTCTATCCTTAAGCATCACGGGTCGCCACCCACGGCCAACAGGTGGCCCCATTGGGGGAGTCTTACCCTCTGCAGAGGTGCAGTCGGTGCATTCTAACGCCCCAGCCGACAGGGTGGGATAATTTAGGGTTTTAAAGAAGAAAATAATAATTGAAATACTCACATTATTAATATAAAAGAAAACCCAAACATATTTTAAAAACAGCCCCTTTCACGAATATTTTAAACTTAAATTTATGACTTTAATAATACATTTCTTTTTTGGTAAATTTCTAGCTTGTAAAAACAGGTTTTCACGTCGGCGTTGTTGCAAGTTTAACCTGCATATCTGATCACTCCAACTTGACCTCTTACAAAAAAGTGAAAAGGTCACCTATTCATTGAAAATATTATTAAAATAAAAATAAAAAAATAACTTACCTTTCTCGAGACCCACTTGGATATACCGATGCTAATCTATAATGTAACATTGGATCCATATGTGGAGGCAGGGTAGATAATCCGTACGGTCCAGATCTTGCAAAATCTTGACCTGAAAAACAAGTTTTTTGGGGGGTCATTATTATTTATTTCAATTTTCACAGAAGAAAGAAAGAAAGTATAAGAATAATAGTTAGGATTAAGTAATAACTAACACATATTCACAAGTTGTCATATTTAACCATAATCCAGCAAAATGACGGATTATAGCAGCATTTTTAATAGAGCAACACACTAAAAAATCTCCTTAGAGAATAAAGCAATTTCCAGTCCAATTTACAACTGAATAATTTTGAGGGGTTTGTCTCGCATGAATGTCATTTTTTCATCTTCCATATTATTGAAGTCCGTCAGTCAGTCTACTGTTGGTTTGAACAACAGCAACTGGCTAAGCACAACTAAAGCAGTGTCCAAGATAGTTGGTATTTATGGAAATCAAGAATAGTCCATTCATGTATTTGGGTGATTCCATTCCTTGAGTTCTGATTGGCTGCTTGGTTTCTATGATGTTGTGGAGTTTCATAAATACCCTGTCATTCTGCAATAGGGTTGCAGCAAGACAGCTTCGTATTCAGTTATGACTGCTTGTTGCCGTGTCTTACCAATTCGACGGTAATTGGAAGTTGGCTTGATTATTCTACATATATTTTCAACATAAAGATAACTATGAAATGATAATTAGAATTCGTCACTCTTTCCTAAATAGAAGTATCAATATAATCATGGATTGCTGTTACAATGGGAACCAAATGGATTCATGGATCATCTAGTTATGTTAAAATGCAAAATTGTAAGACAACCTGATCAAACAAATCTTAAAAGGAATCTATGGCAAGAATATTCATCCAATCAAACAATTTCAATATTGATTAAAATCACTTAAGAAAACAAATAACAGTTGAGGGCCAAATTCTCACCTAACGTATGTGGTCGAGCATATTCGCTGAGCTGTCTCAATGCTGGAGTGTCATGGCTTGGATATGGACGTGGAGTCATCCTTTCATTGCCATAAGGACCATGCTGAGATGATAGAGTACTGGTAACTTGTGCCTCAGACGAGCTTGACTTGACTGGCGTATCAATTCGTTTTTGCTGGAAAACATAAAATAAAACAGATTATTTATATAAAGAAAAACAATGTAATGAAAATGTTGGGTCGATAGTAACAAATTTTAATAAATCTTATTCAATGTTGGATTTATTTTTCTCTAATAAATGTTATATATATATATATATATATATATATATATAGTTGTTGAGGGATCCACGTATGCTTCTCATTATACTCTCGAAAATTTACTCAATAAATGAAACTTAACACTTAAAAAAACGAGTTTCTAATATTTTTAATGCTTCACACTAAAACCCACACAAGATATATATACCACCAAATAGACGGATATATATATACATATATAAACACATACATAAATATATCTAATTGTTTGCCCATAGATAGTTTGATATAGAACTACCATAGTTGTTATGTATAAATATTGGATCGAGGGAAAGGTTTTAATGAGGAAAAAGGGTGGCTCTCATGGAGTAGAGGTTTCTCATGAAAAATAATCAAGGAGCAAGATATAAGTAAGAATTATAATTTCTGGGGAGGGGGGGATACTAATTAATTTTTTTGTAGGGTGCTCATGGCATAACGGTTATTGCTCTAAAAAGTAGACTCAACTATATGCATTTCATGTAGTACTAATACCCCTGGAAATGGTAGAAGATCACAAGTATGGAGCATCCAGCAAGGATCAAACTCGCTATTTACTATTAATGGATCTGCAAGACACCTTGCTAACCATTACACAAGGGAAAGGTATGAATTCAATTATTCTCCCTCAAGCCATGAGTAAATAGTAGGGCAGATTGGGCTCTTTAACTGTAGTAAGGCAACTGGTCTAGGAGAAGGAAAACTCTTAATTCAAACCAGTTGTAGACGTGGAGAGAGATGGGGGTTTGCCAGGCGATTCCTGTCCAAGGCATGGTACAAACAAGGTTACCGGATAAATCTAAGTTTAATTAAGTTCTTCTACCTGAATATGTAAAATCATTTTATAGTCTAATTAAGTTTATAGGTAGTTCTTTAACCTGGATAAGTAAAATCATTATATATTAAGATACTATATTAATAAATATATCATATTGCTTAGATACGATTAACAATCCAAGTAAAAAAACAATTAAAAAAAAAAAAAGCCTTAAGTGTAATTAAAATTAAAAATCTCACTACAATTTTTTTAACAGAACAATATCAATTTCATAATATAAAAAAATAATAAGTAAATCTTTCACTTTGATTTTTAGATAAAAATCAAAATCAAAAATGTATTAATTATATGATATAGTAACTATTACCATTTGTAACCATTGGTGTAATTTTTTAAATTCTAAACAAAGACTGGAAAAATAACCAGCTTTGACTAAAGTCTTGACCTCTTACTTGGCATAGGGAGGTACTTCAGCTAGCTCAAATCTGATTCTTTGTTGTATCTTTGGTCAAAAGTAAATCACAAGTGTAAAGAAATTTTGCATTAACAATTTATCTTAAAGATTTCAAAGAGTTAAAAGAAAAAAAAAACTCACCGGCTGAATTTTTTCTTCTTTAACAGCAGCAGTTGTTTGTAAAACTTTCTTCTCCCTTTCTTCCCGTTTCTTTGCAAGTTCTGAATGTGGTTGGGGTTTAAAAACTAGATCACAGCGGGAACAGGAATTAATTCCTCGATTCAACAGTTTAATAAATCTTAAAGAAAGAAAAGAAAAAAAAAAGACAAGTTAACATCATTATTATTTACAATAGACAAAAGTAAAAAAGACGAGTTTTCTTTCGAAACTTTTCATGAACAACATTTGATTGAATGGAAAATTATGATTGAAAAGAAAAGAAAAAAATCAATTATTTTACCATCAAAAATTACAATGAAAATATAAATAATAGTGAAATTAGAAAATTTTTAAAAAAAGTTCTGTGATGGCTTTTGATTCTGATAGGAGTTCAACAAGAAACACCTGAAGAAGGCTGGAGAGCACATTGGCCAAAACGTTATGTATATAAGAATAAAGATGATAACAGTCCGAAAAATCTAAATACAGAAAAAAAAACAAAAACAAAAAACTACTGATTGTGCATTTATTATGTAAGAAATGTTAAGAATAATTCTTCCAATATTTCTTGAAAGAACATTGCTTTAAAAATTAACTCCTAATGTCCTATACCATCTCATTCCACTCAGCCAGAAATCACATTCATTTTCCTAATCTACCCCAAATGATAGACTTTGTTTAAATGTAATATTAAAATATTTAGAAGTCTTTGATTTAAGGGAAATAATAGGTAACTTTAAATGAAAAGGCCATTTTTTGAAAATCCTTATAGGAATTGGGCTCTGGACTTGGAAAATTCTCAACAGGATGTTAAGAGTTAAATAACAAGAATTAAAAGAAATTTAGGAAATTCTTTAAGAATCCATTAATATAAGACACACAGATTGTACGTAACATGTTTCTGTCATTTTATCCAAATTGCATAACTCTATATAATGGAATTAGACAATGACATTACGCAGGAATGCTTAGAGTAACCGTTTTTCTTGTAGAAAATGGAATCGGTTAGCAAATTTCAAATCCTGGGAAAGGCATGAATCCAAGTTCTTTCCTCCAGCTAAAGATAAATAGTAGGATAGACTGAGCTTTTTTTAAGCTTTGATTAGGCTACCAGCTTTAAACAGCTTAAAATATTTGACCTTGTGTCACATCCTGCCCATGGCAGAGGGGTGGGGTAAATATTCTGACATTACAGAAAGAGAAACTTGATAAACAAGGTTTGGTTTGGTTTGTTTAATGGCATATCAACCTTCATGGGTTATTTAATGCCAAACCATCCTTGTAGAAGAACAGTAGTGGTACTATTTAACCCATGAATGAGGGATTCATACCTTTCCCAAGGATATTAGTCCAAAAGTGAATGTAATAGTGTGACAGGAGTTCAAACTTGCTTACTATGATGTCACAGTCCATTAGCTATGAGAAACACCCACTTGATAAAACAAGACCCCATAATTATTTAATAGTAAATGTAGAATGTTCCAGTAAGATATTAGAAATAGAATTTTTAGCTATTTTAAACTAAACTTTTAGATCCCAGATAAATGGATAAAAGTTATTTTACAGATGTAAAAGCCATGTTGCTGCAAAAACTAGACAATACAGAGAAAATAAAAATACCAAACAACTAATCATGTGACTTTGTTCAGATTTTCTTTCTTTTTTTGGAGGGAGGGGGGTATTTTTTTGTAATTCATAACAAATAAATAGTTACTAAGTTTTAGTAATGGTCTGTTGGATAAACATTGTGTTTTATATATGTGAATTGCCATTATTCTTTTTTTGATACACTAATCAAAAATAAAATGAAAAAGTTGTAATTTATATCCAAACATCAAACTGCAATGCTTTCTTTATTCTTAAACTTCAAAAATGTTTAACTCTTAACGCCCTATACAACCTCATTTCACCCGGCTGGAAGTCACATTTGTTTTCCTAATCTGCCTCAAATGATAGCCTTTGTTTAAAAGTAATATTAAACATATTTAGAAGTCTTTGTTTTATGGGAAATAACAGGTAACTTTATATGAAAATGGCATTTTTAGCCATTTATTGATAAATCCTTATAAGCTCTGGACTTAAAAAAATCTCAACAGGATGTTAAGAGATATATATATGAAGATAGGATGGATGTAGTAGAATCCGACAGTATGAGGTAGGTAAAAGGATAATGAACAAGAAATGATAACTCAAAACAAATCTAAATCGGACGAAATATTTCAACTCTTAGATTGGTTTTGAGTTATCATTTCTTGTTTACTATCCTTATATATATATATATATATATATATATATATATATATATATATATGATATGAAAAACACATATGTTGTTTAATTGAATTTATTTTTACAACTTTTGCATTGCTAATATTGCCAATATTTCAATTTTATCAAAAAATCTTCATCAGAGCATAATGATAATTGTAACCGTTTTAAGATGTGAATGTTTTAAACCGGATTCTTCAAGAGAGAAACAGAGAATGTGAAGATTTTTTGATGAAATCGAAATATTTGGCAATTTTAGCAAGGCAAAAGTTGTCAAAATAAATTCAATTAAACAACTGTGTTTTTCATATCATTTTATCTGTACATATACCGTCGGATTTATTTCCTTACTCTTAACTATATATATTACTTTTTTATATATATTTTCAATTTAAACAGATTTATCCCCCAACACCCATCCTATCAAAAAAAATCTCAATAAAATTCAACTGATAAATCAGGAAAAAGTAAAGATTGTCAAACTGATTCATATAAGAATTTAAAGTTTAATTTCATTAAAGAATAGAAAGACACAGACTTTTTTTTAATTTAAAAAAAATCTAATCTAATCTTATAGTCTAAAATCTGAAGAGTCTAGCATAAAATGAAATTCAAACATTCTACAAAAGCAAAAAAAGTTATTTTGGGAAATCATACCAAAATGAAGTTCTAAATTTTGATTGTAAATTGTCTAAACCAATGAAACAAAAACGTTTCATTGGAATGTTTTATAAAAGATTAACGAGAGAAAGAAAGAATAATTTAAGATTTTTAATCTCAGACACTATAACAAGAAAAGGTAATTTTACTTTTAAAATGGATGTATAAATAAGATAGAACATAATTTTTTAACTTCTAATCATGATTTCAGATAAATAATATAAATCTATTAGCCAAATATTGAGGGAGACGCTCTGCGCGCACCTCACCCCCAAAAAGCGGACTTAGAAACAAATCATTGTATTAAGTTTCTTTCTTTTTTTTTTTAAAGTAGTAAATTGTATTTATTATAATTCTAAAAAGAATCATTGACATTACAAATTATTTGACAATTGAGTCTAAGATATTAACTCTTAACATCCTGTTCAGAATTTTCCAAGTAAAGAGCCCCATTCCTATAAGGATTTATAAAAAAATGCCCTTTTCATTTAAAGTTACCCAAGATATTTCCCTTAAATCAAAGACTTCTAAATATGTCTAATATTACATTTAAACAAAAGCTATGGTTTGGGGCAGATTGGGAAATGTGACTTCTGGTCAGGTGGAATGAGGTGACATAGGACGTTAAGAGTTAAAGACACAAAGAAATTAAATTGTGCGAAGATCAAAATTTGGAGTAGCTTAATTTTATATTATTCGGACTATTATCCTCATCTTTATTGTTATCTGCACAACGTTTCAGCTGATGTGCCATCGGCCTTTTTTCAGATATTTCTTGTCGGACACAGGAACCTTCTTAAACTCAAGGAACCCCAACCCCGCCTCGAGCAAATTATCAAGCTTCATCTCAAAAATTCAGAGAAATAGTAGCTTAATTTTGTTTAATTTCTCTTAAAACAAATGTCTTTTGGTTAATTTCAAAGCATATCAACTCGTGTTGAATTATTTAAAGCCTAACTTAATCTTTTTTTTCTTCAAGGAATTATATTGTTTCTAGTAACTATAATAATAGCCATTTGTAAACAGTTATATCTTCAAATCACTATTCTTAATATAAATAATTTGCACAGTTATATGGTTTTAAGTATTCCTTTATAATATTAATAATCAATACACAATTATATTGTTTCAAGATAACTATTCCTATTTAATGATAAATTTGCACACTGTTTTATGGTTTCAAGTATTTTTAAGTAACTAATAATAATCCTTTGTAAACAAATACAGCATCAACTAACTATTAATACTAATAATTTACAGTTATTGGTTTCACATATTCATAAGACTAATAATTTTTAAACAGATCTCTCTGACCATAGATGGGACCCTAACATGTACTTACCACTCAGAATCAGAACAGGCCTGAGTAAGGGCATCTAAGGAGGTGGTTCCACATTCCCTAGAGCTCTAGAAATGGAGCCTAACCATTAGAAGCAGTTTAGTACCACACCCAGGACCCTTAAACACTATTGATTTTAACGTCAACATTGTATAACTTATTTATCAGAATAAAAAATAACATAGAATACTTAACATAGCTTAACACTTGTACCTGGTCATGGTTAACGGAATGAGAACAATCTACCCAACAGATCAAAATAAAGGGTTCAGTTCAAAGTTCAATGAAGGCTAAACACCTGAAGAAGGCTGGAGGGCACATCAGCCGAAATGTTGTGATTATAACAATAAAGATAAGGACAACAGTCTGAAAAATCTAAATAATACAAATTGTATAACTTGTTCTATTGATTTAATTCTAGCTTCTTTCAAGTTGATAAAATATATATTGAACATTTACAACTTAAAAAAAGTTTTCATATTTTGAAGTAAACTTAAACAAGGCTTTGATACAATTTGAAAAATTCTTTAATGAATTCTTCAGTGTTTCTGTAAAATAGTTCATATATGAAATATTCAATACATTCATTGAAATGGTGATTAAAGATTTAGAATCTTAATTGACAAAAACTAAGCATATGTAATATAACAGTCTACCAAAGATATAAGTTTATGTTTAAGGAAAATCTGTGGTATATTTATATTCAGCATTTTTAAAATCTGAAAAGCTTTACATCAAAGAGAATTTATCTCTAAAAATACCATGTTTCCATGTGGAGATATTCATAACAATAATTTCATTACCATGAACTCAATAACCTTTCTTTGTTTTATACAATAGAAGTGCTATCTAAAATGCTAAGTCCTTATGTTTATTAGAGGATGATATATATCATCCTTTAATAAAAATAAGGCTATATATTAGGGACCTGGTGTAATGGTTATTGTCATAGGAAATGGACTCGTTGACCCAAGTTCAAATCCTGGACAAGGCTGTTTGCATTTCACATAGCGCTAATACCCTTAGGAAAGATATGCATCTAACTAGTCTTCCTCCAGCTATTGATAAATAGTAGGGCAGATTAGGCTCTTTGACCTTGGTTAAGCAACCAGCCTAGGAGAAGGAATACACTGAATTCAAACCTGTTAAATTTCATTTGAGAAATTGAAATTAAATTATTTTTTATTGCACAGATCACTTTATCTTTTTTTGGCTCTTGATCTATTCTTCAGTATCAGGGATATCATGAAGACCCTGAAATATTTGCTTTTTATTAACTATTATATAAAGTTATACATACATCACAGTAGTGTTTTATTATAATAGATTATATCTAATCAACATACTTTCAAAAGTCAAGAAATTCATTGTGCAATCTTGTTAGATTGCTAGGTTTAAACAGAAGCCCAAAAGGTTTGGGTTTTTTTTTTCATTCTTATCCATGAAAAATTATCATTAAAAAAATTGTGTATAGTGAAATTGTTATCAAATAAGGAATTTTGTTTGGATTTTCTTGAACCGTCAAAGATGAAGAATAAAGTTTTTTTAAAAATTAACTTTTTAAGACAAAATTTACAGAGACATCTAAATATATTTAGACATTACTTTTTTTCTTCTTTTTTTTTAGAAAATAATTTGATTTGGTAAATAGTTATTTCCACTAATTAAAAAAAAAAAAAAAATTTTTAGATTATTTAATTAAAAATTAAAATGTCTGAAAATCTATATGCTCATATATAGATCAAATTTTCAAAACTTCATATTCAAGATAAAATTGGCATTGACCAAATATCAAGTAAGACTTTTGTAAGGTTGAAATTCTTGATTCAAAAATTCCTATTTGATAAATTAATGATTTCATAGGTTGACCTATACACACCATCAACTTATATATTAATATATAGTAAATTTGTCACATTTTTCATCTCACTTGCAAATTACATTTTTTTAAGGAGCTTCATGACATCACTCCTTAATATTGCCTTGATGATGGTTAATGTATCCAATATATATAAAACTGAAACGTTTGAACGTAGGCATAACTATTTATTCATTCATAAATAAAAACACTATTTAAAAAAAAATTTCTATACTTATATATGGTCAGATTATTTCAATTTTCCTTAAATATATAGTACTGTATAGAGTTTTTCTTTCTTATCTCTTCATATATGACTATTTATACTTATTTTCTACTGATATGAAATATCCTTAAACAAAAGTGTTACAACTTAAGTTTTGAAAGTGAAAACCAAATAAGTATTTGATATTTTGTATATGAATCAACCAATCCAAAAGATATCTCATTTCCTTATATCTATAATATCAATAGAAAAAACAGTATTGTAGGCATGGGTAACCTTTGTTGTGCAGTAGACCTCAGCAAACACTACTCAAAATAAACTGGACCACACAACTAAAAGATAAAATTCAACAGACATTGTATATAGTATAAAGTACTAAAAAAATAACTATTTTCCAAGAAATTTCATATACACTAAACCTTCACAAAAAAGTTTGGGAGAAAGAATGAAAAGAAAGAAAAACAATTTTTTAATAAAAAATTATGCTGGTATAACCATGGAATTAAGCAGGTTATACAGAAGGTCGTAAAAGGTCTTAAGGGCCCAAAATGTGGCCTGCAAACAGCAGGTTACCCATGCCTGTTCAAGGGCATACATGAAAAAAGTGGCACTTACATCGCATTTTTGCTTTTATGGAATTCTTTATTGCATGGTGTAGGATCTGGTTCTGGACTAGGTGGCCTCTGGCACTCATCATCATTGCTATCTGAATCCCTTTCATATTGAGAGTCCTTAGGGGTCTCAGTCCCTAGGGGGTGAGAATGAGGCAGCGGAGGTGGAGGAGGTGGTGGCGGAAGTGGCACAGAAGTGATCACATCCTTACTGTCCAAACACTTATTGGTCAACTCAGGGGCCAATCCTTGAGCTGTTGCTTTGGGAGATGGAGGAGTTGGCTTGAGTTGGTATTCCTCAGGTTCTTTCTTAATTTCCACGCTGCCAGCAGTAGTTGACGACTGAGTCTGAGAAAGGGGTGGCATGCACTGCTGCAAGGGTGGAGGTGCTGAATGGGGGGGTAAGGACTGATGATGCTTTTGGGATAATGCTGGATGATGTGACTGTGAATGTGGGCCCAACGGGTGTGGGTGGTGCGGAGGTGGTGGTGGGCCCTGCGCTTGACCCTGAGAGGAGTGCTGGTGATGATGAGAAGGAGGAGGAGGCAGTGGAGGAGGAGGAGTTGACTGATGGTGACGAGATGAGTGGTGAGGAGGATGCTGCGGTGGCGGTGGTGGTAGGGGCTGATTGGGCCCTTGTGACAATTGTGATGGGGGCATCTGCATTGACAGGGACGACTGTTGATGCAAAGATGGGTGCATTGACATGTGATGAGGAGGAGGTGGGGGTGGCAGAGATGATGGTTGTTGTTGCTGCTGCTGCTGTTGCTGCTGATTCTGTTGTGAGTGTTGTTGTTGTTGTTGTTGTTGTTGTTGTTGTTGTTGTTGCTGTTGCTGCTGCGCTGTCGAATGCACAGGAACTGAAGTCTGTTGTGAATGTGGAGATGAATGTGCCATGTGGCCTGATGACGGAGGAGGCCCTTGTGATGAGAGAGGTGGTTGATGCTGTAATGGATGAGGAAACGGGTAACGGTCCATATGTGAATATTCCCATCGCTGTGTTGGCGGTTCTGGTCCGGGTACAGGAGAGTGCACCTCTTGCTTAATTTGCAAAGGAGGTGGCGGCAGAGAATGGGAATGAAGAGTTGGGTGCTGAAGGGCACTAGGCATGTGGCCTGAGCTTCCACTCGACGGCGGAAGGTGGTGATGTGGTGGCAAATGGGGCCATGGAGGAGTTGGAGGCGGCGGAGTGTTCTCGACAATGTCTCTTGGCTCCTGTTTAATTTCCACCAAAGATTGCTCGGACAATACTGGTTTCCGCTGAGAAGTAAACTCCTCTTCTTCGTGCAACGCTGGTGCAGGATGTGAACTTGGTACTGCTGGGGGCACAGGCGGTTGTGGTGGTTGAGGTAACTGCGTCTGAGATTGCAGAGGAGACGATGGCGGTTGTTGTTGTTGTTGGGGAGGTGGTGGCGGTAGCGGGGGAGGCTGTTGTGAAGGTGACGGGGCTTGTTGTGTGATTGAAGAGGGGGGTGTTGCCGCTGTTGGCGGTGGAGGAATTGGGCACTCAGTAGGCACTGTCTGGGCATCCCCCCGGGGGCTATCAGAAGATGGAGGAGCTGGAAGTGTTGCCGCAAGCTGAGATGCTAATTGAGGTTTGCACACCAAAGTATCCGCCGGACTTGGAGTACTTGGCGGTGAATTGGAACTCAAGTCATCCTGCGAAAGAGAATAAAAGAAAAAAATAATGACTATTAGTCAATCGTTGAACAAGAATACGACCTTGTAGTTATTATAGAGCATCAACAACAAAAGAGGTTTTTATATGAATCTTTCAAAAATGGAGAGGGCAGGGGGCTTAAGAAAAAGGACAACATCACTTGCCTGGTTATTTTCAATATCTCCTTCATTGCCGTTCTCTTCATTTCCAGATATACTGCTGCTATCAGACACAGATTCCGAATCCGACGGATCCTGAAAAAAATTGATATGATATATAGGGTTAAAACAAGGGAACAATCTCAAACATGGGAGGTTCCAAAATTACCTTTGGATTCAGAAATTAAATGATATTAAAAATAATAATGAAATTTATTGCGTACAGTGCTCAGGTGCACCACAACTCATCAAAATCTCCTGTCTAGTACATAGAATAATGTACTAGTGTCAGGAACATGAATAGCGTACAGTAATATTATACATGTATGTGGGTGTGTGCATTCATATATATCTTTCTGTTGATTATATATTATTATTTTTTATACAAAAAGAAAATTTGCAAAAATAGAGACAAACTTAAATATGAAAATTTCCACTCAACTTTTTAGCTTTGTAAAGATTTAATTTATAAATCTCCGGATGGCTTGTTGGATTATTTGTAGTATATAAGCCGTGCTGCAATCTACCACTTAAATCTATAGACTAAGCGAGGTCACACGGTTTAAAGTTCAGCCAATCAACAGCCTAAACACGTGGTTGGTTAACTACTTAATCAGCTGATATTGACAGATGTCCATTTGCAGTCATTGACAAAAGGGCCTGCAAGACTGAGAACACTAAGGAGCAACCAAAGGATTCTTCACTAAGGATTGTGTTCTGCTTAACACAAAGGATCTCCACTGGACAAGCACTCTTGCTTCAAGCCTAAAGGATGGCCACAAAAATCGTAAAATGGCTATTGGCACACACTGTACAATATCTATTGGGTTATTTCCTGTTACTCCAACCTAAAAAAGGGGAACCACTCTGAATTAATTTTATCTGTTAATTAATTAAACCGAGTTCTATATTTACATCAGAAAATCGCATTCACCGGATTATAACACCACTTTCAAAAAAACTTTGGATACTCTGAAGATGAAAATATTAAGTATTTGACACCAAAGAATTTAATAAATATGTTTTCTCAACATATATTTTGCATTACTTCGCTTTCAAAAAAATTATTATTAAATAAATAAATAATTTATAAAATTCATTCAGAGTGGTTCCCTTTTTTTAGGTTGGAGTTAGGGTTAACTACTATTATTTTTAATTTTCATCTAAGTTAAACATTAAAAAAGAAGAGATGATTATACAAGAAATTTACAAAGGGAACGACACACACGGACAAAAAAATGAGGCTTCAGAAGTTTTATATAAAATAAAATCAATTATTTATAATTCTAACTAGCACTTTTTTTACCCCCCCCCCATCTCCAAATTTTTTTTTTTTCCCCCCCAATTGCAACTTGCATTTGCAATTGTTCTACAATAGTAAGAAATAGTGCAAATCAGATATAATAAACTCTTGGTAAAACTTAGATTCACATTCACTTTTGCCTGAAAGAAGCCTGGTTCAATGTACCAGCTGCTCTACCCATTGAGCTACAAAGTGCCATTCTCTTTTAAGCATGTTAATTAAATGACAGACAAGCATTGTTTATTAAGATTTTTTTTATTATTATCAATCTTACTTGCTACCAAGAAAGACTAAAAAAAATAAAAAATAAAAATGAATAAACAATTCTTATATATATATATATATATATATGCTTTTATGAGCTTTGAAAACATCGAGTTAAAACTGTTGAATGACAGAAAAGCATGACATACCTGAGACTTCTTTTTCTTGGAAAATTTGTCTGCTTCTAAATGATGCTGTCTCTTCCGACTCTTAACTGGACTATCAGAAGTGCCCTTCTGAAAAATTAGTGACAAAAAAATAAATAAATAAATCATACATTTCATAAATTTTGTCAATATATTACAAAAAATAAATAAATCTAATTAATATTCAAAATATACATATGAAGTACCAAATGAACTTAAAATTGTGAAGCAAAAAGAAAAAAAAATTCACTTTTTCAAGAAACTGTATATACCTTGATTTGTGTTCACAAAATAATTAATCTATGTAATTAATTTTCAAAGATGCTCTGAGGCTTTTCCATTATTATATGAATATTACTTATTCAGATCTCAATTCTTTGCCTAAAAAATCAGGTCTCCAAAATTTGACCTATACATGAATATATCAGATGCTGATAGGTACGCATCCTGTGTCCTAACGCACAAAAATCTAAAAGAATGCAGTAAAATCATTTCATGCATCCCAGTGTTTTTCTTTTTTCTTCCCCCACCATTTCAAACAAACTGTAAATACATTTTAATAGTTTCTTAGAAATGAATTACAGAATAGGTTACAAGGTAGGAGTTAGCCGGCTTTAGTTAGGACTCATTAATTTTCCCGTGGACTCATTCAAAGCAAATTTAAGGCTATCAGCATCACTGTATATGGAATATTTTTTTTTTCATTTAAAAAAATGTTTTTTTCTTTCTAAAGAAACATTTTTGAAAGCTTTTTCTTCTTAAGTGATGTTCCTTTCTTATGGGGGGGGGAGGAGAGAGCTGTACACATTAAAAAAAAAAAAAAAAAAAAAAACAAGGTCATCCATCCTAGTTTTGTTTGCTGTTTGAGATCTCATTACCTAACCAACACCAGCTGGGTCACCTATTTGAAGGTGTATGATGTTGTAAAACCAAAATACTTATGATCCTAGGATAATATCTATGAAAAATATGGTCAGGTGCATCTTCTAGGTGAATTCTTTAATACTAATAAATCCATTATTGTTATACTAAATAAAAATATTAGTTTTTTTACATATATATATAAATCTACACACAACTATTTTCTACATTTTTTGAAGAATAAATTCTTCCCTGACAATAAAAGTTTCCTAACTTACCCTAAGTCTAGTAGCAGTTGTTGTGGTCGCTTTCTTGTCACGGTCAGTGCTGCTGTTACTACAGGTGCTCACTGTGCTAGGTGACTTTCGGCCAGTGATCTTTTGTGAGCTGGAGGAGCTGTTGAGAGGACTATCTATGTTATCAGGACTACTCGTACTTTGACGATCTTTCTTTTTGCTTTTACCAGCCTGAAAGTCAGAAAAAAATAAAAAATATAAATAAATACAATCATCTTTTTTTTGTTATTACCTGATGATAAAAAAACAAAGAAAAAAAAAAAAAAAAGGTTAAACTATCCTAATAACTAATAAGCCATTTTCACCAAATTCTTAGAGGATATCCTAATAAAAAATAATTACGGAAAATACATAAATACAAATTCTATTTCTCTAATTACCATAATTATAAAGTGTAACCAGTGCTACCCATTAATTCCTGCGACACTACCATTGCCAAACTGCATGGGTCCATTATCTTTCCTTTGGATAATGGTGGCAGTGTTGCTGCATGGGCAACAGCTTATCCTTCATATGAACTCGCCCAGGCTATGTAGTTCAAGTTTTAAAAATAGCATGACACTACTAAACTAAAAAAAAGGACAAAAAAAAACAAAAAAAAACAAAAAAAACAAAACCTAGACACTACTCCATCGTCTCTTGTAGACGGAAGGCTGCCAACCAAAGCTTAATGCATACTTTTTCTCTCACGTTTTTAAGTCTAAATATTAGGGGTGGATATATACACAAGAACTAAATATTAACTTTTTGCATCACCATATACAGGACAGTATGAAATTTGCAAAGTTTGCTGAAGTGGTGAGGATTCTGAATAATTAGGACAGAGAAATCAGAATTGTGCCAAGATCTCCATGACTTCTTTGTCACCCATCTCAATTGGTCATCACTCCTGGCAGTACTCTGCATAGGGTTGATAGATGTAGTTTTTTTTTTTTTTTCCTGGAGGACTGCACTTATATGTCCATGTGTAGGTGCCCATAGAAGAACATCACTTATGAGCTGGTTCTTGCTTCTCAAGCAACGTACAACATGTCTTGTTCCTCTTACCTGGATGTGATAGGAGACAAGTGGTTGTACAGCAGCTCTTTTGTTGAGTTCCTGCTTCTAGGATTTGTTCAAGACAGTCCGTAGCATTCTTGTACAGTTCCCATCAAGCTCTTTCTCCAAACACTTTTTAGAATCCAGGTGGTGCAGCCATACAATAGTACTGATATGGCTTGAAATCACTTTTTGAATATTCAAGTTAATATATGTAAATAAGATTTGGTTGGTTGATTGTTTTACAGCATATCAGCCCTTTATGGGTCATTTAATGCCAAATCAAGTCATTTTGATAAACAAAAGACTCTGGTTGCTTACAGTACCAGCTGTTGCTTAAGTGGACACCCAATTAAGTATTGAACAGGCTAATTGCTGCTTAACTTTGGTGATCTAGCAGGAATTAGTGCTTTCAGTTTGACTTGACTGTAATAAATATGATTTGGGAAAATATCATTGAAATAAAAGGAAGAAACAAATATATTAAAATTATTTGCCAAAAAAATGCGCCCTCTGGGCACAAGTATTTAAGTTTTAATACAATTAGATACTATATTGAATTAGAAAGACTAATGAAATTAAATACAAATATAAAAAAGATTACACTTATTTTTACTTATTCTAATTGATTTCAATATAAAATTATACATAGGATCGCTTTTAATAGATCTGAGAATAAAACAACAATAATAGAAATCAATAAAACCATGTAATTATTTATTAAAGACGGTTTTGTTAAAACTGGTATGCAAATTATTCACAGCATATAATATGTAATCATTTATTTCTTAATGATATATAACACACACCGCAAGATTTTAAACAGACTAATGATATGGACTATTTTGAGGCAAATCTATCTCACCTTAATGGAGACATTGTAAATAAATAAGATGCTTATTATCATTGAATAGTGATTATTTGATAACCATTGAGTATGACACAAATAACTAAGGGAATTGTGACATTGGTGGTGACGTAGTTTTGGTTAGACACACAAACACACACAGAATCTCTATTATAATAAGATTCCTTTTTAAATTGTCACAATAAGAGAAGAATATGCGATTTTATTTCTGGCATTTGACCTAACATCCGTCCGTTAAATAACTAAGGGAATTGTGACATTGGCAGTGATGTACTTTCGGTGACAGACAGGCACACAGAATCTCCATTATAATAAGATTCCTTTTTATATTGTTACAATAAGAGAAGAATATGCGATTTATTTCTGGCATTTGACCTGCTAACATCCATCTGTTAAATCAAAGTACAAAACAGATGTTTAAAAAATAAAATAAAAAGCTTTAGATCAGGAGATTGCTTGTTATCCACAAAAACAGAAGGTGGCAGGGGTGACACTTGGCTTCATAGAAAACAGGATGTGCTTCAATTTAGAACAGTGACAGTAAAGCAAAACAATAATAGGTTTTTGGCCTGTGGGGAGGTGCCATGAACACCATTTAATTACTACTGTTACACTACATGAGAATCATATTACAGTCTAGAGTCTTAAAGTGACATCCAACAAGCTAATCAAACAGAATGAGTCACTAGCAAACTGTCAAAGAAAACAATGTTATTCAACGTCACTAGGAAAAGGAAAAGAAAAAAAAAGATTTTAATAGTTTTATCAACCTTGAAACAATTAACAATTTAAATATACTAAATAGGAAAAGTAAAAACTTAATGTTCATATGGTATTTAATTTTACTCTTTTGTATTACCTGGAAAATACCATTTATTAGTTTTTACCCTTAGGGTTTGGTTTTTGTTTTGTTTTACAGCATATCAACCTCAGTGGGTAATTTAATGCCGATAAAGTTTTGAAATAAATTCATTCTTAATGAATGCTCAATTTTTTTTATAAACGCATTTTTCTATTTAACTCTTAACATCCTATACTGTCTCATTCCACCTGGCCAGAAGTCACATTCATTTTCCCAATCTGATACAAACGATAGCCTTTGTTTAAATGTAATATTAAACATATTTAGAAGTCTTTATTTTAATGAAAATAACAGGTAATTTTAAATGAAAAAGCCATTTTTAGCATTTTTTATAGATCCTTATAGGAATGGGAATCTGGACTTGAAAAATTCTTAACAGGATGTTAAGAGTTAACCTATAGATGGGACCCTAACAGGTACTACCACTGTTTACCCATAGGGGGGAAAAAGGGAAGAAAAAAAATAATCATGGATGTTTGCATTTCTCAGGGATTAAAAGAAAAAAAAAAATTAACATACAGCAACAGTTCTTTAATTACTACTTTTATTATTAGGAAGCACTCAGGGTGCAATGGTTATCATAGGAAATGGACACAGCGACCAAGAGTTTCAATCCTGGACAAAGCTGTTTGCATTTCATATAAAAGGTGGCAGGGTGACATTCCTTAGGAAAGGTATGCATCCAAATATTCTCCCTCCAGGTATGGATAAATAGGATAAACAAGGCTTTTTAATCTTGGTATGGCAACCAGTCTAGGAGAAGGAAAACTGAATTCAAACCTTAAAAATTAACCTTGATAGTGACGGGGTTGGGTAAATATACACACTTTTATTATTATGAGTTTTTTGGTCTCAATCCTTTCTCTGATTTCCAGTTCCTCCAGTCCCATTTCCAAGCTTTTTGGAACCGTTCCTAGTGCACCAACAACAATTAGTTATATTATTATTATTATTATAGTGCACTGATGCTGATAGCTTTTTAATTTAGTGCATCCTGGGACTCACGGATTTAATTTGAATCAGTCCCTGGGAAATTTGATGGGTTCCAACTAAAGTTTCTTAAAGAATTGCAAAGTTATTTTCTATGAACAACAAAATAAAAATAATAATAAACAAATAGAAAAGAATTTTTCATATAAAAAAAAAGGAATAAGAAAGTTTTATTCTTACAGATTCTCTGCTACGCCTAGTTCGCATGTTGTGTTTGCCGTTGATTGCTTCGTCCTCTTGGACTGGCTTAAAGAGAAACGGTGGGGGATCCCGAGGACTGTCCACTACCGGCCTGTCTTCCCCATACTTCTTGAAGAACAAGCGGCATTCCGTGCATAGGAGGGCTTTATCCTTGCCTGCATGGTGCCAGTCCTTAGATGCTGAAAGAAGAAGAAAATAAAATATTATTTATAAAGAAACACTTCATGCTCTATACACATCCACAAACAAAAAGAAATTCCAGACCATATGACCTTTAGGCACCCCTTTTTGATTTCGATTAAGAACAACATGTTTTTCTTTACACCATCAATATCCGATTGTTTGTTAGTTTAGTTTTATAATTAAAAAAAAATATATCTAAAAATCGTCTGTTAACAAACAACCGGATATTGACGAAGTAAATGAAAAACATGTCCATCTGAAAGGTCATACGGTCCGAAATTCCTAGCCTA
Organism: Doryteuthis pealeii; assembly: GCA_023376005.1. Taxonomy (NCBI): domain Eukaryota; kingdom Metazoa; phylum Mollusca; class Cephalopoda; order Myopsida; family Loliginidae; genus Doryteuthis; species Doryteuthis pealeii. The sequence goes on along the minus strand of CM042160.1, from coordinate 35,828,240 downwards.
GTTCATAAAAAAATTCAATGGAGGATTTGTTAGTTGGGCTCTAGATTAACAATTCCATTGTCTTGGAGACAGTAGAATATTTGTTGAGGACAGCTCATGGGACTCTTGATTCAAAAAATAAGAAAAATTCAAACCACCATAACTGACTATTAAAGGAGGAAACATTTTTGCAATTTTTTTTTTTTTTTTACACCATTTTGACATTTTTTTTCTTTAAACTAGCAAATATATGCATCCTTCGGATGTAAGCATTGAAGTTTTAATGTAATAAAATATTGTATCAAATTAGAAAGTCTAATAAAACTAAATAAGAATGCAGATAAAAAGATTTGAAACAGGGCGGGTATAATCGAAAAATAAAACAACTGAAACTTACTCTTCCTTCTTTCTTTACTAAATTTCCCTAATTTAGCTATTTAGTTAAAAAAATTTCCTGGGGTCTCATTCAAAGCAAAAAGCTATCAGCATCACTGACAGAGAATAGGGTTACTTGGTGACGCCCATATCTTCTTAACATATGACAGGTTGTTTGGTTTATTTTTTTTTAACAGCATATCAACTCCTTATGGGTTATTTAATGCTGAAAGTTGATTCATTTGTAAATATTTGAGTGTAATCATAACTATATCTTCACAGTTCCATTGCACTTTTTCTTTTTTTCTCTATAATAGTTTGTTTGCAGTTATATGATCTCAGTACAAATAATTTGCATACAATTGTATAGTATCAAGTGTTCCTATCTAAATCCAATCATTTGTACAGTTAGATGGTTTTAATTAACTAACAATAAACCCTTTGTAAACAATTATAGCTTCAAGTAAATATTTGGACCATATGACCTTTAGGCACCCTTTTTGCTTTGCTGATTCATAAGTACATTTTTTTTCCATTAACACCATCAACATCCGGTTGTTTGTTAGGGTTAGGGGTTAGTTTTATAATATTAAAAAAAACTCGTCTGTTAACAACAACCGGATGTTGATGGTGTAAATGAAAAAAATGTACTTATGAATCAGCAAAGCAAAAGGGGTGGCCTAAAGGTCATATGGTCCAAATATTCTTAATCCAAATAATTTTTTCATTTATTTGACCCATAGATGGGACCATCAGGTCAGAGTGAACCTGGGATTAATGGCAATGAAGGGGTAACTCCATAACTAGAACCCCACTACCAATACAGTTTAGTGCCATATCCAGGACACTATGACAGATTGTAATATGTTATATGGTACTTGCAGCAACATATGAATGATAACCTTTACTGCTTAAGTTTTCACAAAATAATAATGTTGATGTTTATCCAACTTGAAAATAAACATTTTTTTAATAACTGGTCTATATTAACTCTTAAGATCCTGATGAGAATTTTTTCAGTCCAGATCCTCATTCCTATAAGGATATATATATATATATATATAATATAATAAAAGGCTAAAAATGACCTTTGCATCTAAAGTTACCTGTTTTTTTTTCTTAAATATCAGAAACTTCTAAATATGTTTGATATTACATTTAAACAAATTTGGGGGTGAATTAGGAAAACGAAGGAGACTTCCGGGCGGGTGGAATGAGCCTGTATAGGACTTTAAGAGTTAAATAGTAGTAGTTGGCGGAGTGGCCTATTGTCGCCATCAGTCGGACAGCAAGGGAGTCTATCCCCTTTTCGCTAGCGCTAGATCAGGGAGATTGTTTAGTTAAGGTGGAGCGCCACACCTACCATCAGCACCCCACTTTACTGCACAGATCAGATTACCCAAGGTGTGCTACTCATACGCTGAGTTGGTGGGGACTGGTATCTAACTCATAACCTTGCGATTCCAAGGCGGCTGCTCTACTGACTGAGCTAAACAGATTTTAAATACTAATGATTTATACACAATCATATAGTTTAAAGTAATTATTTCTATTTAATGTTTGCACACAGTTTCTGGTTCCAAGCATTCCTGTCTAACACCAATAATTTGCACAGTTATATGAACTTTCAGGCATGCAGTGTAATGGCTAGTGTTGTAGAAAATGGAATTATTAGCTCTAGTTCAAATCCTGGACATGGCTGTTTGCATTTCACATAGCGCTAATACCTTTGGGAAAAGTATGCATCCAACTACTCTTCCTCTAGCTATGGGTAAATAGTAGGGCAGACTGAGCTCTTTAATCTTGGCTGGATAACCTGTCTAGAAGAAAAACTCTAAATTCAAACCGGTTAAACTTAAATTAAGAAATTGACCTCATGTCACATTCTACTCGTGCGGAGAGGTATATATATATATATATATATATATATATATATATATATAAAGCTTTCAAATGACCTGTTAAATTATTGGGGTGCCATACAAAGTAATTTCCCATTATAGCATCTCACAGAGTAATGTTGAGTATTACTTGACAATGTCTATCTTCTGTCCAAGTAACAAGACAGGTATGGTACCAACAGCAAGGGTTGAGAGAACCACTGCTACAAGCTATCCCATAAATGATAGTTATATTAAACTCTTTTATCTGATGAGATCTAAGTCTGAAAGGTTTATAGGTTCAATGAATTTGGTATGAGGAACAATATATTCCAAAAATAATTTATCAAAGAAAATATAAAGGTATATTGATTCAAGTCATTATAAATTTACTTCCTGTTATTTCAGTCCAATAACTGGAATTAAGTTTGAAGAAAAATTAAAATATTTTAGCTATAAACATTTTGAACATAATATTCTTCTCTTGTATTATAGAAAATCATGTTTATCCAGCCATCTAATGAAAAAAGTTAACGCAAGGGCCTCATTATCATTTAATAAATAAAATTAAGATTATTAGTCCAAGTTAAAAGTGTGGTAAGGGTAACGTTTTAGACCTTATTTTTCCAATGCAAGTATCATTGGGGAACAGAAAAGGTTTTGATAAATGGGCCAAAGCTTAGCTTACTCTTATTGCACTTTTAACCTTCATCAATTAGTGACAGATCAAAAGTCAAATTGTAAGAGTTAGCCAGATAAATGATACCAGTTCCTGTCGGTTAGGTGGGTGGGTTTTACGGCATGTTAACCCATTCAGTTATTTTATACTGAAGACATTTGTTTTATTCATTCTTCATAGGTACACAAATTTTCTTAAAGTTTTTTTTATTTTTTTTTTTTTAGAACTTATTTTCTTAGAACTCATTTTGTTCTATTTAACCCATAGATGGGACCCTAATAGGTACCAGTTCCTGACGTCTTACTCTATCAACTTCTGAAAATACATTTTCTTTGTAACTTATAATAAAATGATAAATTTCAACTTACTAGTAGTGAAGCAATGTCTACATGAGTATCCACTCAAGTCGCGTCCTTCACTGTCCTCAGAGTCATTGTCAGAAATTTCACTTGCAGAACTAAGATCTGTAAATAAAAAAAAGATTTAAAAAGTGAGCCAACATTATTATTATTATTTTTTAGTGCTAAAGACAACATATTTTGGAATTCAAATTATTTTCATCAATCACAAATTAAACAGAGATTATTAAGATTTACAAAAATTGAGTTAAATAATAAATAAATAAATAGAAAAAGAAGAAACGTACAAAACTCGCTCGATGGTGGGCGCTGTGATCGAGTTGTCTGTCTCTTTAAACCACTTTGTCTACGATTTCGCCGATGTGGCCTAGCCGTAATACCTGCTGGAGTTTTCTTCCAAAAATAGTAATACTCCACCAATTCACCCTAAAAGAAAAAGAAATTTAATTCATTAAAGAAAATTGATAGAACATTAAAAAAAGGGAAAAACAAAAAACAAAAGGGGAAAAAAAAATCATGAATTTAGGTAAATAATTTTCAAAAACATTTTCTTATAATCAAAGTGAGGAAATATCAGCCTTGGGATTTATAAACATGGAAAAAGAAAAGGAATAAAAGTGACATTAGATACTAAAACAATAAAGAACTTAAGATAAATGTAAGATGTAATCTATGTAAATATAGACTAATAAATTTAAAAAAAAAAAAAAAAAATTTTTAAAATAAACTTGAAAATAATTGCATTTGATATTTCATATCAAACTTGATTTTTGTCTTATAAAAAAAAAAAAAAAAAAAAAAAAAGTGGGTCAATTTAAAGTGCAGGTGGCAAAGTACAAATTCCAGCTGAAGTTGTTTAAATTTACCAACTTCCTTGAAAAAGGCATGACACCAATTCTCCTTCGGCTATAGGTAAAATAGCAGGTCTGATTGGACTCTCAACACTATGGTTGTGAGCAACTCATCTAAAAGAAAGCAACAAGAAAAAACTCCACTATCTCTCATGGTAATTCACAATTAACTGATAAAAGGAAGCTGTGAAGAGCTATGATCCCCCAAGTCTTAAAAAGACATGGCATTTCCCATTCCATATTACCTCTATAAAGAGAATACATTTTTGTTACCAACTATACTAAGTGTGACTATAATTATAGGAACTAGATAAAAAGAATTATAATAATATAGGAACTAGATAAAAGAATTATAATAATTATAGGAACTAGATAAAAGAATTATAATAATTATAGGAACTAGATAAAAGAATTATAATAATATAGGAACTAGATAAAAGAATTATAATAACATAGGAACTAGATAAAAGAATTATAATATAGATAAAAGAATTATAATAATTATAGGAACTAGATACTAGATATATATAAGAATTATAATAATTATAGGAACTAGATAAAATTATTTATTATAATAATATAGGAACTAGATAAAAGAAACTAGATAAAGAATTTTAAGAATTATAATAATATAGGAACTAGATAAAAGATTTCATCTGCATTGTAGAGATATAAATTAACAAGAAGATAAATGATTTTAATGAAAATATCATAAGAAAAATAAAGGATTTCAGTAATGTTAATTAATATAATAATTTAGTGCTTTTAATTCCCTGCATATAATCTATTAAAAGATCAGGTAGAAAAAGAATGGATAAAAAAATGTCCTAAAAAGAATAATAGATATCTATATATTACTTAATTATTACCTGAGGAAAAAAAATATCAATGAATGTATTTGAATTGCTATGAATTTTAATTTTTTTTCCATTTCTATTGCAGTGAGTGGGTTTGAGTAGACACGGATTTTTTATGACTTTTTATTATTATTGAAATTCAAGTTTTTTTAACGACATAACCAGAACAAACATTCTATCTATTACACTATGTCATCATCATGTGAAGACATAGAAAAATACGACTAAAATAAACACACACCAGTAATTATTATATAGACTAGCAAATATATGCACGCTCCGGGTGCAAGTATTTAAGTTTTAATGTAATAAAATATTAGATTAAATCAGAAAGGCTAATGAAACTAATTAAGAATTCAGATAAAAAGATTTGAAACGGAGGGGGTATAATCGAAAAATAGAACAACTGAAACTTACTCTTTCATCACTTTTTCAATGCTAAATTTTGCTAATTTAACTATTTAGTTAAAATAGGAAGTAAAGAATAAAATTACAGTTATTTCTTCTTGTTAATGAATTTCTTTTAGGATTTATTGAAGAGATTTTTTACTCATATTCATTAAGATAAAACCAAACAATTAGAAATCAATGATACTAAGCACATTTTTATTAAAATCAGTTTTTTCAATATCAATATGCAAATTAGCTTTATGTTTACACTGAAAACTGGTATTTTGTTGTATATATAAATACAATTGCATGTTATTAGTATTTAGGTAAGGCCAACAGTATTAGTAATGTCAAACAGTTTTATTATTAATTGAGGTTTAAATAGAAATAGAATCATGGAGAATGTGACGTAAATAACTAAGGGAACTGTGACTTGAGTAGTAATATAGTTTCGGTTACAGACAGAAAAACACACAATCTCCATTATAATAAGATATGAATGTAATCATAACCTATTGAAACTGTACATCAAAGCAAGATCTTATTTTTTATGAGAGCAATATACTTAACTAACAAATTTCCCACATGGCTGTACCAAATTATATTGGTATTTTTTACCTGTAAGATGGGATATTTCAAAGTTCACTATCTATTCACCTCAGAACTCATTCTATTCAAATAAACTCCTATTATTATTATTGTAAACTGAGTATTTCTGCTCAATTATAATGAACAAATGATAATTTTTGTACTTTGCTTGGGTGTGGAATAATGACTAATATTTTTATATAGATCAATTGAAAACTTTTTATAATATGATTCAAAGCAGGATTTAGTGATATCAAATCTGTAATTAACTCTTTGTCTACCAAATTTCCCCCAGGCATGTACCAAATTATTTTGGTATTTTTTTACCTGTAAGATGGGATATTTCAAAGTTCACTATCTATTCACCTCAGAACTCATTCTATTCAAATAAACTCCTATTATTATTATTATTATTATTGTAATCTGAGTCTTTATGCTCAATTATAATGAACAAATGATAATTTTTATACTTTGCTTGAGTATGGTATACATAGAAACAGTTCATGTTGGGAGAGCCACTATGAGCAGCTTAAAGTAGGCAAAGAGTTAAAATGTTCTAACATAAAGAATAAAGCAACTTCCACTCCAACTTGTAACTGAATAATCTTGTGGTGGTCAGAATTTGTGATAAACTTATTTTTTTAATTATACAAATTCTTAATATAATGGAGATAACTATGAAATTCTAATTAGAGTCCCACACTGCTTAAATCTATTACTCCCAGGTCCACTGACCTGAAATAGTAATATGTCAGGGTCCCATTTATGGGTCAAATAAATTTGTATAAAAATTAATAGCATTTGATAGAACTATTTGAGGTAAAAAAAATAAAATAAAAAAAATAAAAAAACCTACACAAAAGATGTAAATATTAACACACAATGAATGTAATTCCCTAACCTCTAGGCATAAAATAACCCAAGACAGGTTAACAAGCAGTTAAAATCAATCAATCAATCCTTCGTAAATAAAAGCATTAATATTATTTTGATTTTTTGAACAGTTGTCTTCAACTTTATTGTGGTTATGTAAAAACATGTTTCAAATGCTGTATTTTTATAGACAATAAAAATGAGGACAACAATCTGAAAGATCAAAATAATACACATCAAGCCTCAAGATAAATAGCATTAATATTATCATGAACTACTGTTACAATGAGAACCCAAAGAGTACACACAGGCTTTACTCTAGCCTTTACTAATAATCTATCTATCTTCTATCAATACATATATAAAAGGGCAGTTGTGTGTATATGTATGTCCGGAGGAAACTATGAAAATAAAACAATTAATGACAAAGTAAATATATATATATATATACACATTCACTATCACCAGACCTTTTTGAGCAAAAATAATGATTTTATTTATATTCGTAAAGATAATTAAAAAATAAAATCTAAATGATAACAGCATGGAATCTTTTTTTGCATTTAACATTTTAAATAGGAGACATTAATATTTCTTTTCAGAGTGTCTGGATCAACGTATGGTGTTTTTTTTTTTACATAGGGATTTTAGTGGGGCATCCTGTGAGGAACTTGCGATTCAACAATAATGGATCTGCAAGACTACCCCCCCCCCTACCTCCGAGTAGCCACTTCTAAGAGTTAACTCTTAACATCTGTTGAGAATTTTCCAAGTCCAGAGTATTCCTATAAGGATATATAAAAAAATGGCTAAAAATGACCTTTGCATCTAAAGTTACCTGTTATTTCACTTAAATCAAAGACTTCTAAATATGTTTAATATTACATTTAAACAAAGGCTATCAGTTTGGGGTGGATTAGGAAAACAAATGAGACTTCCGGCCGGGTGGAATGAGGTGGTATAGGACTTTAAGAGTTTAAATAAGGGAAGTTTTTTTTTTTTTTTTTTTTTTAAATATTAAAACAGACTACAAATAAATGTAATTTCTTAATAGATAAAAATGATTGAAAAACAGAAAGAAAAGAATTCTATGGAATATAAGTATACATAAATATAAGACAGATGTTATACAAGTTATAAAAATCAACCTAGCAATAAATATGTATGTGTGTGAATATTCAGATGTTTCTTCATAAAGTTTTTTTTTTAATTTTTTATTTTTTTAGATTTAAGAAAACTGGTCTTACTGTCGTCAACTAAATAATCTATAAAGCTTTGTATACAATTAGTGCCTTGAGAATGGACCAATGAATTATTCACAAAACTGTACACAACTCTTTTTGCCTTCACTGAAACTATGGACTATTTGTAGGCTACCACGTTACAAGTGCCTTATAAATATTAACTAATTATATTTGTGACTGCTACAAGGTGTTCCATTTGTAACAATAGCCACTAAAACAACACAAATACTATAAGTCGGTCACATTAACATAACTTCCCACAGCTGCTAACAAACAAGGAACAAGAAGCTGATGACAGAGGGAGAGGTCGTATGACCAGGTACCCTTACAATCAGTCATTTACCAAGGCTGTAGAACAGCCAATATTCAAATACAAAGACTCTCTTCAGAAATAACAACTTATTGTCTCCAGGTGTCTTGTTTGGTTTGGTTCGGTTTTACGGCATATCAACCTCAATGGTGATAAAGTTTTGAAATGAATCAATTCTTAATGGATAATACAACTTTTTTATAAATACATCTTTCTATTTAACCCATAGATGAGACCCTAACAGGTACTACCACTCCAAGTCAGAGTGGACCAGGGAGCAATGGTGATGAAGGGGTGCTCCACATTCCCCAAACCTCCAAAACTGGAACCTCATCATCAGATAGAGTTTAACGTCATTCCCAAGACATGTAGACCCTCAGTCACCGCCTTCTAGCACCCATATGATAAAAAGGGGTTGTGGCTTGCCATAAGGGCAATAGGGTTGGGAAAATCATATAGGTGCTAGGGCTTGACGTGACCAGCCGATTGATCAGAGGGGGCCCCTCCGACTGACTGTCTAGCTCAAGATAGGGCCAAAGTAGAGTATCGCAAGTCATGAACGGCTCATCCACCTGGGTTCTATCCTTAAGCATCACGGGTCGCCACCCACGGCCAACATAGCTCTCTGAAGAGGTGGAGTCGGTGCATTTTAACGCCCCACCGACAGGGCGGCAGGTGTCTTGTGGTTTAAGAAATCCAACAACTACTTTATGAAATCATTCCTCGACAAGAACACAAACAGAAAGTATTAAAAGAAAACCTCTCAGAGAAACAAATAGATTAGAATCACAGAGATTAACCCATTGAATCCTTAAATACCTTTACTCCCATATGCCGTGAAGCAGAGTTCACAATACATGTGTATGTATCAGTGATGATGATAGCTTTTTAATTTAGTGCGTCCTGGGATGCACATATTTGCTTTGAATGAGTCCCCGGGAAAATTTATGGGTCCTAACTAAAGATGCTTAATAGATTGTAAAGTTTTTATTCATGATTTGGGGAAACAATTAAAGCTGGCTAACTATTGAAATGTATTTACAATGAGCTTGAAATGATGAGGGAAGAAAAAAGAAAAACACAGGGACGCATAGATATGATTTTACTGCATCCTTTTAGATTTTTGTGCGTCAAGAATGCAGGACACATACCTATCAACATCTGTGTATTTACCCAACTCCTCAGCACAAACATAAAGCGGTACAATTTTTAAGTAAAAGTTGGTGGAGTGACCTATTGTTGGTACTGGCTGGACAGTGAGGGAATCTACCCCTTTTTGCTAATGCTAGACCAGGGAGATTGTTTTAGTGTCTGAAGTGGAGTGTTTTATCAACTATCAGCTCCCCACTTTACAGCACAGATTTAAAATGTGCTACTCATGCACTGAGTTGGCAAGGGTCAGTATTGAACCCAGAACCTTGTGGTTCCTAGGTAAATGCTCAACTGAAATAAACCAATAGCAGAAAATACATTCAAACGACATCTTTGTTTAAAGATATCCCATCATTCTATTACGAGAAAGCCCGAGAGGTCATTATATTAAACCTTTTATCTATAGGTTAGATAACTTTAAATATATATTAAAATAAAACAAACTATACATAAATATACAATACCAGACATGCATTTATTAAAACCCATTTAAAAAAAAACAAACAAAAAAAAAAAACAATAAGTACTGTCTAAGGTGGCATATTCAAATTTTGAGTGTTGTTCTTTATTATATGTATTGATGATTTTGATTATTGGGATAATGTAATGTAAACAGTGATGTAGTTTTGGTTACAGACAAATTAAGACAGAATCTCCATTATTAATAGTACTAGCAAATATATGCACCCTCCAGGTGCAAGTATTTAAGTTTTGATATAATAAAATATATTAAATTAGAAAGGCTAATGAAACTGACTAAGAATGCAGATAAAAAGATCTGCAACAGAGGGGGTACAATCGAAAAATAGAACAACTTTGAAACTAACTATTCCATCATTTTCCATTACTCCCCTCTTTCATTGGTAAATTTTCCTAATTTAACTATTTAGTTAAAATAGGAAGTAAAGGATAATATTACAGTTATTTCTTCTTGTAAATAAATTTCTTTTAAGATTTATCCACGAGATTTTTGTTTATATTTCTTAAGATAAAACCAAACAATTAGAAATCAATAATACCAAGCACATATTTATTAAAATGAAATTTTAAATATCAATATGCAAATTAGCCTTCTCGTTCAAACTGTAAACCGCTATTTTGTTGTATATATAAATACAATTGCATGTTATTAGTACGTAGATATGGTCAACAGGTTTAATAATGTCAAACAATTTTTATTAATAACTGAAGGTTTAAAAGAATGAAATCATGGAGAATTTGACGTAAATAATTAAGGGAATTGTGACTTGAGTAGTAATATAGTTTCGGTTACAGACAGAAAAACACACAATCTCCATTATAATAAGATTTGCCATGTTCACCTTGTGCCTTACAATGTAATGTAAAATATCACTCACTAGAAATATTGGACTTCTATACAAAAAAAAAAAAAGTAAGAGCACTTAATTGAAATGTCAAACTTGTAGTTTCAAAGGGTTAAGCATTTATCACAACAAAACAATTAGTTTCTGGTGGACTAAGATAAGCAGATAATTTGTATCAAAATATTATACATTTTAAATAGAACAATGAGAGGTTTAAAAAATAAACCTAAGCAGATTATAAACAATAGCAATTTTAAAAAGTCAAACTAATGCCAAAAATGTATAACCTTTGAAATGTTTATCAGAAAATGTTAATACATTCTACCAAGCATGTGTGCATTATATATATATATATATATATATATAAAAGATCAATTCAATATCATATATATATATATATATATATATATATATATAATATATATATATATATATATATAAGATCAATTCAATATCATATTTGACAAAATACATTTGATGGCATTGTCATAGAGAAGATGCCCTTATTTTAACAAAGCATGATTTCAATAGTAATCTGTTGTTTATACTAAATACTGGTGTGTGTGTGTGTGTATATATATATATATATATATATATATATATATATATAAGTATAGATAAAAGGATATGAAAACACACAATGCTGTTAAAATGAAAATATTTTATATCATATTCATAGCTAATATTGAACAATATTTCGATTTATAAAAATCATCATCAGAGCTTGTTTTTAATCCAGACTCATCGAGAGAGAAGCAGAATATAATTTAAATTCAAAACGGAAGCGATGATGTTCCAAAAAGCGTGCAAGCCATGCGATCGTTTCGTCATTAGCACATCCGCTACGCATTTCTCTGCCAACGACATAATTGTATATCTTTAGTGTAACAGTTTTTGAAAGAAAAAGACATATTTCAAATTCAAAAATAGAAAAATTCTCTTTTTCAAAAAGGAATAGTTTTAACCCGTTTATATATATATATATATATATATAAGATCAATTCAATATCATATTTGACAAAATACATTTGATGGCATTGTCATATAGAAGATGCCCTTATTTCAACAAAACATGATTACAATAGTAATCTGTTGTTGACACTAAATACTGGTTTATATGAAAGAGTCTCTTTGAGGCCATACAGGAGACAGTGCAACTTTTATCATTGTTGAGGAAGTATCTCCAATAGACCATCAAATATGCTAATTATGAAAATGGACAAAATTTATAAAGTTTTTTTTTAAAGAAGGGATACAAACGAATAGTTTGTTTACTTACAAAATATTGACAACCAAACTATCAGCAAGAACATTTTAATATCTATCTATCTTCTATCTACTATACATATAAAGGGCTGTTGCGTATATGTGTATGTCTGGAGGAAAATTCGAAAACATAACAATTAACAACAAAGTAAATTATATATATATATATATATATATATATATATACACATACATTCACTATCATCAGGGCTTGGTTTTGAGCAAAATAATGAAGATTTTATTTATATTTGGGAAGATATTCAAAAATTAAAATTTGTACTATACAAATTTGTATAGTAACAGAAGATAACTGAAATATAATGTTGATTGATTGAATTAATCGCCTCATTTATATTGTTTTTTTTTTTAATTGTAAATTTATTGAATTCAAATTTCTTACTATATTGTCATATATTTACGTGGGGATTTAACTTGTGATAAGTAATAATGGATCTGAGAGACTAACTTAATAAAGTCCCCCCTCTACCCAGGTGACGTCGGGTAGCCACTTCTAGTAACTAAATAAAAGAGTGCAAATTTGGATTTGGGATAGGGGAGATTAGAATACCACTTTATGGCTGGTCATTATTGAATCTCTTATAAAGTGATAGAGGTTATTAAATGAAAACTTTCTATAGTGCTGTAGAAACAAATTACTAGACTTTGAACATCCTATCAAATGGAGGGGTGTACAATGTCAACTAATTACAGACTATCTGTGGACTACAATTACTTGCCCAAGGACTTTGTTTTGAAAAACATAATAAAACACATTGGCAATAACTATTCTTTTCTTGAGACTTAGCATGAAAGTAAGAACTATTTATATTATCAGAAAAAATGGGTAGTACATTATATATAATATATATTATATATAATAATAATATTAGAAGAAAGGGGTTTTCCATTACTATTATTATTATTATTATTATTACTGCTCTGTTTTTAATACATTGAGCACTTTTGGATTATTTACTGATACCACTGCAACAGAAATGTTAAAGTGGCAATTGGATACTATATTATACACACACACACGTGGTACCTTGACTTAGGAGCTTAATTTGTTTCTGCTCGTAACTCAACTTCCTCGTATATCAAGTCAATTTTCCTTTTTTTAATAAACTGAAATGCCATTAATCTGTTTCAGCCCAACCCACCCACAAAAAATTAACAGCCTAATTTTTTTGCTAGTTCTTTTTTTTTTTTTTTTTTAAAATAAGGAAATACACCGCATTGTATTAAATTTTAAATAAAGAAATACACTGCATTGTATTAAATCAATGGAATAGAATGTAATGAATTATGTGCTGTAATATTTTTTAATGTTTCTTTTTTTTTTTTTTTAAATATTTTTCTTTGGTGTAATAAATTTGGAAAATTAAATGTTTTTAGAAAACTTATTAACATCAGAGTATCTGAAGCTTGCTCATACCTCAAACTTTAGCTCTCAACACAAAGCAAAAAAAAAAATTGACTGAGTGACAGCTCATAACTCAGAAAACTTGTAAATTGGGGCAAGCTAACACACATACACACACACATATATATATATATATATATATATTAATGCAGAATACTTTTCTACATCATTAAAATATTACAGCACAAAGAGTTGGGCAAACAAAGAAATAACATAATACTTGTTGTTACTATAGAAAAAATGTTATCTAGTTTCTTTTTTGGTAAAATGAAATCATCTAATAAGATTTCAAAACATATCCGTGATATAAAACTAAGAAAATCATATTCACTTTTACTCCATTTTACCTTTAGTTTCTGATTCAGTAAATATTGAGCATAAATTAGAAAAATGCAGAGCAACCTAAACTTTTTGATACAATTGCTAAATTGTTTAAATATTTTAAATCAATTTAATAAAAACAGAAGAACCAAGAAACTTCTAGCTGATTTGACTTCCTTTCACATTAAAAATAGGGTGAATATTTACATGCATGTTTAAATCTTTGCCTACTTTAAACTGCTCACAGCGGCTATCCCACCACTGCGATCCTTCCGTAAGCAGCTAGCAAAGCTCTTGTACGAGTCACTTGTTTACACTGAAAAATCACTACGTGAACACCCATGCCATCTCTTGTTTGTCCGTCAAACAAAGCTTAAACTTGATCCTTTTGTAATAGGGAACCAATTTAATGGAAAAAATACCAAGAAAATCTGTTAGAGTCGTGGGGGGGGGTTTGATTTGGTAGGCAATTAGTTAAGGTGAATCAGATCTATCTTACACAAACAGTTTCAGAAGATTTTATTATTTATTTTAGATGCAGTTTGGGAACCACATATGGACCCCCTAAACGTGTATGTTTACTGGAATGGGGCAACCAATATTCAAATTGAGAGAAATGTGACTATAATAGGTTTGTATAACATAGGTCATTTAATTGGATCTAATCAAAAAGTATGTGTGATATCAGGGGTTCCTCTTCAGTTAATAACTATATTTTTAATGGTTTGGTTTATTTGTTTAATGGCATATCCACCTTGTGGGTTATTTAATGCCAAAGCCATCTTTGTAGAAAAACAGCATCATTTAAACCCATAGCAGGGGGGGGGTGAGGATGTTTAAACCTTTATCAAGGGTTATTAGTCCGAAAGTGAACATAACACAGAGACTGAGTTTTGAACTCGCTTACTATGAGGTCAAAGTCAAGTACATTAGCCACAAAACCACAAGGACTTCCCCCATATTTTTTTTATGTCACCAAATATCTAACTCCTAGTCCTATTGGTCTTATCTGCCTGAAAACTAAAAACAAAAAAAAACATACACAATATATATATATATATATATATATATATATATATATATATATACATACACACACACACACACATACATATATACACGTACACAAAGAGATTAAATGCTAAGCAGATGATGAAAATGTTAACTGTTGGTGGTTTTAAATTATTAACGGAGTGAACAAAATCCATTGCTTCATGCCTGTTATTGCATATTTAGCCATCATAATCAGATTACATAGATTAGCTTAACGAGCCCATTACAAGATTTTGTTTTTTTCTTTCTTACTGCTCAATCAATTTGGACAACTAGCAGCAATAATGATGATAACAGATTCTTTTTTTTGCAAATGGATTACATGACAGTAGAAATAAACAGCACATAAACGAACAGAGGAAACTTATGCACTTCAATTTAGAAAGAAAGATATAATGAAACAATAAAAATAATTTGAAAACTATCGCATACCTCTTACAACTACAGGTAAATGACATTTTATAGTTAGCATTAAAAAAATAAATATGAAAAAAATAAATAAATGAGTAAATAAAAAAAGGAGGGTACAAATTTGTAAATTAATTTAAGTTGCAAACAAAATCCTTTTATATATTCTTTTCAGCAACGAGAAGAGAAAACTTAAAATTCTCTTCAAGAAAATTAGATAAATTTCCTAATCAGAAATTGTTAAAATTTTATCTATAAACTTTCTTGAGAAATGTTTTTCCTCTTTTAATAATTAGAATCAATATAAACAGTTTAAAGAACACTAAAATTGTAGATTTTAATTAAAGCTGATTACTGAGTATAACATTCCAATTGGTTAGGTTTTTTTCTAATTTAAGCTCTTTATATATAAATTAAAAAATTGCTTATATAAGCAATGGAATTATTTCTTACAGGATGAGAAATAAAGTGAAAATTAAAACTATGAATTATAAACTTTCTATAGTATTTCTCCAATAAATATCCCAGCAATATTGAGGTGAATTATAGTAAAAACAAAAGTATATAATATATATATATATATATATATATATATATATCACTGGATATCTAATTTGTCCAATATAGAAAATGTTTAAAATTAAATGAAAACAGAATTAGACATTTATTTCTAACCAGTATTGAAAAACTAAAACAAATGAATCCTTTTTTTTTTTAAACCCTAGAATTAATTCTTATTTTCAGAATTTCTTATTAGTCTATATATGAAGCAGAATGTAGTTCAGGAGTTTTTTTGGTTTTTTTGTTTGTTTTTTCAAACAAATATAAACAGATGAGTGGTTTTTCAAGTTGTGCACTGATGCATATCCATGTGCTTGAAGATGTTGCAATATGCACTTTGAAAAAGTGCAAGAAAAAACAGCATAAAAGAAACGACTCCTATTGTGGTAGAGCATTCAACAAATTTGAAACAAAAATCAATTTTTTATTTCCTATCATTAAACACTAAAGATTATAGTTTTAAATGTTTTCAAATAAATTTACAAAAGATATGTAGAAAGAAAGAAAAAAACAAACTGTATTGGCTTTTTAACAAGTTCGGTTTTGGATTAAAAATCCAAACTAATTTGAAAATTGTTGCCGTTTTGGTAATTACTTTAAACCTGAATGATGGCATATATGTATGCAAATAAATCCCCAATGAGATAATGACTAGATTATCTAACAATTCTTCAAATATCAACATTTCCAACAAGAAAAAAGCTGAATATGAACAAACTCTTAAAAAGAAATTGACAAATTTGAAACGGAAATTATTTTCATTTTCCTTCATCAAATACAGAAGATTAGGATTGGTTTCAAATGTTTTCATATAAATTCCATTTAATAATCATTTTGATTTATATTCACAAGAATTGGCTACTATATCCTGTGATTCTGAACTTAGAATTAAATATAAGGAAATAGAAACCTAAAAATGTATCCTTTGATAGTTGAAAAAGCTTTAAATATTTTGATTGAATTTTCTACTTCATATTTATTTGAATTGGGATATTCTTTCTTTACTTACAAAAAAGGGGGAAATTATGTATTGAAAAAGACATGCGAGTGTGTCCCTGTTCTAATATTAAAAATATCACAAAGAAACATCAAGTTCCTATTTCTCATTGATAACAATGAGTAATTTACTAAATATAATTTTTAATTTTAATAATTACTTTTTTTTTTTTTTTTTAATAAAGTAAGATTTATAAATACCTTTTTGAAAATACATATTTAAACTTATTTTCAAAGTGAACTAAGATATTTTAAAAGTTTGGGAACTACTGAAATAGACAACTCCATAATGGATGATAATTTAATAGTTTATGAGAAAGGAAGTTATTTGAGGTTTTAATAATTACAGAATTAAAGATAATAAATAATATGAAGCTATCATAAATCTCTTCAAATGGTCAACGTATATACCTTTTATGTGTGTTAAAAATAGATAATTATAATGGTGAAAACACTACAAAATTTTAACAGTAATATAAAAATATGTTTATATAGAAATAATGCACATGTTCCAAAACTGCCTCAAATGAATAAACATTCTTAAGAGGTTGTCTTAAATAAATATAAGAACATGAGCAGAAGTAAAATTGACATTTTTAGAGATAAAAAAAAATTACCTCCCTTTAAACAAAAAACTATTCCAAACAGTTTAGGTTGCCAAGGGAAACAAAAATATGCAGTTTTCTTAACTTAAAGGTTTTAAATTCAAACATAAGCCTAAAAGGGGTAGAAGCTTTTGAATCTAATACATAGCAAGACTGAAGAGTATAAAATACTAACAGCAGTAAATCCCAATATAAATCAACTTCTCACCAAGTATAAATTCAGAGATCAAACAGTGAATTGATTAAAGTAGTAAGACAGTTCAAAGAGAATATATTAATATTATAACTTCCCTGGGTACTTTAGATGCCAGATCTGTCTCTTTGAAGTTGTGGAAACTCAATAGTTGAGGCATAAATTCATATCAGTTGTTTTAAAAGAAAGAAAAGTAAATATGTAAGCATCAAATCTAACCAGGCTTACTATGTGCCCTAAAAAGAATTTTATGGACAAAATGAAATACCAACAATACAAATGGATTTAGATCAAATGAATTATTTTTAAGTTGAAAAGAAACTAATTTTAATTATTGACAAGTATTTCTTTCATCTTTATTTCACTTGCTATTCATTGTAAACTATTCAGATCAGTATACAGCCATTGATAAACAGGTAATATATGAGGAAGTGCGTCCCGGTCTCCTGCCTCAAAAATTGCTACCCGGTGACTATCAAAATAACAACCCCAGCTCGTCGTAATTCTTGTTCATTTATCGTAATTTGTCTTATTTCTTGTTTAGATGTGAAGATGGATATATAGTTTGGAATAGACTGAGATAGATAGATATGAACAAATGGAGATAGATATTTTCGACAAGTAAATGTATTTTTTTTTGGGGGGGGGTCGCATCTTTTTTGTCGTAATTCTTGTTTATTTAAACTAAAAACAAGATATTAAACAAACATGAATAAAAGAAAATCTTAGTATTTAAAGTAATATAGATAAATATGAACAAATTGAGATAGATAGATAAATAAATATGAAGATGGATAGTTTTGAATAGACTGAGCTGGGTTTGTTATTTTAATAGTCACCGGGTAGCAATTTTTGAGGAAGGAGACCGGGACGCACTTCCTCATAAATTACCAATAAACAAGTAGTAATATCATTTTGAATTTTTAGTAAATGAGGTATTGTCAAGCATTATTATTATTTTTTGTTACTAGTATTTATTTCACAACAATTCTGACTTGTTAGTTAACTAATGTCAGTGATTGGAAATAGAGAATAAGTTTATGGTAAGACTCAAAAATGTACCTTTGGAATTGGTAAATATATAAGTTTGGCAATTTTTAAATGTTATATAAAAGATTGAAAAAAAAAAAAAAAATAATAGTAATTATCATCTTGAAATTTTATCATTATGAGATGAAGCATTGTGAACTATTAATAATTTTTTACTAGTATTACTTTCATTTTAATTTTAGTTGCTTTTTATCACAACTATTGAGACCCTCCTACTTTTTAAATCAAAACAAAAAGGTTTTCCTCACATTTGGATGAATATATTTACTTGAAATGACAAGAATAGGAATGTTATAGATACTATTATATCTAATTACTCCATTAATAATAAAACACTAAAACAGATATTTTATTTTCGTTAACACTGTCAATCCAGTTTAGACTATAAACTTTGATTTATCAGTAACCTACAATGACTGTAAACAATTAGTAATATCTATTATTATTATTAAATGAAATGTTAACTATTATTAATATTTGACTAGTATTTCTTCCATTTTAATCTTATTTGCTTTTTATCAAAATTACAATCTACATCAATCTACAGCTATTATTAATAATTTTTTAAAATAATATTTTTTTAATTTTGTTGAGTTAAAACAAGGATTTATTAGTCCCTTCTCCACTTTTGAGATAAGCATACGTCTTCTTAATAAAAAAAATACTGCACTTATTGACAGTTTCCAGACATTAGTCACTTCTGAGATGACCAATTTGATTGAGAATATGAAGAAAGATGATATATTGTTTTTTTTTATATCAATACATAAAACAATAAAATGTTATTACAAATTAAATAAATAAATCTATCAAACATTCTTATCAATAGGTATATTTGCATCTAAAAAGAAAATGAGATAATTTAGTCTTACTTTAAAAAAATCATCTTTTGCATTTCACAAATTTACATGGGGAATAGGACTGAGGTAGATGGGGAGGGGGGCTTCTATCCACCCCCAACCTTTCCTGCATGTTATTATTTTGTGTGCTCAACCCTAAATCACACAACATTAAACCAATATTTAAGGTCATACTACCTTGACAGTTATCGCCAGTCAGATCAGATTTTCTTTTTGTCAAATCATGTTTTTTTTTTTTAATTTTTATCTAATCAAGAGGACTAAGATATAAAACCATACATCAAGATAAATGCTGACTGCCTTTGATTTTATCTGAATCATTGGACAATATACCCTCCTACTTTTTAAACCAAAACAAAAAAAAAGATTATCACATTTTGATAAATACATTTACATTAAATGATAAAAACAGCAGGAATGTTATAGATACCATATCTTATTAACCCATTAATAATAAAACACTAAAATAGATATATTTCATTTCTATTAACCCTGTCAATCCAGTTTAGACTATAAACTTCATCGGTAATCTACAATCTTAAAGGAGGGAGGCGGTTTATTCACTTTAATTTGCAATAATCTATAAACAAATTTTCAGGATTAAACAAATTCATAAACATTATATTGCTAATATTTAAACAAAAAACAACTTTACTGGAGACCAAACTTTGATAATGTTTTGTATTTTTAGAGTTTTGAGACAGATGGAGCCTAACAAAATATCAACAACAAATTCGTCTGCTAAAATTATTTTACCCTTACTATAAACAGAAATCAATTCATTATATATATAAATAGGATCACTTCAATCTGACGGAAACAATCTAATGTGATATGAAGTTGAACACAAACACCAGGCAATAGACTATTTTCGAATACCTAGAAAATACATAGAGAGGGGTAGCAGCAGCCATCTTGTGCTGCACAGTGCAAATACATGTATCTAACTGAATGAAAAGGCTATGAAATAACTTAGCAATAAGAGCTGGACTAATATATATATATAATAAAAGATACCATAGAGAATTAAAAAATATTATAATACTTTCTTTTTTTAAAAGTTTAACATTTGTTAATAATTGATTAAGTTAAAAAGTGGAGATTGAAGGTGAAGGAAAACACGTTTAAAAAGCAGAAACCTTAGTTAAAAACTGCCGATTAATATTTTTTTGTTTTAATTTTTTTCCCTTCTTCCTAAAAATGAATATGGTTTTTGCATTTGCAAATATTCCACAGTGATAGACTGTCTCCAATTGGTTCGATGAGGAATCAATTTAGACAGTGGAGATATGGAAATATTTACAGTAGTAAAACTTTAGACAACATGAAGTACGAAGACCGGAAGAGAGATTTTCTTTTAATAATAATTATTAAAGTTAATTTGTCCTAAAAGTTGTTTTGCTTTTTGCTTTTTTTTTCCTTCTACTAATAACGCAAACAAAGGTTTCTTTCTTTTTTTAAATTTTTTATAAGCAATCGCGAATTTGTAGAGACGGTAATGAATTTTATTTCCTCAGTTAAAATGCAAAAAACAAAAATTTTAAAACTTTTTGTTTTTGTTTTTAAGATGAACACAAACACAAGAAAATGGTTATATTTCTAGTATCTGATGAAGACTTACTAAAAAGACTGGTAAAATAGGGGCGAGAAAAAAGAAGATATCTAGTTAAATACTAAGTGACGTGAATGATATTCTTGAATTATAGTTTGGAAAGAGAAAGAGAGAGACTTTGAAAAATGCAAAATAAAAACGTCAACACTATCAAACCACCAAAAAAAAACAGGAGGGGGGGCATTATTACACCTGAAGTTAAATTTAGTCACATGCTATCGAAGTCTGCAAAGAAGATACATTTTTTTTTTAAAGAAATTTAAGCAAAACGGCATTTTTAAATATAAATTTATTTCACTTTCAGAAAGCAGTAATTGAATGAAACGGACGTTTCTTGTTTGTAAGAAAATCGTGTTCACAAGAGTGAAGAAAATAAATATTTAAAAAAAAAAAAAAGGTGTAAAAATAAAAAATAACATCAAAGTAGACTTAACAGTTTTCGTTAACGCTGTGGGAATGAACAACGATGAAAAAACAAAAACCAATGTAGTTCTATTCAAGCACTCGCACTGACTGAAATAAATCGCAAACTATCTCAGCTCCCCTTTCCCCCAAACAAAAACAGGGAAAAAATGAGAATTTATTTACTAGGTAAATATAGCCAAAGTAAAGTGTAAGTAAAACCAAAGGAAAACAGGAGGTGGTTGGTTTGTGTTGAAGATGGGGGGTGAAGTAGAAGAGAAAGAAAAAGCTCCAAGTAGAACGAAAATGTTAAAAAAAAAAAAAAAAAGAGGAATCGTGTGTGTGTGTATTTGCGCTCCGCCTCGTCTTCGCTGTTGTATTTGTTGTGTCACTTTTAGCCGAGTGCGGCCCCCGAAAGGCTGCAGACCTACTGGCGTGTTGCTGGGCCTCTAGTGCGTGATGTGTGCCAACTGGAGATTGTCTTTCCCCCTACTGACAGTCAACATACAGATAACAGCAACCATGTTAGTGATGTTATCACCGTGCTGCTGGTGTTGTTAGCTACGGAGGGAGTGTCGGCGGGGACGAGGGTAGGGGAAAAAAGACAGAGAGAGAGATATAGATAGAAAATAGAGATATACATGGTGGTGCTAGCCGTCGAATGGAAACCATAAGAGAAGGATATTATATATATATATATATATATATATATATATATATATATATATATATATATATATATGTCTCTATTCAGCAACACTGCTGAAAGTAGGAGTTAAAGACTGGCAATACCGCACAAGTGCCCGTTCAACCTGGTAGAGACAACAACAACAGCGGTTGCCAACTTAAAACGGATTTTATTATCAATTGAAAAGTCACGCTGTTGTAATTAATATAAAAATCTTATAATCTGTACCAAGAGTAAAAACAAACAAACAAACAAACAAAAACGTAGGGGTGGAGATGTCAAAAATGTCCTAAGTATTTAAAAAATCTTTCACTTCATTGACAATATACACCTTTAGGTAAAATTGGAAAATTAAAATAGAGACCAAGAAAGTAGCAGAAAAAAAGATGAACCAATAAAGAAATATATACATAGATAGATATCTATCTATCTGATGGGCGTCATCGTGTCTAGTGAGTTACGAAATATTTCTCGGAACAAAGTAGCAGCATTTATATTTGGTTATAGAAAAAGGAAAGCGGCCGAAGATGATCGGTTTGAGAAAAGTCGGAGTCGTTGTCACTGCCGTGGTGGTCGCTCTTTCTCCACACAGAGCTGCAGTTCAATATGGTCGGTGCTTGTCGGACTTAACCTAGCCGCCCCTCTGTTGTCTGACAATCATCACTCACACACACACAATCTTTCTTATAAACCATTAGTATCTTTAGTATTATTGTAATGCTAATGATGATATAACGTTATACAACTAATAGTTTTTATTTTTATTTTAAACAAAAAAACAAAAACAAACAACAAACACAACACTGGGAACCAAATACGAGTCTACTTTACTCCTAATATTTCTGTGCTTTTTCAGATTATCAATGAGTTAAAATAGAACCGACATTATTTGATTTTTCTTCATTTTTTAGCGTTGCTAAGTTGCCATCGCGAAAAAATCATCTGCAAGAAGGAAAAAAAAATCTATATAATATATCTATTTTTGGTCGATCGAATGAAGTCTCTTGAAATCTATAAGATTGGTAAACTAAACTACCTATTCACACGCTAGGGAAGAATTCTAGGTATTTAAGGTTGGTGGAATTTAAGAAAAGAAAAAACTTGCGAAAATAGAATATTCGTCGTCTTGTTATAAAATGTAAATACGAGAATGGCTACAAGAAGTATGAGACTAAACAATTTTCTCTTCAAGACATTCCTTCGTCCGTAACGTTAACAAAATGTATCAACTTGCTAAATAAAAACAGTAATCAAAACACGATTGTAATCAAACAGAATTAATTAATCAACAATAAAGTCACACAAAAAAAGAAAGACTAAAAAACAAGGTTTTCTTTTCTTTTTTTAATAAGTAAGCACGTATTTCCTTTTTTCCCCTTAAAAAAAAAAAACAAAAAAAATCCTAAAGTCTTTTATTCTCGATGCTATTCAAGTCGAAGATTGGTATTCAAAATATTTTTCAAGAAAAATAATATCAACACAAACAAATTCTGCTCCAAAAACTCTTAAAAATAGAAACTTTTAAGTCTTTAATAAGATCTTTGATCGTAAATAAAAATCTCACAGTCAGGGGTGTACGGTTTAATTGAGAATGGGACTTAAAACTTTTAATTAACGACACAAGAAAATTAAGTTTTTCTTTTCTTTTTCTTTTTTTTTTTTAAGAAAAAGAAAAACCCGATCGATCGACGTGTGAATAAATAAAAATAAGAACCTTGGTGTATTTTTTCTCAATCTTCTTGGCTAACAAACAGAAAAGAATAAGTGCCGTATATAAAAATCGGGTAGAGAGAGAAGCTTATGAAAAAGCTATCAACATCATCAATAACAAACTAAATGAAGGTGGTAATATAGCAGTAGAAGCATCTTCATCACTATCACCAACATCCTTCTCTTGGTTAGAGGGTAGTGTACAAGAAAAAGGAAGGCAGCAGCCTCCTTAAGAAAACAGTAGAGTATAATAAACATATCGTGTACATAGTTATGAATAGTGTTGCCTGGCTTGTGTCACACACACACCTCTCCAGTCAAGTCATGTATATACATATATTTTTTTTATTATTAGCATCATCATAGTAGTAATCTCCGCTGGCCCCCGACTCGACTTCAGGTCTCCACCTCCTCTCCTTTCGTAACTGCTTCGCTTCTGCTCGTACGTCCTTAAAAACTCTTATTCACATCACACTACATTCGCAATCATAATAACTGCTATACGTCTGTTTATACATACATATCTGGGTATAGATCTCAAAAATGCGTGAGTGCGCGTACGTGCGTGTGTGTATGTGTGTGTGTGTGTGTGAACGGTTTACAGTGATCTCCATCTTAGTTCTGAGCTGGCAACAATAAAATATACTAGAAGCAGAGAATGGTTCACTCACCTCATTGGGTTTTTAATTATTGCGAACCTTGGCGGATTAAGAGGAGCATGTGCCAGTGTTGATGTCCAGTGTGAAATCGGGGGTGAGGAGGGCCAGAGAGCGGCGATGGCCGTGCGCTCCGTCCCCCTATAGTCCTCTGGTCGAGTGGGAGAGGCCAAGTCGCACAGAGCCCACCGAGAGAACTGGGTTGCTTAGATGAACAAGCACCGACGACGACGACGACCACGATCCAATATGGCGCCCACCCTGCCTCGAAAAGCCTGCCACTGGTGCTCGCTCTCTGCTATAGTGCGACGACGACGACGAGGCAGAGGCATACACCACTGCCGACTCGTAATACTTCCACTCTCTATTCAAACTACTATAACTGAAGATAGTATTATTACTTGTACCGCTATTACTACTTCCAATTCTACTGCTTTCAACTGACTACCCTCACAACTGCTTGCCTCGCTAGCTCTCCCCTCAGCCAGTGATTCTCTCTCTCTTTCGCCCTAACTAGTTAATGTTCCACTTCTCTTCATCCTTTTTTTTCACCCCCCATTTCACTGAAGGTTTTTTTCTTTCTTCTTTTTTTTATTACTTTTTTCTCCATAGAGCTTCTTCCACTCTTGCTGCTGTTTTATGCCAGCCGTCAACTTCTTCGCAACAAGCCACCTCGGCTGGAGAGAACGTCGGGCCTAAAAAAAACGAGTGACCGACGACTGACAAGGGCATTGCACAAGTTTCCACAGGATAACCACGAAACATAGATGCATTTTTTTTTAATCGTAGAAACTTCCGCTTAAAATTAAAATTTTAATTTTTTTTAAAAATCAAAACAGAAGTGAAAATTGAATGTCTTGTTTTAGATTTTCGGTATTCAAAATAATTTGACAGGAATCGTCTGTTCAGTTTTTTTTAATAATAAATAACAAAAAAAAAAAAAATCAATAAATAAAATTTAAAAAAAAAATCAATGCATAAAAAATTATATCAAATTTAATCGTATCTATTTTTGGTTCTAATCGTCTAAGTAAAAGAAAATAAAAGTTTAAAAAGGAAGACAAAAAATAGAAAGGTGGTTTGTGAAAGATTAAAATAAATTATATAAATTCGTTTAGGTATATGTTTCTTCGGATCATTCAACAGGGCATTAAAACCAGTTACGGTTGGATAATAGATTATCATAAAAATGATAATCCTTCTTCCTTGGAATTGTTGTAATTTAAGAGCACACCACAAGAGTACTACAAACCTTAGGAAGGAAAAGTAAAAAAAAAAAAAAAAAGTTTGAGAATACGAGGGGAAAGGAACAGTGACGGCGGAGGAGGAGGCGACGACAGAGGACGTGGCGACGGGCGTTAATCGTTGCCCATTAAACTGATTGGCATATTAGCTATGATCAAATGCTGCAAACAGTCAGGCTAATTGGCGGCCAAGCTGAATGTAGTGTGTAACAATAATCCTACAGCGTATTTCCACATTCAATATCCTGCCGCCGCCGCCGCCGCTGCTGCTAGGGGATGTAAACAGAGCTGCTTACGGCCTTGGCATCTACCACCACCACCCTCCATCGTTCTTCTCTTTATCCTCTTCAGGTCTGCCCTCCTCGAGCACTTCGTCCATCACCGCCGCTGCCGTCATCTTTTTTTCTTCTTCTTCTCTTTCTACCCCCCTCTCTCTCTCTTTCTTTCCACACTACAACACCCCCCCGCCATCCCTGCTTCTCAATGTCTAGCCACTCCTGTTCCTCCTTTGCAAGCATCGCCAAATCTATTCTTTATTATTAATGGCTATTCAAAAATGGTAGCAGACGCTTAGTGACAACTGGAATTATTTGGTAGCCAAGAGGAAGGATGAGGTCGAAGGCGACGGCACTATCAAATTAGGTAACAGATACAAATACAGACGGTCAAATATTAAAACGAAGTGCGAACAAGTTTATTGGGTCCGTCATCAGTTTGGGGAGAGAAAAAAAAAAAAAGAGTTAGCCAGTATGCAATGGAGAAGTCGCCAACAGCTCGTAACCGGCCATCGAAAAGAGCCAAGTAGATTAAAGCAGACTGGACAATACCAACCACAATCGTCCAGTAGGGACGATCAACTAATCATAGGAAGAGAAGGAGGAGGAGGAGAAAAGAACGAGGAAGGGGCAAATTATGTAAAGAAGAATTAGTTATAAGGCGGTGATGCGATGTAAGTAAACGTTAGAAAACTGCTACAATAGGGCGCGATACGGTATATAAGGAATGAATCGGGTAGGTGAGTGAGTGAGTCTCGGTTAGGATAGGGAAGGAAGGTAGTTAAACACAGGACCACATATGGGATTGTATGTATGTTTGTCTAACACCGACACTACACGGATACTGTAATTTGCTTACAACACCTGATAGCTAAAAAGAGAAGTTTGAAAGGCAAGTACCTTTAAGAAAGTGAAGAGGGAAGGTGAAAAAGAAAGAGGGACTAGGGATAACGAAGGTAGAAAGGGGGGGGGAAGCAGCTAAGTAAACAAGTATTTTATATTTAGGGTAGTTATCTACCCCCACAAGAGGGTGAAATGTGACAAGGCCGAGTTTTGAAAAGAGACCCTCGCGAGTATGAAGCAAGAGGAAAAGAAGTGTCCAGTTTTCTCAGCACTTGATTTTTTGGCACGCCCCAGTCTTCAAGGGAAACATTCTCAACCCCTTTAAGTGTAATACGGAAGTGCAGACTAAGGAAACGACTCCAATGGAACTTTAGAGAGAGAGATAGAGATAGATATATAGAGATATATATAGATAGAGAGAGAGATATTTTGTCACCAAATGATAATGATGTTTCAAAGAAGAAAGTCAACATTCCCGTAAAACAATTTTAGAAAGAAAACAAGTCTTTGAAAGGGTTAAAACTTAATTCAACTCTTTGCCAACTTTAAACCGCTCACAGCGGATCTCCCACCACTACGCATGCCACACCTAAAGCAAAGTACAAAAACTGATGGTTAGTTAATTATAATTGAGAAGGACTCGGATTATAATAATAACAGAACTTTATTTGAATACATGAGTTCTGAGGTGAATAGATTGCGAACTTTGAAATTCATCATACAGGTAAAAAAAAAAAAAAAATACCTAGAAAATTTTGTAGTCTTGGGGAAAATTTGATAGGCCAAGAGTTAATTATGAAATGAAAAAGTTAATTTTTAAATTCAGTAATAAATTACAAGATTTGATTTTTAAAGGAACTTGAAAATAAGTTAACGGATAAGAATTTTAACAACAAAAAAGTTAAATATATAACAATTAACACTGAATTATGTAATTACCGCATGTCAAATTTATTTTTATCACTTAATCAAAACCCGTTTTCATTCCTGAAAATGGTGTTTGCTTTTTACTAAGAGGAGAACTTTTTTGTACCGGTACAACGGTATATGATAACCAGGTTGTGTCTTGTCTACCTGGATCGAACTCACGTCCTTCGGAATGAAAAAACAAATCGAAACAAAAACAAAAAAAAACACCATTTAAGCATGAAATGGGACACGTAGTTGGGGGGAGCTTAAATCAAGCAGCAATACCGACGACAAGTGGACATATATGTCTTCGAGTTAAGACAGCACAGCATCGGAAGGTGCCTGACAGTGCGTATAGTTGTGTTCCAACAGAGAAGATACCGGTGTTACCGAATTTTGAGTGTCCTGGGTACAATGCTAAACTGCATTCAGTGGCGAGGTTCCAATCTTGGAGCTTTGGGGAGTGTGAACTACTCTTTCATTGCCATTACTCTCAGGTCCACTCTGAACCCAGAGTGGTAGTACCTGTTAGGGTTTCATGTATAGGTCAAATAGATCTGAATGTAAATTAATTTTCTACACGTTTAAATCTTTTAAAAACTCTAAATCAGTGGTTTTCAACCGGGGTCCATATAACATTGGAGTGGGGCAGCAAGCAAAAAATTATTTAATTATAAATAAAATTGGATTTTCAAATATTGAATGATTATAGGGTGTCCACCAGAGTAAAATAGGAATCAAAAGGTTCCATGGGTTAAAAAAAAAAAAAAAAAAGGTTGAGAACCACTGGTCTAAATAAATTAAAAACTTATGGCATCCCTGTCCCCCAAATAAAAGAGGCCAAAAGAAAAGAACGATGATTCAGAATTTTTAGCTAATTGGTGTTGATATAAAGTTTATGTGGTGGAAGTGATCCGATTTGTTGACAAACAAACTCCAATGGGAAACGGAAAGAATTAAAAGGATATTTTGGAAAGATAACTGGAGACAAATGATTTCAAAGTGACATTCCCACTTGAAAACTACTTCAATTGATGGAGGGAAAAAAAAGAAAGAGTAGGAAGGGAAAAAAAAAAGAAAGAGTAGGAGGGGGAAAAGAAAGAGGAGGAGGAAAAAAAGAAAGAGGAAGAGATAAGGTGATGATGCATCTCCCCACCCCTACAAACAATTGACATGACTATAAATGTCTTTGTACACAAACCCTACTAGATGCCATTCTTTAATTCAGTACTGAATATTCCATTATTGATTTTTCAAAGGGAGGGAGGGGGGGGAAAGAAATCTATCATGTCCCCAATTTCTTCTCCCTTCCCCTTTTGTTTTTAGTTGGACTATCATACATACCTATATCTATAGCAATATGTCTGTATATATATATATATACCACTTAAGACTTTAGAGGTCCCATTGTGGTGTAATGGTTAGCAAGCTAGTCTAGCAGATCCATTACAACTAAAAAGCAAGTTTGATCCTTGCTGGATGCCCCTTACTTGCAACGTGTCACATCCTGCTCATGGTAAATAGGTTGGATAAATAGCTACACCAATTAAGACATTGAAATATTCCTTCATAGATTAAACAGTCATTGCAAAGGTATGATTTATATACCTGTTTTCTGTACACACTGTTGAATCAAAACATTATGAGCACCTACACTGATGTTGGTCCAAGTACCTGCAAAATATCTTTTACTCAGACATATCTGTCTCTTCAAGACTGTTAGGGACCCAAGAGATCTGGTGCAGGTCATGCTGCTAGTTACAAAGTGCAGATTCCGCAGAGTGAAATTGTTGGTCCAATATATCACATTGCTCAATGGGATCTAAGGCAACACAGCAAATTTGTTTGTTTTGTTTTATGGCATATCAACACCTCAGTGGGTCATTGAATGCCGATAAAGTGTTGAAATAAAGTCATTCTTAATGGATACACAATTTTTTTTAATAAATACATTTTTCTATTTAATCCATAGATGGGACCCTAACAGGTACTACCACTCCAGATCAGAGTGGACCCGGGAGCAATGGTGATAAAGGGGTGCTCCACATTCCCCAGACCTTCAGGACTGAAACCTCACCATCAGATAGAGTTTAATGTCATTCCCAGGACATGAAGACCCTCAGTCACCGACTTCTAGCACCCATGATAAAAAGGGTTAGGAATTGCTATAAGGCCAGTAGGGTTTGGATAATCACATAGGTGCTAGGGCTTGACATGACCAGCCGATTGATCGGAGGGGGCCTCTCTGACCACCTGAATAGCCTAAGTAAGGGTCTAAGTGGAGTGTTGCAGGTCATGGACAGCTCATCCACCAAGACTCCATCCTTAAGTATCACTGGTCGCCACCCACGGCCAACGCAACACAGCAAAGTACTTGTGTTCCTGTACAATATGTACAGTATGGCAGAGTACATAGTATGAATCAAAGATGCTACTGCCATCACAGAAAATTTACCATGAAGGGGTGTAACCTGTCCTTCAATTAGGTTGGTTTGGTTTAGTTTGTTTTGTTTTACGGCATATCAACCTTGGTGGGTCATTTAATGCCGATAAAGTTTTTAACTAAAGCAATTCTTAATGGATACTCAATTTAGTTTATAAACTCATGTTTTTTCTATTTAATCCATAGATGGGACCCTAACAGGTAATACCACTCCGAGTCAGAGTGGACCAGGGAGCAATGGTGATGAAGGGGTGCTCCACATTCCCCAAACCTCCAAAACTGGAACCTCACCATC
This sequence comes from Doryteuthis pealeii, assembly GCA_023376005.1. Taxonomy (NCBI): domain Eukaryota; kingdom Metazoa; phylum Mollusca; class Cephalopoda; order Myopsida; family Loliginidae; genus Doryteuthis; species Doryteuthis pealeii. Next base: position 35,797,565 of record CM042160.1, on the reverse strand, counting down.
AGATAGAGTTTAATGTCATTCTCAAGTGTTCCATCGTAGCGTCATGGTTAGTAATCTAGTCTTGCAGATCTATTATTACTGAAAAGTGAATTTGATCCTTGCTGGATATCCCATACTAGCGAACTTGTGTCACATCCTACCTGTGGCAAGCAGATTGGGTAAAAGGGGCATCCTATCATAGTGTAATAGTTAGCAGGCTAGTCTTGCAGATCCATTACTACAGAAAAGAGAGTTCAATCAATTTCTGGATACGCTATACAGGCGACCTTGAGTAACATCCGATTTATAGTGAATGGGTTGGGTAAATGGCTACTCTGTCTATTCAGAAGAAAGCAAGATTCATCAGATTAGGTAAGAAGGTCAAGTTCCAACACTCGCACAGTCGCTAAAAACACTTTTGGCAAGGGACATCGGTGAGCTTAAATACTATGACTAGCCTGGAGCTCCACAGCCCCATAGACTGTGCATTGTGATGTATTCTTAACGTTTATTAAAGCTGAAAGCTATTTACTGCAAACTGTGTTACAAAAGCCTTTCTGTTGGCTCATAGTTGGTGGGAAAGCCTCTATTGGCTTCACTCGTTAAGTCTTGGTCATCCAATGCCTTGTCAGCAGTTGACCCCCCCCCACAATCTTCAGTAGGGTTAAGATTACAACTGAACATAAACACCATATAACCCCTGACCTTTTGGAAATATTCTGACATCATCTGACCATAACAATTTGGCCTTTTATCAATGTCTTCTTGGCCATAATTGCAGCATTCATAATGAAGTACTCAAGGTCAGCTTAATTGCTGATATACACATGACCCTGATAATTGCTGTTATTATGAGACAGTAGCTGTCATTTTTGCCACATATTGCTTGTCATGTTTATATGGCCAATTAGTGTGTATGTATCAATCCAATAGAGAAAACAATAGAGTTTCAGTTTTTTTTTTTTTTTAAATTGAAAACTGAATGTCAACTATAAGTAAAGTCATAGGAGTGGCCTAAAGTCGGTATCAGCCAGACAGTGAGGGAGTCTATCCCCTTTTCACTAGGGCTAGACCTAGGAGATTGTTTTGGCATCTGAGGTGGAGTGCAGCACTTAACTGCACAGATCCCTTTGCTACTGGTACGCCGAGTTGGAGAGGACCAGTATCAAACCCAGAATCTTGTGGTTCCTAGTCAGACACCTCTACCAACTGAGAAAAGCACTGATTAAGGCTCTAAATTTAAAAAGAATCTATTAAGCAAATATTTTAATACCATTTTATAACGTCAATTTTAATACCAATTAATGCTCATTAACTGGAAATAACTTAACAAAAACTGATAAAAAAGAATGAGAAAACTTCTCTTGATAGTCTAAAATTTTGGGAGTGATGAACTACGAAGTTAGAATATCTGGTACTGTTATAGTATGTGGCCTACCTTTTTGATTTTGTTATAGTATGTGGCCTACCTAGTTTGAATGTGGCCTACCTCAGTAAGAGTATATTTATAGATATAAGTAGTAGGCAATTTATTGAAACTAATTATTTTTCATATATATTCAATTTCAAGAAATGAAATTCAGTCATAAGCCGTATATAGTAATTAAGAATAATTAAAAAAGAATTTATCCATAATTTACATAAATCAGAGATCTATTTAATTCTAAAATAGGGTTTGGGTTAGGGTTAGCAGTTATTATTATCACCTTATAATATGCTTTTTATGGTAGACCACGTACTATAATTGAGACATGATTTTGTAGGCCACATTCAAAAGGCTAGCAAGTATTGAACACAATAATAATGTGGCCTGCACTCGTTATTTTTTCAATTGTCCAGACAACCGTGAAAAAAGTTTGGTGATCCCTGATGTAGATAGAAGGAAAATACAAAACATAAAATTCATCATCTAAGCTTAAAATGAAATTTACAATTTTTGAAAGTGCATGGTGTAATGGTTAAAGTCCTAGGAAATGAACTCGTTGGCCCGAGTTCAAATCCTGGATGTGGTAATTGCATTTCACTTATCGTTAATACCCTTGGGAAAGGTATGAATCCTACTCTCCCTCCAGCTATGAATAAATAGTAGGGCAGACTGGGCTCTTTAACCTTGGTTAGGCAACCAGTCTAGGAGAAGGAAAACTGAATTCAAACCTGTGGAAATCCGCTTAAGAAATTGACATTGTGTCACATCCTGCTTGTGTGGAGAGGTTGGTAAATATATATATTTTTGGTTCACCGTGTAAAAAGTTTGGTAGATAGAATGAAAATACAAAACGTAAAATTCATCATCTAAGCTTAAAATGAGATTTACAAGTAAGAAAAACTTATGTTAAAAGTTTCTTGATTAAAAGATAAAGTACAAATATACATTTTTTTTTTGTTTTTGTAATGTGTCTTATCCATTGCAATCCGAGGAAAGCTATAGGCCGCTGAATTAATGCAGTCTTCAGAATGAGGCTCTATTGTGGTGTGAATATGAAAGGTATTCACACTCTCATGAAGGCCTTGGTATATATTTCTTTAAGAAAATGTAAGCAAACTACCAAGAGAGAGAGAGGCTATTGTCCCAAGTGGTGAGTTAAATTCAGTTGCCTAGTGAACTGACAGGTGAGCCAGTACAGTCACAAGTCAATGTCCATATGTGCTGAGTATATTAACCCAGTTATACTATGAACAGCAAGTGATCAAGTGGGCATGTCCCAACTAGCCATAACAACAACAACAACACAGTGGACATTGGGCCAGTGTTACAAACAAGATCCCCACCACCTGCTCCAAATACAAGCAGAACCCTAAGTGGCTGTTATCAGAATAGACTATATATATATATATATATATATATATATATATATATATATATATATATATATAGCATGTCATAACTCCTTTTAGTGAATAAAATAGATTACATATAAAATAGAGAAAAGGAAATCAGAACAATGATGAAATCATAAAAGTAAAAGTTTAAACGAATAAACTAAAAATATACATAATTTTTTTTTTTTTTTTTGCGGAGAAGCATTTGTCTTTCTAACTGGAGCTAAATATAGACAGCCAATAATGACACATCTTAAAGAAAAAAAAAACAAAAACAAAACAACAAAAAAAAAAACTTGAGTTATTCTTCATGCTAAAAGGAAGTTATAGTAGTTGTGACTTATGTCCAAAATAATGAGCGAAAAGAACAGAGGGGATAAAGTTTATGTGACTGGATACTCAAATACCCTTAAAGAAAATGACTAAAGCTGAAGTAAGCTGGAGACAAAAAGACGAGTTAAAATTAATCTTATTGACATGACTTTGTGGTCCCATCTTATAAAAGTAGAATTGATGCTACACTTAGTTGAAACTATTTATACTTCTTTTATTGATCTTATTATCAAATACTGTACACAATATCTTATCCACAACCATGGGGACCAGACACGTTTCTCAAAAATTCAGAATTTTAGGCAGGGGAGGGGGCTTCTAATGGTAGTGCACACACACACACACAAGTCGTCGGTGGGCTAAAGTCGTTATCAGCAAATCAGCGAGGGAGTCTATCCCCTTTTCACTAGCGCTAGACAAGGAGATTATTTTAGCGTCTGAGGTGGAGCGCCACACCTACCATCAGCTTCTTACTTTACTGCACAGATCCCTGTGCTACTCATACGCTGAGTTGGCGAGGACCGGTATCGAATTGGGAACCTTGTGGTTTCTAGCCGAATGCTCTACCGATTGAGCTAACCTGGCCCCTTAATATATATATATTAATATTATATAATATATAATATAATATAAAATATAATATATATATATATATAATTTATAAGAGGTGCTTGTGGTGTAATGGTTATTGATGTAAGAAATGGTTGGTTGGTTGTTTTATGGCATATCAAACCATGTGGGATAATTTAACATAGAAAATAAACATAATAACTGGAGTTCAAATTCTGAATGAGGCTGTGTGCATTTCACATAGTACTATGAGAAAGGTGTGCATCCTACTATTCTCCCTACAGCTATGAGTAAATAGAAGGGCAGATTGGGCTCTTTAACCTTGGTATGGCAATTAATCTATTAGGAAGAGAACTCTGAATTCAAACTGGTTAAATTTTGCTTATAAATAAATTGACGATGTGTCACATCCTGCTTTTGTGGAAAGGTTGGAGACAACTAACCACTATAAAACCTTTTTGTGTAGCACATTTGGAAACAAATTTAATGGCTGGATTACACCTTTGACCATAAAATAATTTTTTTTTTTAATTGTAGTTTCTCAATTACAACAGTAAAAATACATTCTGAAAAGCAATTAAAATGTTGAAGGGAGAAAAAACTTTTTAAATCTTGTGCAACAGGTGCGTTTATAACGGATTTTTAAAAAAATTATTAATACACTATTTTACTAAAGTAATAAAGTATTTTTTTTTTTTAAAAAGGGTCAAGTATATCTAACAAAAGACACTTTCAAGGGGTATATTGCACAAGAACTGTGACAATTATAACAGTATTATGTCTTAATGTTACCAAATCAAGTTTTTTTTTTCTTCTCTTTCTACTTCACACCAACCCTCAATTATTTCTTATCAACATCAACTTTCCCAGACCTGAAATTATAATTTCAAAATTCAGAACTCACATGATGAAGACCCATTACAAAGAAGATAAAGGCCTTTTATCAGGAAGCAGTAGAAATAATTCTAAAAACTTATTAAAAAAAAGAAAAAAAAGAAAAAAAGGTTGTATGATTTAGGATCTGTCTGATGATTTAGATCTTTGTCTGATGAAAGAGTGAAGAAGTGCCAGTTGAAACTTCGTGAATTAAAAACTTTTGAGTGCAGTGATATATAACCTATTACTTACTTATTACAAAATAATTTAAAAATATTTTAAAGTAATGTGGACTAAAGATGCATTTCCGCATTATGTATACCAGTACAAAATAAAAAAACGCACTCCGGGCGATGTAAAAATAGATTTTTGAAACATATTGCCCGAGGGTGGGAGTAAAAATTCAATGTCAGCGAGTTTGTACCCTAAGTAAGTAAAATCATCAAATTCATTAAAGGATTAAAAAATAAAACAATTTGAAATGTAAACTTTAAATATGTATTAAAATAAAAAAATAAAATATATATATATATATATATATATATATATATATATATATATATATATATATAATACCAGTCATGTATTTATTAAAACTTGTTTTAAAAAACAATGAGGACTGTCTAATGTTGCATGTTCAAATTTTGAGTGTATTTATGATGTTATGACGATTTTGGGTAATGTGACGTAAGCAGAGACGTAATTTTGTTACAGACAAAAACCGGAAGCGAATCTCCATTAATAGATTTGGGCGACTCGTGTTGCTCTGCACGCCAAAAGGGTTAAAACCAAGGTTTCACAAACCAAAGGGCACATACCTATCAGCGTCTCTGATTATCAAACAGCTGAAACCTTGAGAAGTTTTAATAATGATAATAATGAAATTATTACGTACGGTGCTCAGGCGCACTACATCTCATCAAAGGTGCATTTTCAAAAGATAAAAAAAGTTAAAAAGACATCTTGTAGAAGATGTCTTTTTAACTTTTTTTAGTCACATGAAAATATCCACAATAAAAGGAGATGTTAGTGGTGTAATGGTTATGGCAACATGAGTTCAAATCCTGGATGAAGCTATTTGCATTTCACATAGCGCTAATACCCTTGGGAAAGGTATTAATCCAACTATTCTCCTTCCAGCAATGGGTAAATAGTAAGGCAGCCTGGGCTCTTTAACCTTGTTATGCTATCCAGTCTAGGAGAAGGAAAACTGAATTCAAACCTCTTAAACTCCATTCAAAAATTGACCTTGTGTCACATCCTGCTCATGCGGACGGGTTGGGTGTGTGTGTGTGTGTGTGTATGTATGTATGTGTATATATATATATTATTGGAATATTTTATATTATAAGGTGTGCTGGAGTCCACCACTTAAATTTATAGACTCTGCGTGGCCACATGGATTAAAGCCAGCCAATCAACACGCTCGAATACATGGTTAGTTAACTATTTAATCGCCAATCTTGAAAGCTAGTATTCGACACGGACGAACAGATCAACAACCAAGGACTCAGCTTAACACAAGGATTCTTCACTAAGGAACAACCAAAGGATTCTACCTAACACTAAGGAACACAAGGGATCTTCACTGTAAAGTGCTCTCACTTGAAGCCTAAAAATGGCCATAAAAATCGTAACAGTGTGTGTGTAAGTTACTGGATGTTTATCTTTCAAATATACGACACCAAATACTTTGATAGAAATGCGACAAAAAAGAAATGTTAATAGAACTGGAATATTTCTTAAACTTTCCATATGTACACAAAATTCGATAGTAAACTTGACCTTGTATCAGAATCCACCTTCATCGAGGTTTGGTTTGGTCTATTCATTTTAACCCTATACTGAAATTTATTCAAAGTTGGATTAAGTTAAGATTTAAAAACAAAAAAAAAAAAAAAAAAAAATTTTTTAAAACTATCTTTTGTAATAAATCAAAATATTTTCTAAAGTTATAATCATTATCAATCATCTTTAAAAATAGTTTGGGAATTTAAAAACAACTTTTATCAATCAAATTCTGAGAATTTTTTTAAGCCTTCAACAAGTGAGTATAGAAAAGTCATAAAAGATTATCATGTATCAACATAAATGTAAGAAACAAAAAAAAAAAAAAAAAAAAAAAAAAAGGCGGGGAGGTGGGTCTCTTAAGAAATATTGTGTTACACAGTTGAATCTTTTGCTATACACACTTTGTGTTATTTAAAGTGAAGATTAGTTTTGCAAGAAAGGCAATATTATCAATTTACATTCTCAAGAAGCTCAAGCCATTAATTCTTAGTGTCATCTCCTAGCTGTGACAGCTGTTGGGATAGTGGATAGTATTAAATGGTTTAAATAAGCATCTATGTATTGGTTCATTTCTGCCAGTAGTGAAGGGGACACACACACACAGAGTTGTGTAAAGCAGGCATATTCACCTCCTGTTGCATTTCAATTATGTGAACTCAAGCGTGAAATTGTTCTAGCACAGATTTCTCATTTTACAAATGGCGGAAAAATAAAAAATAAAAGGCCAATAGGAAGTAAACAAATACAGCAAAGTGAACCTTTCAAAAATTAAAATTTTGAAAATTCCATTTTCTTTTCATAAACATTTGATTGTATTAACTGTTTCATTTTCTTTCTTTTTTTTTTTTTTTTCATAACTTGAAACAGTAGACATTCATTTAGTTTTTTTAAGTCTGAAATTTGAACCAATTTTTTCAAATACAACATTTTCAATTGATATTTTTAGAATCTTTTTTTATTTTAAATTATTCAGTGCAAATTTTATTTAATTAATTTCTATTTAACTATAATTCTAAAGGCAAATATTGTAAACTACTTAATTCATGATTTCCAAATTATATTACTAATAATTAATAAATAACGCAGTTACAGAGATGCTGATAGGTACATGTCCTGCATCAAGGACGCAGTAAAATCATATCCATGCATCTCAGTGTTTTCCTTTTTTTCTTCGCTCATCATTTCAAGCTAACTGTAAATACATTTCAATAATTTCTTAGAAATGAATTACACAGGATAGGTTACAAGGTAGGAGATAGACGGCTTTAATTGGGACCAATAAATTTTCTGGGTGACCCATTCAAAGTAAATATGTGCATCCCAGGATGCACTAAATCAAAAAGCTATCAGCATCACTGGAAGTGTATTAATTTAATCCTTATATCCGTTGTACCATGCGTCTAACAAATAAACCCTTGTTATTTTGAAAGATTATGGTGAGTGTTTAAGAATGAAGTTTCTTTTACTGTAGTAAACAATCTAGGCAAAATAGATAAGGAGCTCACATAATGATGTTGTCAAAGTTGAATTATTTGAAAATAAAACTTTATTGCAGCAGCATGCCTATTCAACCAACCTCTCTTCTACAAAGTACTCTAAAGGGTTGAAAATAGAGGAAAAAGTGGATATAACAACACAGCAACTAAATTCAATTGATATTTCACCTCGTTATTTAAGTGAGGCTTCCTCAGAATCTATTGAGACAAATGCTTTACATTCTGCTTTTATACTGAAAAGGTAATTGGGTAAGGGATTGAAAGAGGAGAGGGCTTGGTATGGTATTTTTATGGGGTCAGTTTGTTGCCTTTGAAGAAATTTGATAGTCAAAGTGTAGGTGAGTGTATGATGATTAGTGTCAGATAAGATTTGTGAACCACTAGGACTGGAATATTTTTCTTTGAATATATTTTAGAGAATCACAAAGTACTCTATATTTTCAAGCATCTCAACAACATCCTTACAGAAAAGATTTCCTCTAATTATGTCAATGAAACCTTCAATAAATTTATCAATTGAACAAGAATTCTTTAGGAATGGAACTGATGATTTTCTGCCAAGTGGAACAAAACTGTATAGAGTAATACAAGTATAGGGTAATGTGATGTAATTTTTGTTACAGACAAAAACCGGAAGCGAATCTCCATTCTTAATAGATAATGTTGAACCTGATCCAATTTGATAACATAGGTATAAGGCTAACAAAAAGGTAGGTTTATGATAAATTCAATTGTTTCTAAGGAAAGACCATGGCGCAATGGTTGACACAGTTACAACTTGGAAGAATTCTCACTTTGTCTATAGCAGTCTATGCCTTTCCTATGTATATTGACATCACTTTCTGCAGATGAGATATTACTACCTAGATATGTGAACTTGTCTACTAATTTCAGAGGCTACCCATCCATTGTGGAGATGCCTCTATCTTGTTTAAAATGTGTGAACTCTGTTTTATCCAAATTCATGTAGAGGCCAATGTGTCTTGCCACCTTCTCCATGTAGTGCAGCAGTGTTTCTGCTTGTGTAGGTGTATTTGCAAGAAGCACAGTGGGCAAATAAGATCTAAATAAAAAAAAAAATAAAAAAAGGATTTGTTTTCTCCTACACAATTCATTAAGTATAATATATTCTGTATCTGATGATGAATATATTTCTAATGTGATACACGTATCACATTCAAGTATGTAATACACTTATAGCCCAGAAGAAATAATCAAAGTTCAAAAGCTGAAACCTGTTGAATTTCAGAAAATATAGCACCCATTAGATCAGTTGATAAAGCATCCTGAGGAATTGCAAGGTTCCAAGTTCAATACCAGTCCTCACCAACTCAGTGCATGAGTAGCACAGCTTGGGTAATCTGATCTGTGCAGTAAAGTGAGGAACTAACAGTAGGTGAGGCACCCTACACCAGCAAAACAATCTCACTGGTCTACCACTAGCGAAAAGTGGATATAATAACGCAACAACTAAATTCAATTGATATTTCGCCTCGTTATTTAGTTGAGGCTTCCTCAGAATTTATTGAGACAAATGCTTTTACATTCTGCTTTTATACTGAAAAGGTAATTGGGTACGGGATAGAAAGAAGAGAGGGCTTCGGTGTGTGGTATAGAGAAGTGAGAAAAGTAGGGGTGGGTTTAGTATGTGGGGTATGGCATTTTTATGGGATCAGTCTGTTGCCTTTGAAGAAAAATTGATAGAGTGTAGGTGAGTGTATATTGACTACTGTCAGATAAGGTTTGTGACTCCCTCACTGTTCGGCTGATACAGACAATAGGCCACTCCAACTTTACTTACTTACTAGAAGTGGCTACCCGGTGTTGCCTGGGTAGAGGGGGGATTTTTTAAAAGTTAGTCACGCAGATCAATTATTACTTATCACGAGTGAGATCCTCGCTGGTTGCACCATAAAAATCCCCACGCAAATATATAACAATATAGTAAGAAATTTCCATTCAATGATTTGCAATTTTAAAAAAAGAAGAAGATATAAATGATGCAATTAATTCAATCAATCAATATTATATTTCAAAGCGAAAAAAACATGTACAAAAAAGAAAAAAAAAGAAAAGATAAACAAAATAACATGTAAATGACTTTCTCTTCTGTTACTTTTCAAATTTCAATTTTTAAATATCTTCCCAAATATAAATCAAATCTCTATTATTTTTGCTCAAAAACCAAGCCCTGGTGATATTTAATGTATATATATATATTTACTTTGTTGTTAATTGTTTTATTTTCAAAGTTTCCCCCGGACACACAGATTCAGGCAACTGCCCTTTATATATATATATATATATATATATATATATATATATATATATATATATATAGATAGATAGATAGATAGATAGAAGATAGATGACAAATGTTCAAACTGCTCCAAAAGAAAGACTGTCAAGAAAGAAGCATCAAAAGTCTTCTTTTTTCTTACAGTCATAAACAAACAGTCTTAGAAATTATTTGGTAATTGATAGTAAGCTTGTATTACTACTTTCATTATAAAAGAACATAAAAAAAAACAATTATGGAGATCCACCCCCCTCGTCTTCCCCCATCCATAGATCTAATCACTCACCCATCAAGTATCTCTAAATGTCATTTAATAATACAAAAACAAACTTAGAGCATCAATAAGCTGAATAATTGATTAAATTGCTACATCAGATTCTTTCCTTTAAGACGAATTGCTTCTAATTTTACACTTAAATAACAAAATCTATTTAGAGAGAATCAGAGTTTCCTCCCTTCTCTCTGGTTCACCAACAGAATGTGGTATGATTAATAATACTTGGGAACTTCTAATTGAATTATGATATCAAGATTTTTAAGTTTAATAAATTTAGATGTGGAGCAAAAGTGAAAAATTCTTTGACAACTTTTTAGCGCAAAATAAAAATTAAAAAAAAAAAAATAAATTAAAAAAAAGAGTTTAGAATCTTTTCTATAAAATACACAAATCTGATAAATTACAATTACAAATTCAAAGGGTAAATGCTTATTTGAAATGTGATACAAATAATGACCTCAAACCAAATTAAATACTCTATGAACTGTGGAACCCATTAGCCTTGAAAGACAATGGATCTACACTTGGAAAGCCTTGCTTCCTCTCCTGGGTACAGGCTCTGGGCTGTTGTATAGAAGACAGGCAGTTGCCATGGGAAAGAGTCTACCCTCTTTAATTTTGTTCAAGGAAAGCCGATAAGAATTTGCCACCAGTGTGGTTACAAGACTTTCCAAGAAGAGATTGAAAGCAACATCAGATTGTCTTAAGTACTCCAGCAGGTACCTGAAACCTTTCTCATAAAATACAGACTGCATTCAAATTTCTAGATAATTTATTGTAGTAATGAAGCAACTGGTCTCTCTAAGCATATGGGTTGGTTTGGTTGGAGTTTACTCATGTCAATACCTTGGGTCAATTTTTCATCTTGAATTTAATTGTTGTAAATATTACAAATTTAATAAAACAAATAATTTTGTTTATTTATCATTGTTCATGTTGCCTTAATTATCTTTTCAATACACAGTAAAGGTTGCACTGTCATTAGGCCCGCTTTTATCATTTCCAAATTTAATCCCTAAGAATATAATGGTTTAATGTCAGAAAATCCTCTTAACAAACGATATGCCTTGTTTAAATGTTAAGGAGTTAATCTAAGTACAGGTAACTTAGATTGCAAAGGCCATTTTAGCTATTATTTTCGATAAATCCTTATAGGAATGGGGCTCTGGACTAGAAAAATTCTCAATAGGAATATTAAAGGAGTTAAGAAAGGGTCAAAGTCAAACTGAGTTAATCTTGGACAAGAGGCTGTTTGCATTTCATGTAGTGCTAATACCTTTAGAAAAGGTATGCATGCTTTCTCATCGCAACTATGGGTAAATATAGGGCAGACTGAGGCTATTTAACCTTGGTAGCAACCAGTCTAAATAGAAGTAAATACTGACATGCCTTTTAGACTCACGAAAAATTGCACCGTTGTATCAAATTCCTGTTTATGCAGAGGGGTTGGACAAAATACATACCTGCCTGTACTAGCACCATGCTCAAAACCAACAAGTTTCATGATCATAGCAGAAAGCAAGATCACCAAAGTTTAAATAAGCGATTAGAATCCAGTTCCTTAATTAGGTGAACACTTGGCAACAGAGGTACTGTAAAGCAACCCCGAGACCTTCTTATCAAAATCTAGACTCAGCATTAAATGACCCGAAAAATTTGATATGCCGTAAATCAACAATCCAATACCATTATTCATTAAGTGCATCTGTGATTTTGTTTTCTTCATGGTAATTAAACTAGGTAGACCTACAGCAAACTAAATTATTTTCCCTATTTCTTACATAAATACATCATCTAAAAATCATACATTATAAAGGGCATAGTATAGTCACATAAATAGGGAAGAATATATATATATATATATATATTCCCATAATAAATAATTAAAAGGTTGGTTTTTTTAGAAAAATATAGCGTGAAGATAATTAAAAATATTTCTAAATCAGCATGAATTTTTTTTTTTTCACATTATCATTTTTAGATAGTAGATATCATTATTTTTTTCAGAATTAGCTGGATCAATGCAAGGTCTATTTTTTTTTTTTTTTTTTACATAGGGATTTAAATGAGGAATACAAAGATTCACCTCACGATTCAGTAATAATGAATTTGCGGACTAAACTTAAAAAATAAAAAACCTCTACCCAGAAGCGCCGGGTAGCCACTTCTAGTTTTTTATACTTCAGTAGTCTCCCTTCTTGTCTTTCTTTTTCAATTATTCTTTCCTTCCAACTTATTTTATCTTTCCTTCTTTTTTCTTCTTTCATTTATTAAAGCGATTTGAAAGGACTTCAATTGACCAATGCTTCTTCATGTTCAACTTGCAAACAAGATGGATGCAGCTATCTGAACTTATCATGGGAAATGCTAATCATAAGATAAATAATCTTATCTATGATGGGAACTTATTCTTGTACTTAAAAAAAAAAAAAAAAAAAGAAGATAAACTAGAAATCTAACTAGAGGCATTGATCTTTTTCTTCTCTGATCAAGCTATAAAATCCAAAGCTGTCCAACATAGAAAGATCAAGAAAGACAAATGAATTAAAATTTAGAAAACAAATGGAAGTAAAGTCATGATATTGAATTGAAATAATATTAAGTTTCATTCATCTAAAGGATTCATCTCACTATCTTGGACTTGATGTCTGCAGTAGATAGAAATCATTAATAATTGTGAAAAGGAATCAGACTAACAGTAAATTAGTTGAAACTTTCATATAAGGGTCATTTAATAATATTAGGTAATGAAGGTGAAATTGTGTACTGAAGTGTGGCAGCAGTTTCGGTGATTCAGGGATTGTACCAATAAAAACAAAAGCTTGTTATCACTATTTATAATACTATGATTAAAATATTATATATATTATATACATATGAAATGATCTTTTTTCACAACTCACCCTATTCTTAAAAAAATTTTAAAAAATAGATGCATTTTTGCTAGATAGGCAGTTGGCTGAGAAATCAATGTTGGCAATATAAGTCTGTTTACAGTTGTATTTTTTTTTCAATGAAAATCCCATGAAGGTCCTTTCCTTTTCAATGTCAGGCCTTCTTTATTGACTGCTGTGCCTAGGACTTTTTCTTTACCGAAGAATCAGTGTGCTTCACTCCATGGACAGTCAATATATAGACTCAGGCTCAGAGTGGCAAACCATTTTTTTTATTACACTAAAACATAAATTCATAATATCTACATCTCTTCTGTAAATTTCACAATGGTTTGCACTTTTCAACCAACTAAAATTTGTTTGAAGACAGAATCCTCTTGTTCAAGCCTGGAGCGACATCGGATTAACCACCATTTGGAATAACCTCAAAAACACAAATATTTTTGAGATTTAAATAATTTTTGCTATAAATCAATTCCAGACGATACAGAATTTACATTTATAGAATAAAAATTCTGGAAAAAAGAAATGAAAAATGAAAAAAAACAAAAAACTCACCTTTATTGAATGACACTTGTATAACAATTTATATAAAATACAAGGTTATATAAATAAGATAAAAGTTAAACAGGAAAATACAAGTCCCTCTGAGAATAAATAAACAAAAACAGCAATTTGAGTGAAGGAGTGAAGATGAAGAGTGTAAAAAAAGAAAGAAGAAAAAAAAAACAAAAAAAAAAACGGGAGTATATAGCTACGTAAGTGATAAGTTCTAACCGACTGAAAGTAGAGAAGGTGTTATTGTTTTGCTTGTAGTATTCCTCTAAATAAATACAGATTCAATGGCTCAACACACCAAAATGCCTTCATTTCCTTTTAAGTCTTTATAGACAAAGTCACCTGTCTGTTTAAAGATAGACATACATAATCACGTTAGAGACTTTCAGTTGGGCCAGGCTGTCTTAGCAGTCATACTTGACCAGTGAAGCAGATTATGTGCCATAAGATGTTGAATCCAAACAAAACACCTGACAGATTAAAAAAAGATCTTTCATATGAATAAGTGATACATTAAGGCTATTCTTTACACAGTGGTGTTCTATTGCAAGCTTGTTAGAATCAAGTACACGTCCTATCCCTCCTTGTACTTAAGTCTCTTTTATGGATACAGAAAGAAGCAGCAGCAGGTTAACAAATTATAAATAAAACATTGTGTAGGAAAAATATGCCGTCCTGAATTTAAAAATATAATGACTTCATTCAATGTAGGTTTTTCTTCCTTATTTTTTTTCTTCTTAAAAACAAAAAACAAAAACAAAAAAAAAAAACAAAAACAACAAACAAGCTTAGGATAAGTAGGAGGAGGCCATTAAAAACCCATTAAAATTTTTAATAATAATCTCTCTTAAAAAGGTTACTTTTAGTAACCACTAAGTTCAATGTCAAATCCCATTTTACATCCTATTTATAGAATTTATATTATAATTAATTGAAAATAAGGGGAAGTAATCTATAACTTGCAGTTAATAGTTACCTCCCTTGAAAAATTATAATGATCGGGTGAGCATGAATACAGCCCCCTATGCACACTTAATATTCTGTAGCAAATTTAATTGGAAATTACTTCATTTTTTTTTTAATGGAGGTGTTTGTTTTGTTTTATGGCATATCAACCCTTTTCAGGTCATTTAATGCTGAATGAAGTCATTTTGATAAACAAAGGACTCGGGTTGCTAACAGTACCTGCTGATGCTTAAGTGGTCACCCAATTAAGTATTTAACAGGCTGTGGTATTTAACTGTGGTGCTCTAGCAGGAACTTCAACATGACTTGACCATAACAGAGGAGGTGCATGTGGTGTAATGGTTATTGTCGCAGAAAATGGATATGGCAACATTTAGTTCAAATCCTGGATGAAGCTGTTTGCATTTCATATAGTGCTAATACCCTTGAGAAAGGTATGAATCCAACAATTCTCCCTCCAGCTATGGGTAAATAGAGCAGATTGCACTTTTTAACCTTGGTATGGTAACTGATCTAGGAGGAAAACTTTGAATTCAACAACCTGTTAAACTCAACTCACATCCAGCTCATACAGAGGGGTTGGGTAAATACATACTTGATTTTTTTTAAAGCACAATAATGCTCAGGTATTATCACGCATAAACCTGTCCTGGCCTGGCCTCTTGCCCTAAAAAACACATTAACTTTTCGGGAAACGCCTTCAAACAGCTAGCGAGTTCAACAGTAGTGCTGGTTGGGTTTTCAGCAGGAACCGCTAGCGTTTTTTAGGGCAGGAGGCCAGGATGCATTTATGCAATACACACCAAGTGCTCTAATAAAAATTGTAATTTTTGCTGTTACAATAACATACATACAAAAATTGGCTCATTATAATATAGATGGGTAATCATATAGATTTTATAATAATAAAAAAAAAAGTTATTTGTATTTTAACACCTATTTATCTTTATTTTAGAGAAAGAAAAAAAAGTTAATGGTTGTGTTGAGAATAAAAATGTCTCTGAAATGTTGACTAATTTTATAAATTAAGAATGTTTTCTTCACATCTGCAAATAAATTGCTGTCCTACATGACAAGATGACATAACTGGTTAAACACAACAACAAGCAGAGAATTACTGGTCACTTAAGGAGATACACCCCCCCGCCACGTCCGCTACAAAATTGGGCTACTGATATCTGACAATAAAAATTAATCACCAGCAAGCAATGTAATTTGATCCTTATAATCTACAACTAGAAGTGGCTACCCAGCATTGCCTGGGTAGAAGAGAGGGGGGGGGGCATAGTTATTCTCACTCATCCATTATTGCCGAATTAGATCCTTGCAGGATGCCCCATTAAAATCCCTACGTAAAAAAAGACCTTGCATTGATTCGGCCTGGTGGGGGTGTCAGAAAAAAAAGTTCAGACACTCAAAAAAAAGAAAAAAAAAGTATCCCATGAATATTAAAAATTTTTATTTTTTAATTATCTTTCATGAATATAAATTAAATTATCATTATTTTTTTCGCTCAAAAAGCAAGATCTGGTGATAGTGAATGTGAATATACATTTACTTTGCCATTAATTGTTTTATTTTCATAGTTTCATCTGGACATACATACACACAACTGCCCTTTATATATGTGTAGATAGATGGAGGAGTTTTCAATAGAATTTGCTCTTCAATTGAAAAAAGAAAATAAAAGAAAAAATAATCTCAGAAAATATCTGACTATATTGACAGAGCAGAGATGTTAATAGGTACACATCCTGCATCACTGACACATAAAAATCTAAAAGGATGCAATAAAATCCTATCCATGCATCCCAATGTTTTTCTTTTTTCTTCCCTCACCATTTCAAACTAACTGTAAATACATTTCAATAGTTTCTTAGAAATGAATTAGAGTCTAGGTTACAAGGTAGGAGTTAGACGGCTTTAGTTATTTCCCCAGATCATAAATAAAAACCCTACAATCTATTAATAAACTTTAGCTGGGACCCTTAAATTTTCCTGGTGACTCAATCAAAGCAAATATGTGCATCCCAGGACGCACTATATATTTATGATCTGGGGAAACAACTAAAGCTGTCTATCTCCTACCTTGTAACCTATCCTGTGTAATTCTAAGAAACTATTGAAATGTATTTACAGTTAGCTTGAAATGGCGAGGGGGAAAAAAAAAGAAGAAAAACACTGGGATGCATGGATATGATTTTACTGCTTCCTTTTAGATTTTTGTGCATCAGTTGCGTACCTATCAGCATCTCAGCATGTATGGGGAACATTTTATAATTCTCATTTAATTCCATTATATCAACCAGAAATTCTCCAAAATGAAAGCCTACAACATTGAAGGTTATACTTGGAGCAACAAATATCGAAATAATATAAAAAAAAAAAAAATGTTTGGTTATTTCCTTGATGAGTAACAGGATATTACAAGGTGACCCAGAAAAAACAGAACCAATATTATTTTTTTATTTTCCCATTAAACTAACCCTAACCCCTCCTTAAAATTAACAGTTTTATTACAAAATTTGTGGGTTCTGTTTTTTCTGGGTCGCCCTGTAATATGTTACGCAACTGGGGGGTTAGGGTTAGTTTAATGGGAGAATAAATAATTTAGGTTCTGTTTTTTCTGGGTCACCCTGTAATATCATGTCACTCAACTAGGAAATAACCAAAATTTTTTTTTAATTGATTAAAATACAAAGGCAACCTAAGTATTTTATTGTTTATTATGCCTCCTTGGGCATCTCTCTTTTTTTTTATCTTATCACATCAACCTTAAAAGAAAAAAAAAAGAGAAGAGAAACTTTGCAAAAATATACAATATTAATATAATAGATCAAATTTTATTAAGTAATTCATCGACAGTTCCCAAAAATGCCCTTTTAAATTCTTTTTCTTACCATTTCTTTTTTTCTTTCTAAAATCATCCAAAATAATCTTTATTTTTTTTTTAAAACCATATTGCTGTTTTTGATCTGATTAGTCAATTTGTTCCAAAAATATATTACTTTATTAGCAAAAAATCCAATTGGTTAATAGACTTAGTTATTGAAATCTGCCTTGACAGCAAATTTCCAGTTTGAGGAGAAATATTAAAAAAATGTCTATCATGATTAGGAATTCTATTAATTATTTAGAAAGTTACAATTAGATCACCTCAAGTATCGATTTAAAAAGGTTGGTTGGTTATTTTCATTTAATGAAATATCAACCCTTATCGGCTATTTATTCAATGCTAAATCTTGCTTTTTTGTATATCATCAATAAATTAGAAGAAATAACTTCATATGTATTAGTAAACTGGTAGAAATAAATTTCATTAACTTCATGTGTATCAATAAACTAGAAAAAATAATTTTCATTAACTTGCAAACATATGTTTAACCCATAGATTGTGGTCTAACAAGTACTACCACTCCGGGACAAAGTGGATCTGGGTATAATGGCAATGAAGGGGTACTCCACACTCCCCAGAGCTCCAGAGATGGAACCTCACCACTAGATGCAGTTTAGTGTCATAGCCAGGACACTGTATTAGAAGAAATCACTTTCATTAACTAACAAACAGATCTATTTAACCCATAGATGAAACTAACAAATACTACCACTCCAGTTCAGAGTAGACCTGGAAGTTTGGTTTGGTTTACGGCATATCAACCTCAGTGGGTCATTTAATGCCGACAAAGTTTTGAAAATAAATTCACTCTTAATGTATAATCAATTTTGTTTATAAACTCATGTTTTTCTATTTAACCCATAGATGGGACCCTAGCAGGTACTACCACTCCAGGTCAGAGTGGACCAGGGAGCAATGGTGATGAAGGGGTGCTCCACATTCCCCAAACCTCTAAAAACTGGAACCTCACCATCAGAGAGAGTTTAATGTCATTCCCAGGACATGTAGACCTGCAGCCACCGCCTTCTAGCACCCATATGATAAAAAGGGTTGGGGCTTGCCATAAGGGCAATAGGGTTGGGGCAATCATATAGTTGCTAGGGCTTGATGACCAGCTGGACTTGAAAATAATGGCAATGAAGATGTACTCATCATTCCCAAGAGCTTCAGAATTGGAACCTTACCACAAGATGCAGTTAAATGATTTAAAAAGGTTTCATATGAAATAAGACTTACCGTTTCTCTATGAGGAAGTAGTTCTTTACGTATCTTGAAGAAGTTTTTACCGTACTGGCGTAGACCTTTGATAAAACGTTTCTGAGAAAAGAGAAAGAGAAAAATCATTAAATTATTATTGGTTGGATTAAGTTTAAAACAAGAATCATTGACAATGACAAAGCAGAGTTTATGTTTTTCACAATTTCTTCTATAGAAATACAGAAGGTAAACAAGTAGCTTGTAGGTTTTGTAAATCACATGTTCAACTCTTAAGAAATACAAAACAAAACATTAATTTCTAAATTCCAACAATTCTATACAAATAACATCTCTAAGACAAAATGTGAGATTAATAAATAAAATTATATCTATTTTCTAACATCATTCATTTTCATACAACATAGCTTATTTCATATAGACATCTAAAGACTATGATTCTATATATATATATATATATATATATATATATATATATATATAGGGCCAGTTTAGCTCAGTCGGTAGAGTGTTCGCCTAGGAGCCACAAGGTTCTCGGTTCGATACTGGCCCCCGCCAACTCAGCCTATGTGTACCACAGGGATCTGTGCAGTAAAGTGAGAAGCTGATGGTAGGTGTGGCACCCCACCACAGATGCTAAAATATTCTCCTCTAGCGCTAGTGAAAATGGGATAGACTCCCTCACTGTCTGGTTGATACCGACATTAGGCCACCCTGACAACTTTATGTGATGCGTGTCATATTCAATACTATTCTGTTATAGATATTATAATGTCAGACGAGTATTGAGATTCCGGTTGGTTGGTTGCTTTAATGGCATATCAATCTGTGTGGGTTATTTAATGCCAAATCTTGTTTTTAATATATATGATTTGTTTATAGAAATAATTTTCCTTAAATTCATGTGTATTAATAAATACTGCTAGTTGACCCACAGCCATTGCCTTCTAGCACCTATATGATAAAAAGGATTGGTGTTTGCCATAAGAGCAATTTTAAGAATACAGTTGGGACAATCATATAGGTGCTACGGCTTGACATGACCAGTCAATTAATAAGCAGATTCATTTGCCTGTCTAGCCCAAATAAGGGCTGAAGTGGAGTGTTACATGTCACCACATTACCATTGCGCCAGCGGACTCCCCTGTTATTTCTTGGGTGCCATTCTACTTTTGGGAAAGGTATGAAAATCCTCATTCCCCCAGCTATTTGTTAAATAGTACCACAACAGATAACCCAAGGTGAGTATAGCAGATGATTGTAAAAGGTTGGTAGAATGGCACCCAAGAAATAATAAGCAGAGTATGATTTGGTTGGTTGGTTTAATGGCATATCAACCTGTGTGGGTTATTTAATGCTAAATCTTGTTTTTAATATATATGATTTGTTTATAGAAATAATTTTCATTAAATTCATGTGTATTAATAAATACTGGTGTCATATCCGGAACATCGCTTTTTGGAGTAATCTTACCCCTCTGCAGGAGATATTAAGTAAGTCATCGGGGTGGCCTAAAGTCAGTATCAGCTAGACAGTGAGGGAGTCTATCACCTTTTCATTAGTGCTAGACCAAGGAGATTGTTTTTTAGCATCTGAGGAGAAGCACCACACCTACCATCAGCTCCTCACTTTACCACACAGATCACTGTACAACTCATACGCTGAATTGGTTCCCAGGCAGAGATATTAGTCAGCATATTTTTAAGTGTGAATAAACAATGAAATATCAACAAAATCAATCACATTTATTAATCAGATAATGATTGCCAACAAATGTTACTCAGGGTTACTTTTAGTATTGTTTGAACTTTTCTAGTCAAAAGGAAAAGAAGAAAAAAAATTCATAAAATATAAATAAAACAGCTGTAAACAAAAATCCACAAAGCAAATTGTGTTTTGTCATGTGTGAAACTACAAATCTAATGTAATCAATATATATATATATATATATATATAAAAAAAAACTTTGCAGTAATTCATGCTATTGTTACAAAATTGTAGACATGGCAAGATCAATGAAGTGGCTAAGACAAAATCACAGCAGGTTTACTTTTAAAAAAAATCCGCAATGGGTTGGGCAATAGGGTACGTCGATTTTGGAACTGTAACATCTCCCATGTGGTGGAAGTTGTAAGTTAATATAAAGAATTACCACACAAAATATTTTTCTTCAAAACTTTGCCTTCGTTTGAGAAAATAGATTTCAATCTTTTAAAATGTTATCACTATTACATCTTAATTATTAGGTAAAAAGCAATATATTGGAGGTGTTAGGGGAACATAGTTTCAATTTGAATTCTAGTTATAATATTTTATTCGTTTTGTTGAAAATGACAATCTTTTCTATTTTAGATATTGAAATTGCTAAATTTTCTAACCAATTTTAGGCTAAATGTTGGAAAACAAGGATTTTTGGTGCATTTTAGTAAACGATCTTTGATGCTATTTCCTTAAACAATGGTGCAAGTACAAGATCAAGTTTTTGGTATCAGTACTCATTATTGGGCCGGTTTAACTCAGTCGGTAGAGTGTTCGGCTAGAAACCACAAGGTTCCTAGATCGATACGGCACTCGCCAACTCAGCATATGAGTAGCACAGGGATCTGTGCGGTAAAGTAAGGAACTGATGGTAGGTGTGGCGCTCCACCTCAGATACTAAAAAACGATCTCCTTGGTCTAGCTCTAGTGAAAAGAGGATAGACTCCTTTGCTGATTGGCCGATACTGACTTTAGGCCACCCCAACAACTTTACTCATTATACCAACACACAACTTTTGATGTTTGAGAGAATTTGATATTTTTTCAAAAGTCAAAAATCGACCTACCCTATTGAAGCAATTCAGCTCTTTCCAAATGTTAAAGGAAGAGGAGCTTCTGAGATAAAGGCTGATACAATTTTTATACTGACAACTATTTTCTAAGTTTGTATTATAACTATTAGCATAACAAGTGTATAAAAAGAGGTTGATACATGGAATTCTAATTGACTTAGCCTATTTAAAAGACCAGGAGGGAAAAAAGATTTTGCAAAGATTAAAAAATGAAACAAAATTTAACAAGAGATGTGATCATCTTTAAGTTAAAAGAAATCTAGCTGATTCAGGAAAAAAATGATAAGCTTATAATAAGGTAGCATTGCAAGGATCTATATACTGTTGTTGGTTGGATTTTACAGCATATCAACCCTTGTTGGGTTATTTTATGCTGAATACATTGTTTTATTCAGCATCACTATATATATATATATATATAAAAACCAAAAGTCCGGAGAAGAAATCTTCCTTACGACATAGGACTTTTTAAAAAAAACCTGTTGCAGTTTGCAGAGCTCAATGTGTACTCTTATTGTTAGAGTCAGAGCAAATTTATAAGTAAAAATATAACAAAAGAATTTTTGCATTATAGTCCTGAAATAGACTATAAAGCAAAAATTCTTAGTCTTTTGTTATATTTTTACTTATATACTTATATATATATACACACACACACACACACACACACACATGTATAGGTAACAAATCTTCAGGGTCTCATCCTGAAGATGAGGGGTCTCATATATTTAACCTTTTTTTTTTATTAAGCACTTTTATACGTTTGTTGAACTGTGAATCCCGGAGGATTTAAATTTAGATATTTATTTATTCTTTCTGGATTTCACTACTATATATATATATATATATATATATATATATATATATATATATATATAAACACCAAGAGTGTCACAAAAAGTCTATGAATTTTTACTTTTCTTAGACAAGACTAAGCTTTCCCCAGTTAAGTCTATTTGCAGATTCAGACCTTCCCGGTCACATGAGCCCATAATGTGGTGTCCTTCCAAACTGGTTGTCCACCAAAACTAGAAAGTTCTGCCTACTCAATTGTTTTACCCAGCTCTAGAAGTAGAACATGAGGTTATATATATATATATATATATATATATATAATATATATAATTTATAAAATACAATGTTGCAGTAAAGTGTGTTTTACTTTGTGTGTGTGATAAATAAAGTCAACAGTATAATAAGTTATGGTTAGGGAGATGGTATTCAATTTTTCCACTTCCAAAGGGGGTGCTGTACCCCTAATCGCCGCAAATGTGGATGACTGACTGTAATGCATTAAGAGTGCCATTATCTCTAAATAAAGTAGAGGAAAAAGATCTGGGACAATTTTAGATAAGTTTCTTCTAAAATGACGAGAACAATCAAATCAGTGTTGACATCTTCAAAGGAATAAAAATAAAAAAAAGGAAGAAATAAAAATAAAATTAACTATAAATCACTTGCGGTTGTGTAATCAGATAAAAGTTGCCAATGTAGAAAAAGCTGAAAGAAATAAGAGCCACTTTATATAAAACAGGAAGGTACAGGAAGTCAAGAAGCTGAACTGAGATAACAGATGGAAGTAGACTAGTTGAGATGGGAGATTTTATTTCCTTACTACCCCCCCCCACTTTTTCCCCCTCCTACAAATGAATAGAAAGAAATTCTTCAAAATTCTTTAAAACTTCCTATCGGCTTGTAACCAGAGAAAAGTTGATAGTTTCATAAAATATGTGCAATTGTATTTACTTATTAAAAGCTGTTAAGAAAAAGTGGACCCCCCCCCACACACTTCCCTAAACCTTAATAAGTAAGTAAGTAAAGTTGTTGGGGTGGCCTAACGTCGGTATCAGCCAATCAGCGAGGGAGTCTATCCCCTTTTCACTAGCGCTAGACCAAGAAGATTGTCTTTGCGTCTAACATGGAGCACCACACCTACCATCAGCTCCTTACTTTACCGCACAGATCCCTGTGCTACTCATATGCTGGTTGGCGTGGCCGTATCGATCTAGGAACCTTGTGGTTTCTACCCGAACGCTCTACCGACTGAGCTAACCTGGCCCATTAATAGTTCTGGTTAAAAGTGCAGAAAAAGTAACTCAAAGCTGAACTTTTTAAAGACCTTATTTTTTCATTGTGAGAATCATTAAAAAGTGAAAAAAAAAAAAAACTCGTTCCCCAATGATTCTTACACTGGAAAAATAAGGCCTAAAAAGTTTGGCTACAGGTTACCCTTTTGCATTTTTAACCTGGCCTAAATTCTTAAGTCTATTTTCTTATTTTATTAAATGGCTGGATGAGTATGATTTTCCATAGTACAATTGAAGAATACTATGTTTAAAATGTTAATCATAGCCAAAATATTTTTATTGTCATCTTCAAACTTAATTCCAGTTATTGTACTAAAATGACTGGAAGTAAATTTATAACTTAATATACATTTTCTGAGGTGTGTGGTGTAATGGTTATTGTCATAGGAAATGGATTTGTCAACCCAAGTTCAAATCCTGGATGAGTTTGCCTTTCACATAGCACTAATACCCCTGGGAAAGGTATGCATCAGCCATTCTCTCCCAGGTATAGGTAAATAGTATGGCAGACTGGGATCTTTAATCTTGGTATGGCAACCAGTGGAAGAGAAGAAAAACTGTCTTAGAAATTGACCTTGGGTCACGTCCTGCTCATGCTGGGGAGGGGGTGTAAATATATACATTTTGTGATATTTTCTTTTACCCGTATCATACTATTAACCTGGACTGTAATACAATAGGTTATATAAGAAAAGATGGTTATTTCCTACAAGTCTAACATAAACAAAGGGGAACCACCCTTGACTGATTATTTATTGATCTACGAGGAAGAAAGAAGACAGGGTTAGGGTTAGCAAATCCTGTTGCAAAAATCTTTTCAGTTATTTCCTATAAGTCTAACATAAACAAAGGGGAACCACTCTTGGCTGATGAATTATTTATTTATTTTCCCATTAAACTATTAAAAGGTTTGAGAAAGTTTTGTTAGCTTTTTTTGGTTTCTTTGTTTAATGGTATATCAAACATCTTAACCTGCCAGGGTTATTCTAAATATTAGAGAAGTGTTCATTGTATGTTCATTCATATTTACATTTTTTTTAGTGTAATTGTTTAATTTTTTTTTTCTTTGCAAATGGTCCTATCTAATATAAATAATTTTTAAACAGATCTATTTTACTTATAGCTGGGACCCTAACAGGTACTACAACTCCAGGTCTCAGAGTGGATCTGGGAGTAATGGCAATAAAGGGGTACTCAACCATCCCCAGAAATCAAGCCTCACCATTATTTGCAGTTCAGTGTCATACCCAGGACACTCTTTTTTTAAATTTTTTTTATTTTATACCTCTGCAGAGGATACAGTCAACATATTCCTAGCTCCACTGATAAAAATTATTTTGAGACTAATCTAAGTTAAGAAGTTAATAGAACAATTATCATCATCATCATGTCGTGCAGGCAGCACGGATATCCATGCCAATCTCTCGCCAACCTTCCCTATCATTCATCGCCCCTGGGAGTTCTCCCGCGCAGCAGCCAGCATCTTTACATAGTTGGTCAATGTAGGTCCTTGCTGGGCGGCCCACACTAGCATGTCCATGTGTTAGCTTCCACAGGAGAATGTCGCTTAGGAGTTCATCCTTGCTTGCATGTCTAGTCCGTCTCACTCGGATGGTTTGTGAGATAGGGGGCAGGTGGCCATACAGTTGCTCCCAT
Organism: Doryteuthis pealeii; assembly: GCA_023376005.1. NCBI lineage: Eukaryota > Metazoa > Mollusca > Cephalopoda > Myopsida > Loliginidae > Doryteuthis > Doryteuthis pealeii. Next base: position 35,772,021 of record CM042160.1, on the reverse strand, counting down.
GTGGGGTGCTGTTTCCACGACTTGTTCAAGACTGCAGGCAGCATTCTTGTGCAGCTCCCATCTAGCTTATTCTCAAGGCACCTCATTAGGGTCCAGGTGGTGCAGCCATACAGCTGTACTGATATGACTACAGCCTGGAAGAAATGTCGCTTTAGCTTGTCAGTGAGATCAGATTTCCATATGACTGATAATTTGTTTGTAGCCAGCCATGCCTTTCCTATTCGTGCATTAATATCGTTATCTGTGGATGAGATATAACTACCTAGGTATGTGAATTGTTCTACTGGCTTAAGAGGCTTACCGTCTAAAAAAAGTCTGTTGACAAAATATATATAAGGAAGTATAAAATGTAGAATAGTGTCATTACAATGCTGACAAAAATAAAACAATGGTAGTCCACAAAGAAAGACAATAAAAACATTAACTGGAAATCACTTTAAAATTAGCCAATATAATAACTTTTACTTAAGTCAAAATTACTTCTATAATAACAGATTATTAGAAAAGTCATAACAATTTATCATTCCATTAGAATGTGCCAAGTATTTTTGGCAGAACGACAACAAAACAAAAACAAAACAGTACAAAGAATATTCTTTTTCAATGAAATGAAATCTTTTCCTCATATAAATTACTGTATATATTCAAATCTCATGCGACTTTCAGAGACCTAAATTTTAGCCTAATATTAGGGTGTTGCACCTTATGCGAGATACAAACTGTGTGTGAGTAAATAATTGCCCAGGCCAACTGGTACGCCTATAATGTCCAGGTAGAAAAGGTCTCAATTTAGGACTCAGAAAGTTATATATATATATATATATATATATATATATATATGTGTATGTGTGTGTACACACACACATACACAAACTCATACATAAGTATATAGAGTAACAAAGAAACAAAAGTTAACATTAAAAATATTTTATTATAAAAAAAAAAGAAAGAAATTAATTTCATTTTTTTTTGATCAATTATCATTTTTTCCTCAAAGCTTATACATGATAATGATAATTTCATAAAATAATCCATGTGTGTCCCTAACACTTTTGACTAGAATATTACAAAAAGATTGAGTAATGATAAAATCCATTATAGTAGCACAAGGTATACTTGGAGTCACTCAAAGTAAACAAATGTTACCTTAACAAATACTCTTTTAGTAAATGTCTATTTTTTTTTTTTTTTTTTCTTAGGAAAAAAAAAAAAGAAAAAGAAAAGAAAAACTATTAGAAATTCAAAACATCTTTTCCAGGGGTAATAACTAGAAATTAAATAATATCAAACTTAAAATTTTATGTAAGAAAATTTTGAAAAGATATTCTCAGCAAAATCAACTGGATCCATAAATGATTACGCGCACACACACACACACATCATGGATTTCAGTCGATATAAAAAAAGGAATATGCTCAAGTAATCTCAACTGTTCAAACTGAGATTATCTTTTGGTTTCAGCAATCTATAATAAACTAAAGAATCCAAATAATACTTACACCTTAGAAAACAAAAAACTAATAAAAATTCCCACACCACCACCACCACAAAACTGAATAGATAAATATAAATATCAATTATCTGTCTTGAAAAATATAAATAAACAAATGCATAAAAGAGCAAACCAGTTTGTTTTAATACAGAGAAGTACCCCACCCGATCTCCATTGTATTTGCTTCAGTTGATCTTACAATTAATCAATCAGCAGATCATATCCATCAAGGGAAACAACTCATTTACAACTCGCATAATACAATTTATAAATAATAGAAACAATTAAAAAAAAAACAATGTATTCTTTGTATCATAAACAGCTAAGTCAATACAAAAAAAAAAAAAAGAATAAAAAGGAACATTTTAAAGTGATTCGTTATAATCAACAAATCACTTCTAAGTTTATATGTAATATAAAATATTTATATGTAGTAATAATATATATATATATATATATATATATATATATATATTTATTTATACAATAATAAAATATATACAATAATAAAATATTTATATATATTTTATATATTATTTATACAATAATAAAATATATACAATAATAAAATATATAAAATATTTATATGTAATATAAAACATATATTTATATATATTTTATATATTATTTATACAATAATAAAATATATAAAATACTTATATGTAATATAAAACATTAGAAAAAGAAAGCATATCATTTGTATTGCTAAAAGTTACAACTTCAGATTGGGAATAGAATAAAAAACAACAAAAAAAAAACAAGATTTCATTTTGTATTAGCCTCAGGTAACCCCCCCCCCCCAAAGAGAGGAATTCCATGGAACTAAGCTATTTTTGGCACTGCCTACCCATATGCTGGAGGGATGTTCACTTTATAAAAAAAATGATTTTAAAAAATGACTGTGTCAAAATCTGCCTATAGCAAGGTGAATAACCTGTATTAGCCTAAATAAAATTTTTTTAAAAAAACTTAGGAAAAGGGAATATTGAGTAACATTATATCAATTTTAAGCCATAAGCCCAATATTTGGAGCTGAGCGCTATTCTACAATGCACTGTTAGCCCAATATCTTAATCCATTCTTTACACCATCAGCTTAATAAATTGAGCTTGACAATCATATCAGATACTAATAATAAAAAGCTTAATATAACTACACACAGTCTTTCTTTTAATGGAATGGCAGAATAGCTTTAAACAATGTCGTCAACACTCTGGTACAAAATTTGAATGTATTGTTTGTGAACTCAGAACCAAAGAGCTAAGGATACAAGGGGTCGAGGAGGAGGGAAAATCAATCTGTATATTAGAATTGTTATTTATTTATCCTCACATCCCATGTATGCGGGTGTGACCACCCATGAGCCAAAGCTGATGGGATGGTAGGTGCAAAAAATGCATAGATTCCATCAGCATTCCCCCCTCAAGGGTGGTGCCTCAGACACTGGGCAATAAACCCAACCCAGCCCCGCCCTTTAAATCAAGGGGGCAGGTGTTGCCTGGGGAGATAGCCCCCTGGGATCAACGCTGTTTAATTACTTAACTGGTTCAGAGGCCGAAGGTTACTGGACCCCCAGTCTGGGCCAGGTCAGTATATTAGAATATATTCTTTACAATAAATTCACACACAAAAAAGTAAATCTTAAAAAAGTTACCGAAATAAGTAAGTGGCATTTGGAATAAGTAAAAGACTTTACTAACATAATAGGATTTCAACTTGGCTGAAAATTTGAAAAAAAAAAAAAAAAAACAAAAAAAACAATTCTTTCTCATAATAATTGTTACATTTAGTGTATAAAATTCACATACAAATGTAACAACTATTATGGGACAGAGGTATATTTTTTTTTTAATAATAATTATGCAGTTATCATTATATAGATATAAGAGAAGAATTAAAAAGAGGTTTTACCGTTTCATCATCTGTCCACTTCTTCTCAATTCCACGAGGTACTGGGCACTTGACAAGAGCTTGCAGTGCCTTCCCAGTGTCATAATGGTAGAAATGAAGCTAAAATAGAAAATATCAAATTGACCAATCAGAAATGTACAATACTAAAGAAAAATATAATATTTCCTTTATGTATCAATTAGAAGAAAATTTGGAAAGAACTGATATAAATTCATAAAAATCAATAAAAAAATAAATAACTTAGTGCATAAAGGGAAGCTAGAAATTTTCCTGTTCAGTAGAAAATGTTAATTAATTCATTTATTTTTAATACATCAACTAAACCTTTATGTTGACTATCAAGAAAGAAAGAATTAAAATTTACCAGCATTCCACAAGATATGACAAACAATAACTACCATTTTCAAATAGATTCATTGATTGATAGATTTTAATGGCATGACAACCTGTCTAGGATCATTTTAAGCCTAGAAGTTAGGGAGTCATGTACATTGTACTTTTGTATTTATATTTTTTGTTCAATTGTTTAATTTTTTTTTTTAAGTGGGAGGGGTCCTCCAAGTCCTATTGAATATGAATAATTTTTAAAACATCTATTCGACCCATAGATGAGACCCTAACAGGTACTACCACTCCTGGCCAGAATGGACCCGGAAGAAATGGTGATAAAGGGATACTCCACACTCCCTAGATCTCCAGAAATGGAGCCTCACCATCAGATGCAGTTTAGTATCATATGCAGGACACCCTCCACCTTTTCTGGGATGAAGTTACAGATAATTCTAAGCCTTGCTGACAGGGACACCATTTTCAAATGGAGGCAAATAAAAGATTTCACAAACTAACTGGGTAGAGGGGGAAGACATTTAAATATTTATATAAGAATACTTATTCCACTGCTTCTCTCCCTTCTCACCCACTATAAATAAACTCTTAATGGATCAAGTTCTTAAACAATATCAACTCTTCACATGATCATGGTCTTCACATGAAGTTTTTGAAGATTTTCTGAAAACATTTATTCAAAATCCATTTAACTCTTAACATCCTGTTGAGAATTTCCCAAGTCCAGAGTCCCATTCCTATAAGGATTTATCAAAAAATGGCTAAAAATGGCCTTTTCATTTAAAGTTACCTGTTATTTTCCTTAAATCAAAGACTTCTAAATATGTTTAATATTACATTAAAACAAAGGCTATTGTTTGGGGCAAATTAGGAAAATGAATGTGATTTCCGCCAGGTGGAATGAGGTGTTATAGGATATTAAGAGTAATATATATTAAATCCAATGGCACCCCCCCCCTTTTGTTTATAATATAATAATATAATAATAATAATAATAATAAAAGAATGCAAATTACCAACAGCAAGTAATTCTAGAATGTCATAATGCAAATTGTTGAATAAGCTGATTAGGAAAACAATTTATTTATTTTCTTTTTTTTTTCTTTTTTTTAAGGGAAGTCTTTAACGAAAATTGACAAGTTTTACATTAAATATTCAACAAACATTTTAATCTCACTTTATTATTCCAAAATTATTTTAATAGCAAAGAAAAAATAACATAGCAAACAATACATATATATTTTTTTGAACATCTCAGAAATTCTCCGTATTTCAATCAATTTAATTTAAATCACCAAAGATTTTCTCTGACGAAGGCCATTATTTCTTTGTATACTAAAAAAATGTTTGCAGTTTTTCTATTATTGTTATTTTATTTAAAATAATAATAGATAGAATACACGTGTACATGGATAAACTCCTGGTCGAAACACGTGTCAGTAAAATAAAATAAAATCATATCTTATCCATTCAACATTTTCTTTCCTTTATTTATATATATATATATATATATATATATTATAATAAAGGAATCAGTGTATTTTAAAAAAAAAATAGTAAATGACTGGAGGAAGGAAACAGACTGTTTCTTACTGTATTGTAGATAGTGGACATGGAAAGTGATGAACCATAAACACAGAGTTTTCTCCCTTCTATCAGAAGGGGGGGGACAAGGGGTGGTTTATTGGGGGGGGGGATCCTTTTGTTTATTGCAAGAAATAAAATGATCTGTTTTTTAAATCCATATAAAATTTTAATTTTCTTTTTGTCTTTTAAACAATTTTTAATGATCGAAAATAGGATGCAAAAATTTTAAATGATATTTAAAAGAAAAAAAAAATCAAATACAAAAAAAAAGGGAAGCAAAATAAATAAATATTTTAAGATATTTTTTATCAATAAAAATTCTAAAGAGATTTTTTGATTTTTTGTTTCTAATGAAAATCGGCTGACATTATCATTTCATTTTGAACAAGGTGAATACAAATTTGGATGGCAAAATATAAACATGAATAAATTTAATTTTAGCTTTAAAAATAAAATCAGAAATGATTTTGAAAGGATCAAGATTTAAATTTGATATTTACTCATCAAAATAAAATGTTGAAAGAGAAAGAGGGGAAGATAAGTGGAAGAAGGGATAAAAGAGAGGAAGGACGGGGAAAAGAGAGGAGGGACGAGGACGGGGGAAAAAGAGAGGGAGGGACGAGGACGGGGGAAAAGAGAGGAGGGAGTAGAGAGAGAGGGAAGAGAGAGAGATAAAGAGAGAGAAAGGAGGTAAGAGAGAGAGAAGGAGGGGTAAGAAGAGGGGGAGAGAGAGAAAGAGAGGGGAGGAGAGGAGGGATGGGGAGATGGAGAGAGAGAAAGGAGGATGGGGAGAGAGAGAAGGAGGGATGGGGAGAGAGAGAAAGGAGAGGAGGAGAGAGAGGAGGGAGGAGAAGAAAGGGAGAAGAGGGAGGGGGAGAGAGGGAAGAGAGAGAGAAAGGAGGATAGGAGAAGAGAGAGAGAAAGGAGGGATGAGGAGAGGGAGAGAGAGAGAAAGGATGAGGAGAGGAAGAGAGAGAGAAAGGAGATGAGGAGATGAGAGAGAAGAGAGAGAGAAAGGAGAGAGGAGAGGGAGAGGAGAGGGAAAGAGAGAGGGATGAGGAGAGGAGAGGAGAGAAGAGAGAGGGATAGGAGAGAGAGAGGAGAGGAAGAGGGATGAGGAGAGGAAGAAGAGAGGGATGAGGAGAGGGAAGAGAGAGGGGAGGAGAGGGAAGAGAGAGGGTGAGGAGAGGGAAGAGAGAGGGATGAAGGGAAGAGAGAGGGATGAGGAAGAGAGAGAGAAAGGAGGATGAGGAGAGGAAGAGAGAGAGAAAGGAGATGAGGAGAGGGAAGAGAGAGAGGAAAGGAGGGATGAGGAGAGGGAGAGAGAGAGAAAGGAGATGAGGAGAGGATGAGGAGAGGGAAGAGAGAGAGAAAGAGGGAAGAGGAGAGGGATGAGGAGAGGGAAGAGAGAGAGGAGGGATGAGGAGAGGGAAGAGAAGAGAGAAGGGATGAGGAGGGAAAAGAGAGAAAGATGAGGAGAGAAGAAAAGGGATGAGGAGAAGAGGATGAGGAGAGAGAAAGGGATGAGGAGAGAGAAAGGGATGAGAGGGAGAGAAAGGGATGAGAGAGGGATGAGGAGGGAAAGGGATGAGGAGAGGAAAGGGATGAGAGGGGATGAGGAGAGAAGGGAAAAGAGGAGAAAGGGATGAAGGAGAGGGAAAAGAGAGAAAGGGAAGAGAGGAAAAAGAGAGAAAGGGATGAGGAGAGGGAAAGAGAGAGAAGGAGATGAGAGAGGGAAAAAGAGAAAGGGGATGAGGAGAGGAAAAGAGAGAAAGGGATGAGAGAGGAAAAAGAGAGAAAGGGATGAGGAGAGGAAAGAGAGAAGGGATGAGGAGAGGGAAAAGAGAGAAGGGATTGAGGAGAGGAAAAGAAAGAAGGATGAGGAGAGGGAAAAAGAGAGAAGGATGAGGAGAGGGAAAAGAGAGAAGGGATGAGGAGAGGAAAAGAGAGAGGGATGAGGAGAGGGAAAGAGAGAAGGGATGAGGAGAGGAAAAGAGAGAGAGGATGAGAGAGAAAGAGAGAAGGAGGAGAGGGGAAGAAGGGATGAAGAGAGGGAAAAGAGAGAAGGATGAAGAGAGGGAAAAGAGAGAAGGGATGAAGAGAGGGAAAGAGAGAAAGGGATGAAGAGAGGGAAAAGAGAGAAGGGATGAAGAGAGGGAAAAGAGAGAAGGGATGAAGAGAGGGAAAAGAGAGAAGGATGAGAGAGGGAAAAGAGAAAGGGATGAGGAGAGGGAAAGAGAAGAGAGAGGATGAGGAGAGGGAAAAGAGAGGGGAAAAGAGAGAGAAAAAAAAGAGGGAAAGAGAGAAGAGAAAAAAAAAAAGGGGGAAAGAGAGAAGAGAAAAAAAAGGGGGGGAAAAGAGAGAAAGAAAAAAAAAAGGGGAAAAGAGAAGAAGAGAAAAAAAAGAGAAAAGAGAGAAGAGAAAAAAAAGGGGGAAAGAGAAGAAAGAGAAGAAGAAGGGGAGTGGAGGGAATCTTGGAGGGAATCTTGGAGAGAAGAGGAAAAAGAGAAGAGGAAGGAAGGATGGGGAGAAAAAGGAGAAAGAGAGGAAAGGTTAACTTTATGATGCAAGTTGGTCAACTTACATAGAAAGAAAAATACCTAGGTAAGGGACACAGCAAGAAGCTATAAAAATCAATACACTGCTGCCACCACTGCAGCTGGTTTATGTACAACAAACCATTATTTTCTCCTATTTCTGCATGGAGGGAATAATACCACCACCCCCTCTCTCTCTCACACACATACACACTCACACACAATAATAAAAAATATAAAAACTATGAAAATTTTCAGAACTGATCAAATAGCAAATGATAATGCTGATGATAACTGCTGAGGAAGATAGAGTACTTTATACTGGCAGAGAGCGAGAGAGAGTGAAAGAGTGAAAGAGAGAGAGTGAGAGAGAGAGAGAGTGAGAGTGAGAAAGTGAAAGATGAAAGAGAGGAGTGAAAGAGAGAGTGGGGGGGAGAGTGAAATAGAGAGTGGGGAGAGAGTGAAGAGAGTGGAGGAGAGAGTGGGGAGAGAGTGAAAGACAGTGGGACAGTGGGGGGGTGAAAGACAGTGAGTGAAAGAGAGAGTGAAAGAGAGAGTGGGAGAGAGAGAGAGAGAGAGTGAAGAGAGAGGAGAGAGAAGAGAGTGAAAGAGAGAGTGGGAGAGAGTGAAAGAGAGAGTGGGGGGAGAGAGTGAAAGAGAGAGTGGGGGGAGAGAGTGAAATAGAGAGTGGGGAGTGGGGGAGAGAGTGGGAGAGAGAGGGAGAGAGTGAGAGTGGAGGAGAGAGTGAAAGAGAGATGAAGTTAAAGTCTTTACAGAATGGAGTATAGAGAGAAGAAAGATACATGCTGAGGAAATTCATAAATGATCTGAGTAAATAGCTGACAACATAAAGCATCAATTACTACAAACAAACAATATGATGAAAACAACAACAAAGAGAAGAAATTTAAAAATAATAATAATAATAATAATAATAAAAATGTAGGATCAGATTTTTTTTTTTTACACAATTTATGACATTAAGAAAAAGAATTGTGAAAAAAAAAAAAAAAAAAAAAAAAAAAAAAAAAATTTCCATTATCTCAATATATTTCCAGCTCGATTTAAATCAAGACATTCATTATTAACTATCATTGTAGATCAATTTCCACAGATAAAAATCTACTAAGTATTCCCCCTGCAAACAAAATCATTATTTTATTAAAGCCAACTTTACAATTGACAAGAAAACTAGAACAAAATTTTTAAATAAAAATAAAATAAAGCAGTTGTATTCAAAAGGATTTTTTTTCTTTTTAAATTCAATCGATTAGAAAGTAACCCAGATAAACAAAAGACAAATAATAAAAAAATGTTTGAACAAATCAGTTAAATTTAAGAATTACAAAGAAATAAAAGGCTTTATTTTGTTTTGTTTTTGTTTTTACATTAAAAAACAAAAAACAAACAAATAAAAAAATTTATTTTTATTCATTATTTATTCTTTTATTTGCCTTTGGTTCAGTGAAAAAAAAAAATAAAAGTAATAAATCCATCTAAACGAACACTAGTATAATAATATTTGTATTTCAAATACGATATAATTATGAATAATAAAATAAGAATCACATTTATTGAATTACTTACTTAATAAGACTATTCTAATAATAACAGTATTCTTTTTTTTTCTCTTTTTTTTTGATTTGTCAGAAAACGATTCCGAATAAATTGAGGAAAAGAAGGAAACACCCCAAGAGCTACTTTTACAAAAGAGTAAAAAAAAAACAAAAAAAAAACAACACTTTTGTTGCCCAGATTGAACTGTGACAGTAGATTTAGAAGATTCTTTCATCTTTCCAACTGAGATCCAGAATTCTGATTTTGTGATCTGGTTAGTCAATTTAAACAAAAAAAAAAAAAAGGGTGAGAAAAAAAAGGGGGGGGGGTCATCATCGAATTCTTTCTGAGGAAAATATCAAGTGGTCACATCAATTTATGCAGGAAAAACCATGGTTAGGCCCAGAAAGAGCAATGTATAAGAAGACATGGCTGAATGATCAATATATTTCCTATTGAAATTGGATTGCAGGGTTTTATTGCCATCTTGACATCAGCATACCTGACTGAACTGATTATCATCAACAGAAAAGTGGAAAGATATTAAAAGGTTCTAAGATTGGATATAGGCTGGATATATTAACCCTCACTCTGTGACACAAAGCCAACAAACATTAGTGGTACTGTGAGGTACTGTTGGGACACCATGGTTTAGTGGTAATGATGAATCAACCCAACATCCCACCTGATACCAGGGTCATTATCAGATGAAGGCTTTCTTGGAGGAACTGCTGTTTTTGTAGCAGCAGTTGTAGGAATTTATTCTTACGACATTGAATGAACTAAAATACAAGGTATATTCTTTAGAGCTGCTCAAAAGAATGCTTCCCTTCTTAGGGATTAAGACAAAGAATTTAAAAACAATGTAAACAGAACAACCATTTCAATGTTGAAATAATATACAGTCTTTGGTATGCTTTCTTTGTTTAATGGCATATCAACTTTTGTAGGTTATTTAATGCCAAAGCCATCCTTGTAGAAGAAACAGTAGAGATCTAGTATTGGATTATTCGGACTATTGTTCTCATTTTATTGTTGTATGTACAAAATTTTGGCCGATGTGCCCTCCGACCTTCTTCAGGTATTTCTTGTCCAACAAGAAATACCTGAAAGAATATACCTTGTTTTTTTTTTTTTTAGTTCAGTTAATGTCATAAGAATGAATTCCTACAACTCCTGCTACAAAAACAGCAGTGCCTCCAAGAAAGCCTTCATCTGATAATGACCCTGGTATCAGCAGGAATGTTGGGTTGAACTATTAGGACACATCGGCTGAAATGTTGTATAGATAACAATAAAGATGAGAACAATAGTCTGAATAATCCAAATAATAATAATTATCAAGCCTCATTTAAAAAATTCAGAGAAATAGAGATATAATTAACCCATAGCTGGGTATACATAGTGACCCTAAAGTTTGGATGCATAAAAAATATCACTAAACAATATTTTTTTACCCCAACGGACTTGAATAAGAGTTTGTTGAAAGAAAGAATTGAACGGGTACTTCTCAGGAGATACGAAGGATAATTATATCAAAAGATAGATGTTTTTAATGTACATCATCACAAGAGAGCCCAAATTAGCTATTCAACAGTAGGGAAGGTGGCTAGAAAGTTTAATGTGGAGTGAATGTATCAGATTTATAGGAATCTGGCAAAACACATCAAACTTTGCATCAGAAATAGTGGAAATCACATTGAAGATGTTATTGATTAATCCTATACCACCTCATTCCACCCGCCTGGAAGTTACATTCATTTTCCTAATCTGCCCCAAATAATAGCCTTTGTTTAAATGTAATATTAAAAATTTAGAAGTCTTTGATTTATAACAGGTAATTTAAATGAAAAAGTCAATTTTAGCCATTTTTGATAAATCCTTATCAGAATGGAGTACTTGGAAAATTCTCAACAGGATGTTAAGAGTTAATATTCCAATTAAATAAAATGTTAAAACATTTCTAATAATGAAATTATTGCGCACTGTGCTCAAGAGTATTACAAGCTATCTAAAGGTGCAGGTATAGTACATAGAATAACGTACAAATGTCGGGGAAATGAACAATGTGTAGTCGTATGTATGTATGTATGTAAGTGTATATGGAGGGTAGATATCAGGTATAAGTAAGTAAAGTCGTCGACCTAAAGTCGGATACAAATGAATAGAAAGAAATTCTTCAAAATTCTTTAAAACTTCCTATCGGCTTGTAACCAGAGAAAAGTTGATAGTTTCATAAAATATGTGCAATTGTATTTACTTATTAAAAGCTGTTAAGAAAAAGTGGGGGGAAAAAAACCCCCAAAAAACCCCCACTTCCCTAAACCTTAATAAGTAAGTAAAGTTTGTTGGGGTGGCCTAACGTCGGTATCGGCCAGTCAGCGATGTAGTCTATCCCCTTTTCACAGCGCTAGACCAAGGAGATTGTTTTGGCGTCTGATGGTGGAGCGCCACACCTACCATCAGCTCCTTACTTTAGTTCCCTGTGCTACTCATACGCTGAGTTGGCGAGGACCGGTATCGAACTAAGAACCTTGTGGTTTCTAGCCGAACGCTCTACCGACTGAGCTAACCCGGCCCCTGGTGTTATTGAATTACAGGAAGCATAGAGGTTTTGAAGGATACAATGTTTCAGTAGCTAACAAAAAAAAAAAAAAAACACATTCTGCCTATGTGTCCAGATTTTAGGGACACCCTGTACAAGGCATTTATATTACAACTTAAAACAGTAATGGTCAGAATTAGGATTAAATTTAAAAAGAAAAGAAAAAAAAAAAAAAAGAAAGATTTCATATTCTCTGCTTAAAGACTAAGGTGTGTCTATTTTCTGATTATCTTTTTGCGAATGCAACTGCTTAGCCACTGCACAAGAGCTTTTGTATTTCTAAGAGCTGGACCTAATCACCCTCAGTGCCAATAAAAAGGAGACATAAGCATGTTGAGTGTTCACATGAAAACAAAGCATTGCAGAGAGTGGAATTGAGGTATGTAGAGAGCACTCACTGTGTCCATGGCATTTATGGTCGTCTCATCCATTGATGCAGCCTGACAGCCGTCATCTGTAGAGCCACCATCGCACATTCCAGCGAAAGCTGCCACACTCCTAGGAAAAGGAAGAAAAACAAAAGAAAAAGAAAAAGAAAAAAAACACAGACAGCATTAGCAAAAGAAATAAAAGCGAGGGAAGACAATAAGAGAATTTGGAAGGAAAAGGGAGATATAAAAAAAAAAAAAAAAAAAAAAAAAGACAATAAGCCTTTCGATCAGGACTAAAAGAGAAATGCTTTGAAACGTTCCACCCTGAATGCACAATAATGGAAAGAATGGAGTTTTCTCATTATCAATGTCTTTGCAGCCATTAAGGTGTTTTTTATGTTCACCCTTCCTAAAGAAGGAACCCCCCCACCCCAAAAAAACCCAACCCCGCTCTCACTCTAGTCAAAAACATGTCACAGTAATACAATGTTTGTATACACATCTGGGAGTAGGGGTGAGAAAACAAAAAAGTTTGATCTGAATAAAATTATATTCTAATTTGTAAATTATAATAAAATTGCATTTTTCTTTTGTCAAGGAGAAAGTATAGTGCTAGTGAAAAAGGGATAGACTCCCTCACCATCCAGCTGATAACAACTATAGGCTACTCCTGGCTTAACTGTTACTATATATATATATATATATATATATATATATATATATATATATATAATATATACACACACACACACAAATTTTCTCGTTTAACAAAAGAAAAATGCAATTCTATTATAATTTACAAATGAAAACTTTTCAATTTATAACATCAACTTTTATTAATTGTGAGATTGTTAACATATAAATATTTCAATATCATTCAACAAGGACACTTATAAAAAAATAAATAAATAAAAATAAAAAGTGCATGTCATTCAATAAGATATATATATATATATATATATATATATATTGAAGAAAAAGATCAATTATTAGCAATACTACATTTCTACAATCTGAATAGGAAAATACACTTTTCTTAATATTTTCAATCTAAATTCTTTAACATACTAGTCACTTTATAAACATAAAAAAAACTGTTTACATACTGAGAAAGTATTTATTCTGTAGTTAACCAATAGCTTAAGAAATAAAAAAAAGATATCTTATCTGCCCCTGAGCCATTAAAATCAATTGTTAAATAAGAAATACAGCATATTAAGTCTCATGTTGCCTTCTTCCTTCTTATTGGAATAGAGAAAGTCCATTGTCAAGTGCTTGGAAAATATATACTTCATTATGGAAAATTTCTTAGTGACTGCACTCAAAGGAGGAAAAAAAAAAAAAAAAAAGAAGAAAAGCTGCACTTAGGTGGATATTCAAATCCTTAACCTTTATAATCTTGAAAACCATTTAAGTATTTTTATGAATCAGAAGAATATAGTCGCATTTAAAACATTTTTTTTTTTAAATATATAAATAAAAAACAAACTGGGAATCATTTACTAGATCATCATTGTGAGCTACTATCAAATTTATTATAACTGGTATTTTTTTTTCTAATCTGAATAGTGTAATTTTATTGGTTTATATAGGATGCATTCAGATAGTAGACATACAAAAATTCAATTGTGATTGACCAAATAAAAAAGCCTATCTATATATGTATGTATGTATGTATGGCCTGAAGATGACATAGGCAAGAAACTGTCAGTAACCAAGTGTTGACTCCATATCCACACTACTTTAACTCAAATATAAATGCTCTATCAATGATATTGAGCACTATCTGGTAAGAATTATAGAACCCATATTATCCACTATATATATAGATATATTTATTATAGATAGACGATATAATTTATTATACTTATTAGTAAAGAATGCTCAATATCAGTCATAGACTACGTATATCTAAGTTAGTGTAGAAAAGACATGAAGTCAATGGTGCTTAGTAACTGACAGTTTCTCGCCTATAAGATTTTCAAACTAAAATTGCATTGCTAAGAATCTCAGTTACCATTGACTTCATGTCTTCAATTATATATATATATATATATATATATATATATATATATATATATATGAATAAATTTATGGTACAGGAAAACTTATAGAGTACTAAAAGTGGAGGGAAAAAAAAAAAAAAAAAAGAACCGGTCGAAAAGGCCTTCGTATTCCTCATATTTTATATTTTATTTTCGTAATAAAATATTACCATCTCGTAACTTGTATGATCTCCCTACATCCTTACAATAGCATTGTATTTTCTTTACTCTTTGTAATGACTCAAAATTAGTGCTAACCAAAATATTACTGACTAGGTTTTAGAAATTAAAAAAATCTAAACAGTGAAAAGGCTAAATTTCTTGAGTTCAAATAATGAAAGCATCAAATAGCAAACAAAAACTAATGAATGAATAGACCAATTTTGGACATCAAATAAAAATCAGATATAATTAAGATATTAAAAAAGTTAAAAAAAATAAAAACAGCCATTTGAGAAATTCATCATTAAAATTTAACTTTGATATCAGTTTTTTTTTTCTCCCCTTTTTCTTTTACTAAGTTGAGAAAATGAAAAGTTTTATAATAACAAAACAATTTAGAAAAAAAAAAAAAAAAAGGGGGACAATTATTGAAATTCTACCAGTCTTGTACTCAATAAACCTAAAATTACTAGCAAAATATAGAAATGTATTGAATATTTTTAGAAGAAATAAATCACATTTTTATATGTTCTTTTCAAATTGTATTGTTCAAGAGTCAAATTGGCTAAGTCAACAACAGACTATTTAAACTGTAACTAATTTCTAAAATTTAAAAATATCAAGTAATTATGCATAAAAAATGTCAGTTGATTTTTGAGAAAGGGGGATGAAATAGTCACCTTTGAATATATATATAATTCATTTGTTAGAGCAAAAATAAAATCTTGAGTGTTTATCTCAAGGAAAGACTTTTAAAAAATATATTAAAATCCTCAAAACAATCTGTTTTTGGTAACTGCAGGTTTATTTTTAAATAACTGGTTGAATATTTAAATATATAAAGAAAAGAATTTTCAACATGGCTGACAAAGTGCAGTAATCAACTAAGAATAATGTAAGATACTAAAAAAAGAAAAAAAGAAAAAGAAAAAAGAAAAGAAACTTTGGAGAGAAGAAATGAAATAAGGGAACAGACAGAAAAACAATTTTCTTAATTAAGAAATAATGTTACATCAAAACAAGATTTATAAAACTAAAGAAAAAATAAAGTGGGGAAAAAAAAAAGTTCTGAAAATTACAGTTGACAATGGAGGAGAAAATTGGCGAAGAATACATGTACAGGGTGGTCCGAAAGTTTTGTCACTATCTACCAAAACATAATCCCTAATTAGTTAAGTCAGTGGCCTATTGTCAGTATAGCTGGACAGCGAGGGAGTCTACCTCCTTTTCACTTGCACTAGACCAGGGAGACTGTTTTACATCTGAGGTAGAGCACCGCGCCTACCATCAACTTCCCACTTTACTCCACAGATCCAAGCCATGCTACTCAGGTGCTGAGTTGGCCTGTATCAATCCTGGAAGTTTGGTATAATACAACTCTTAATTAATCGGCTACGATTACATGAAATAAGCAGCTAGAAATGAAATAGAAAGTAATATTATATTATTAAAAGAAAAAAAAAATAATCAAAGTTTACTCTTTGCCTACTTAAGCCACTTACAGTGTCTTCCCAACAAGCTGATGTTTAGTTCATTACAATTGAGCAGGAGGACTCAGATTAAAATAATAATAGGACTTTATTTGAATAGAATGAGTTCTGAGGAGAATAGATAGGGAACTTTGAAATATCTCATCATACAAGTAAAAAATACCAGGAAAATTTGGTAGTTGAAGGGTTAAAACAATATGTGGGGGTGACAAGACTTTTGGACCACCCTGTATATTAAAACCACCTTATTCCACCCATCCGGAAGTCACATTCATTTTCCTAATCTACCAAATGATAGCCTTTGT
This sequence comes from Doryteuthis pealeii, assembly GCA_023376005.1. Lineage (NCBI taxonomy): Eukaryota > Metazoa > Mollusca > Cephalopoda > Myopsida > Loliginidae > Doryteuthis > Doryteuthis pealeii. The sequence continues at coordinate 35,755,614 of CM042160.1, read as the reverse complement.
TTAAATGTAATATTAAACATATTTATAAGTTTTAATTTAAGGGAAATAAGGTAAGTTTTAATGAAACTGCCATTTTTACCCATTTTTGGTAAAGGTTATAGGAATTGGGCACTGAACTTAGAAAATTCTCAATAGGATGTTAAGAGTTAATTTGTATATTTCTCAAAATTATTATCCTCAAATAATGTCAGAGGAAAAAAATATCCAAAGAAAGAAAAAAAAAAGAAAAATAAAGAAAATAAAATCCAAAAATCAAAGCAATTCCATGGAGCAGTTATTTTATTATCAAGATCTTAATGAAAGAGTAAAAAGAGGATGTGACTAAATTGTGTAAGATTCTGACATGTTTATTCAAGTCATAAACATTTAAAAAGGCAAGGAAACAAAAATAGTACCAATGGCAGAAAAGAAGAGAGAAGAAAAAAAATAAAAAAATAAAGAAAAAAGAATACTGCAATCCAAACAGGACGGAATTGGAAACTACCACCTGCCAACATTCTATTTAAAACAGATCTTGGAAACAACTTGCTGTCAAGCAATAAATTAACAAAGATTAATAAAAAAAAAAATTAACTGAGATAATAAGATTGGTGATTAATGTAAAAGAAGCAGAGATTTTTCCCCCCAAGACACTTATTCTATTGTAGACTTTATGATCCACAATCCAGTGATATTTAAACAGCTTATTCCCAAGAACGTTAGGAATATGGGAAAAGAAAACTACATTAAAACAGAATAGTCCAAGCAAAAATAAATTTATCATAATCCAAAAGCGAAAAGGAATTGTTAATGCATAATACATTTCTTAGTGTAAAAAAAAAAAAAAAAATAATATATATATATATATATATATATATATATATATATATATATATATGCACACATACAGAGAGGGAGAGTGGTTATGGCTGAATGATCTCCTGGATTTAAAATTGCTAGTAGTGGTGAGCTGGTAGGAAGTATATCTTTTGAGCAGCAGCCGCAGCCATGCCATTCCAGTTGCCATCACACAGCAAGCACATCTATGGAAATTCCGAGATATTTTTCCAGGGCACCTCACCTCAATATTGTGGTGATATCCCGTGGCTAGCTCACTCAGCAGATCTTTATGATTATTTCCTGGGGTGGGGGTGGAGATACCTGTAGGTTCAAGTCTTTAAACATAGGCCACTGACAAACAGAAAGATTTTATTTTAACAAGGCTTGCACTGCAGAACTTCAGGATGAAGCTCCAGGAATGTATAGCTTGTGAGGGCAAGAATTTAGATGATCTAATCTTTAAAACAAAGCGATGACAATAATAAAACAAATTGCCAAATATTGTTCTTATAGTAAAATTAAATAGCTGCTTTAGTGATCTGACGAGGGGTTTTAAGCATTTTGCCGAGGCATGGAATAAACTGCCTGCATCTGTTATAGCTGCCGAAACACTGCATCTTTCAAAGCCTCCATGCTTCCTGTAATCCACCAACACTATACCTGATATCCCCCCTCCACACACACATGCACGCACGTGCACACATACATGTATATTATTACTGTACACTATTCATGTTCCTGACACTAGTACATTATTCTATGTACTAGACATGAGATTTTGATGTGTTGTGGTGCATGTGAGCACTGTACACAATAAATTTCATTATTATTATTTAACTCATCATCAAGTCATACTGACAGCATGGATTTCCATGACTCTCTCTCACCACCGTCCCTATCTGTGACAGGTCTTCCATACAGCATCCACACAGAGCTGATTAATGTAGGTTTTTTGCTGGTTGGACTACACCTGTGTATCCATGTATGTGTCCACAGGTGAATGTTACTTAAGAGTTTGTCCTTGCTTCACTAGCAGTGTCCAGCATATCTTGTTCATCTTACTTGATGGCTTGTGTGATAGGAAGTGAGAGGTAAGTCGATATCAGCCAGACAGCAATGGAGTCTATCCCCTTTTCACTAGTGCTAGACCAAGGAGATTGTTTTGGCTTCTAAGGCGGAGTGCCTCACCTACCATCAGCTCCTCACTTTACCGCAGAGATCCCTGTGCTGCTCATAGGCCAAGTTGGCGATGGCTGGTATCGAACCAGGAACCTTTGGTTCCAAGTCGAACACTCTACCAACTGAGACACACACACACCTGATTTTAATCTTCTCTGCGCATTCTTCTTATAAAAGAAGAACCCCATTACTGCCAACCAATTCAAAACCAAATTTGATTTGAAACATTTCTAATCAACCTGGATTCATCTACTAAACCTAATTCTTTCAATCTATTCTCTATATCCCCAATATCAGGTACTACCTCAGCTGCATCTCGGAAATTTTATAGCAGACCATACCAGCAATACTCAAGATAGGGACATACATAATTATTATACCTTACTTAGAAAGAATCCTCGTCAACATTCAAAAATTGATATTGTTATCTTTTGTAATACAACATTGGGCTTAGCAGCAGCAGCAGCTTTGACAATGCTCGGGAAAAATGACAATTTGTCAGTAATTAAAATGCCAAGATCTTTCTTACATGATTTACAGTATTTAGTATCTTTTCATTTATACATTATAGATGAATAGGAAAGATCAGTTAAGCCTATGAGAGAAGCAGAAACAAACAAACAAAACATCAAGAATGAAATGTCAGGTTAAGAGGAGAAAGTAAGGAGAAGATAAAAGATAATTGAATGTTGGTGGCTTTTACAAGTTGAAAACTAGTGAGTCATTTAACCAGACACTTAAGGTTAATGAGTTATCTTGAATAAACAGTCAGATTTTTTTTTTGATCACTGTCTCTTTCACTGGTTAGAAACTAAGAAAAATAAATGAGAAAATCTTCAAGAGGAATTTCTCACAAAGAATTACTTATTATAAAATATATATATATATATATATATATATATATATATATATATATATATATACATACACACACACACACACATATATATCTAAGTAATATTATTTTCTTTTTTTTTTCTTTTCTTTTTTTGTCTATGAATTTTAGGGAGTCTGTATAGCCGTGGTCTCTGGGGTCCGACTGGGCGTATTTTGTCATATATATATATATTTAGGTATTAAATGTTCTTTATAAAATCCTAGTAGTTTGCATTGTATACATTTTTCCTGTATGGCAGTTTTGTCAAATGTCTCAACGTTTCCTAGGAAAGTAAATTTGGAGGTGTCATTAAGGATAACAGCCATTTTGTTGATGTAGTCATGTTTGTAATTCTTTGCGAGAAATTCCTCTTGAAGATTTTCTCATTTATTTTTCTTAGTTTTTAACCAGTGAAAGAGACAGTGATCAAAAAAAAAATCTGACAGTTTATTACAACTCCAGCACCTTGGAGTCAGGTTTGGAGATGATTATATTGGATTTTATAAAGAACATTTAATACCTAAAAATCTATATGAGAAAATACATCCAGTCGGATCCCAGAGACCACGGCTAGATGGACTCCCTAAAATTCATAAACAAAATATCCCTCTAAGACCTATTCTTTCTTTTTGCAAATAGAAGAGATGGGGTAACCCTGAAGAAACACAAAATGAACTTTAAACTTCAGACATGTTGAAAAAGATATCAGTTGAGCCAATGATTCTTGATCTTAAGTGGGTAGTAATGTGTTGCACTTTAATATTGCAGTAAGCAAGTTGAACCTCAATCATGCTATTATGTTCACTTTCAGACTAATACTCTTGGGAAAGGTATGGACCTCCTAATCCCCCCATCTATGGGTTAAATAGTACCACTACTGTTCTTCTACAAGGATGGCTTTGGCATTAAATAACTGACAAAGGTTGATATGCCATTAAATAAAGTAACCAAACCTTGATCATTTTCAAGTTACAGGTTTTTAATTGCTCTAACAAAAAACAACTTTTGTATTATTCGGACTATTGATCTCATCTTTATTGTTATCTGCACAATGTTCTGGTTGAATAATACAAATTATCAAGCCTCATCTCAAAAAAAAATAAATAAATAAAATTTAGAGAAATAAAAAATATCTTTTCTCAAAAAATGGAGAAAGATTAAATTCTCTTCAGAAGCAAGAATACTTGGATACATTGATATTTAATGTGCAGTAATTTTATATGAAAAAGTAGAAATAAAGTAAGAAACCCTTATATAGGAAGCGCGTGGTGTAATGGTTAAAGTCATGGAAAATGGACTCGCCGACCCTAGTTCAAATCCTGGACGTGGTAATTATTTCACTTAGCGCTAATACCCTTGGGAAAGGTATAAATCCTACTCTCCCTCCGGCTATGGGTAAATAGTAGGGCAGACTGGGCTCTTTAACCTTGGTTAGGCAACCGGTCTAGGAGAAGGAAAACTCTGAATTCAAACCTGTTGTACTCCGCTTAAGAAATTGACCTTGTGTCGCATCCTGCTCGTGCAGAGGGGTTGGTAAATATATATATAGATTTTTATTTTATTTTATTCTCATCTAGGAATCTGCACAAGGGTGTTTGAAAATACTCAATGTAAAATGTCAAATTAATGGGTAAAATAAATATATATATTATATATATATATATATATATATATATATTATATTATACATACATACACGATTAATGATTTTATTCTAGGCATATCTAAGGAAGCCATATTCATAAAGTTAGTAATTATTCACCTCTCCACAAAGGAGGAGTTGACATAGATCAAGTTTAATATAGGACTCCACCCCCATCAGCAGTACTTGTGGGTAGAAACAAAAATTGTCTGTTGGTATCTCCCCCTTTTGGGAGCCAGACCCTACTCTTAAGTGCAGGATGAAGGAGAGATAGTAATAAGGAATTGAATTTTTTGTTTTTAGTTTTGTGCACTTTAAAATTTTAAGATAGCAAAATATGACGATTTCTTTTACGAAATCTACTTTTTCATTAGATATGTATTAAATAAAATTCAGACAGAAAACACTTGAATGGTTTATTAATCAAAGTGAAGTGTAAAATTCAAAATTCTCAAGAGGTTCCAGGAATACTGAAGAGGTTATTGATATAACAGAAGATTCCAAACAACATTAACCCCTTTCACAGGCGTGTGGGCGAATTATTTTCAGAAAATTTGTAAATATATATATATATATATATATATACATACATACATACATACATACATAGGTGATTTCGCTGACAACCGCCAACTAAAGCGTAAATGCAACGCTCTCCTATATAAGGGATGGAGCACTCTATGACAGCCTTTACATACAAAGCGATGTGTGTATTAAAACAGTTAAAATCCCCTTTGCGCATTCTGTAGGTGATGACAGCCTGGCGGTTAAGGTGTGACTGACACTGTAACGATCGGATTTCAATCCCGGCTGTAGGTAGCTTACAAATGTCTAGCCACACTGAAGAGACTTGATAAGTCGAAACACGTGCCTGTGGATGACATATATATATATATATATATATATATATATATATATATACACACAACACACACACACACACACAGTGATGCTGATAGACTAGATTGTTTACTACAGTAAAATAAACTTCATTCTTAAACACACAGCATAGTCTTTCAGAAATAACAAGGGTTTATTTGTTAGACGCATGGTACAACGGATATAAGGATTAAATTAATACACTTCCAGTGATGCCAATAGCTTTTTGATTTAGTGCATCCTGGGACACATATATTTGCTTTGAGTGAGTCCCCCGGAAAATTAATAGACCCCAACTAAAGCCATCCAACTTCTACCTCGTAACCTATCCTGTGTAATTTATTTCTAAGAAACTATTGAAATGTATTTACAGTTAGCTTGAAATGGTGGGGAAGAAAAAAAAAAAAAACACTGATATGCATGGATATGATTTTACTGTGTCCTTTTAGATTTTTGTGCATCGGACACAAGATGCATACCTATCAGCATCTCTGTATATATTTATCTTTTTAACATGGTGAGTCAAGCACAAACCGAAGCTCACGCAATGGCCAGTGCAAAAACTGCATGATTTCATCAACATTCCAAAGAGGGGCACTTCAAGCACCAGGCAATAAACCTGGCCCTTACCCCTCTTAGGCAAGGAGACAGGTGCTTCCTGGGGGCATGGCCCCCTAGGACCACAAGATTTATTTTACCTCACTCTCCTGATAGGAGTCAAGGCCCCAGCAAAATATAAGGTATGTTTGTTTCTTTGTTTAATGGCCTATTTTAATGTAAAAGCCAACCTTGTAGAGGAACAATAGTGGTACTATCTAACCCATAGCTGGGGGATGATTATAAAACTTTTTGAACTTACCCTTTTCACAAATGAATATTTAGAAATATGACAATAGACTACTTCCTCAAGATAAAGAAATGAAATTGAGAAAGTTTAAGTGTAAAAAAATCTAAAAGTAAAAAAACATTAACCGAACCAGGTAATATTTCTTTCTTACCTGGCAGCTCTCAGATACATCATGAGTTCCCCGTCGATGACACACTGCGGTCGCCAACGCAGCTCTTCCATGTGCTCGCTTTTCTCCGGCATGTCTGAGGGAGACACATCACACTTACATTCAGGAAGCCGAGCCTAGACAAAAATGAAAAAAAAAAAAGACAATTATGAATTAGAACAATAGCAAGACTCAACAAACCTTTTGATCCAGTAAAAAATAGATTAAATTGAAAAACTAAGGAAATCTGATAATTTGAAAGAGTAAAAAAAAAAAAAAAAAAAAAAAAAAAAGGAAAAAAAAAAAAAAAGTTAACTTTTAAAAGAAAACGAAAGAGAAAAGCGGCAATAAATGGACATTTAACCAATAAATGTCCAGCCCAATGGTCAATTGTAAAAAATGAAATAACAGGATGTTGAGATACAGTATATGAATATAAAATATTTTGATGGGCAATCTATCAGCTAACAGGGAATCCTTCAGAGTCCCCCCCCACAAAAAAAAATTTATCATTAAGAAAATCTGTGAACATACTGAATAGCAAATTAAGTATAAGTTGTTAAAATTTTAAAAAAAAAATCTTTATAGAGCATATTTTAGATATAAAAACTAATTAATCATCTCTGATTGTGACCATAATAAATGATGTCTTTATAAACAAAGATTATTTCTGTTATTTAGATTTTTCTGACTGACCTCATAATTATTGTTATATACACAACATTTTGAACAATATACCTTCTTCAGGTGTTTCTAGTTGAACTTGGGAACCTTCTTGTTAAACTCGGCCCCCTTCATTTCAAGAGAAATTTCCCGAGTTCAACAAGGAACACTTGAAGAAGGCCAGAGTGGAAATCTTATGTATATAACAATAAAGATGACAACAATGGTCAGAAAAATCTAAATAATACAAAATTATTAAGCCTTGTCTCAAAAATTCAGACAAATAATATAAACTTGCTATTCAGTAATAATGGATCTGCAAGACTAGCTTGCTAACCATTACACCATGATTTGGAAAATGGAAGTAGTATAAGAAGAATGATATCAAGATAAAAACTAAAATATTTACCAATAAAATTGTGATAATTCTAAATAAATTGCAACAATTGTTTTTAATGCTTTTTTAATGCATGGCAACAGACAAAAGAGATAGCCATTAGCAGGGAATACAAGACCCACTCACATTTACAGTGTTAGACCAGGTACAAGTATTGGTAGTCTATGGTATATGGGTAAAATAAACATCAACTTTACATTATATAAGACTTAAGTGACATATTTGGAGCCACTAAAAAGAAAAGGGTTCTTATATGCCATCAAATACAATAATATAAAAAGTGGGCCAATACACAGCATATATATATATATATATATATATATATATATATTCATAAAATCCCTCTGCATGAGTAAGATGTGACACGAGGTCAATTTTTAAGCAGAGTTTAAGGTTTGAATTCAGAGTTTTCCTTCTCCTAGATCGGTTGTCTAACCAAAGTTAAAGAGCCCAGTCACCCTACTATTTACGCATAGTAGGATGGAGAATAATTGGACGCATACCTTTCACAAGGGTATTAGTGCTATGTGAAATGCAAACAGCCTCGTCTAAGATTAGAACTCATGTTGCAGAGTCTATTTCATACGACGATAACCATTACAACACGTCTCCACAACACAACACATATAATAATGACATTCTTTAATTAAGTTTATTTTTAATGTAATAAGTATTGTTGCATTTGGCATGGTAGTAATGTTTAGGTAGCACTAATAAACTTAAAAATTTAGCAATTGATTTGAAATTGAAGCTTGCATTTTATCATATCTTTCATTTATGGAAAATGAAAAATTCTTGAGTTTGAGTTTTGTTTAACAGCATATCAACCTCTGTGGGTTATTTAATGCCAAAGAAAATAGAAAAAGTCTTCTTAGATAAACAGTAATAAATAAAACTGATTCTTAATATAAAAGAATACAATAATAATATAATATTAATTATCAATTAATATAATTAATTATTATTAATATTATCAATTAATATTAATAATTATTATTAATATTATCAATAATATTATTAATATTATCAATAATAATATTATTAATTATTAATTATTAATTATTATTATTATTATTATTATTAATTATTATAATATTATTATATTATTAATTATTATAATATTATTATTTATTATTAATAATAATAATTATTAATAATTATCAATAATAATTATTAATTATCAATAATAATTATTAATTATCAATATAATAATTATCAAATTATCAATAGATTTTAAATTTTAAATGATCCCACACCACTGATACCCATGACAAACGGGTGGATTGGTGATTGGCAAACTCATCAAATCTACAATTAAATGTCTTATATAAATGAGGCCCAACATTTACCAGATTAAGACAACAAAAATCTTCAAATTTTTAGCTGGAGTCTAAAAATTTTCAATAATCAATTAAAATCCTTATTACTAAAATAACTTCAGAAAAATCAGTAGACAACCAACCCAAACTATTAACATACAAATTATCAGTCAATATTATCAGATATACACACATGCAAACACTTAACATACTTTATAGATAAAAAATTCAGTTCTCATTGACAAATATATCAGATAAACCTTACTTAAATGATTCAAATATGAACTTTTATCTCAAATTCAGAAAAAAAGAAAATTTCCATAAAATTTCTCAAAGACAAAATTTACTTTAAATTTAACAAACCCAAATTGACAACACAAAAATTTCGGCTACAAAAGCAGAAATTTGTCCTCAGCGCTGATGTTTTGTTTCCTCTTCAATTCTCCAATTCAAGAGAATAAACAGATTTGAATGTAATAAAAACAACAAAGATGAGGATGCTCTTCGGAAGAAACAATCTGCAATAATAATTCATCACATGAATACAAAAAAAAAAAAAGAAAAAAAAAAAAAAAAGAAAAAAAAAGGTGTCCAAGTTACATTTATTTTGATTTTAATTTAAATTTTATTTTGATGAAATAAAGCAGTTCTTGTGGAAATGTCCGAGGTGACAAAATTGGGAAAGAAAAATTGGTTGAAAAAGGAGGAGGAGGAGCAAAAACTGGGAAAGATGAAAGCAAGAGAAAATGAAGCAAGGAATGTGTGGAAAGCTCCTTGCAAAGTGAAGAGTAAGGAGAATTGATGGAGAGTAAGGAGAGTGAATGATGAGGAGTAGAAGACAGGATTGGAGAAATAGGGTCTGTCATCCCTTGGAAATATGAGGAAGTTTGCCGACTTACAATAGGGTTCCTAATAAAATTGGGAACAGCAACAAACTTACTTGGTATAGGAGGTAGCAAAATCCTTCTAGGGGTTCTAAGGGCATCCTCTTCAAGAGAAAACAAAACCACAAAAATGGCTTTTATCAGGTGCATTCTGAGGGTGGTTAGAATGGCAATATTTGCTAATTGAAAAAAATACTAAAAGGAACTGATTATGTTAGAATTGATGGGCACAAAATAACATAAAATAAAATCCAATTTTTTTTTAAGAAGAAAAATGTGAATACAAGAGAAAAGGAAACAGTATTGTCTCACCTGGTGGCTCGTGCCAACCCGAATTTCTCCCTGAGTTGTCGCCAGCCTCTTGCTTTCAGGGTTATACCCCAAGATGTAAAAGAAAGAATCCTGGGCAGGTTTGAACTCTCTTGCAGATACAATATCTTTGAAATGTTGTACTTTACATCTGCCCCTGTAGAGAGAAGGAAAAAAAAATTTAAAAATTAAAAATTAAGAAAAACATCCTTAATAAAAATGGTTTGGCCAAAATAATAAAAGATAAATTTCTTTGAAAAAATCACCTTGCAGTAAAAAAAAAAAAACCTTGCAGTAAAAAAAAAAAAAAAAAAAAAAAAAAAAAAAGGAATTTTGCTATACTAAATGATAGTAGCAGGACCTGTGGATATACCACAGTATGATAATTTCAATATTACAACATTTGATATGTTTACTTAAGATCTATTGCAATAGTTCAATATGTAAAATGTATAATAATCTCGATTTAACTGTTTCTCAATCTTTTTCCTTCTTTTGTTACTTCTTTTCATTATGTTCTATGGAAACAGATTATTGTGATTGCCCCATCTGTCTATCTTTCTCTTTTTTTCTTATATTCTTTATGTGTAGCATGTCCTTTTCTTCCCTTTATTTCTTTATAATAAAAACAGAATGGTCCATTATTTTGCTGAGGTGACAACGCTCATAAGAAATAAGAATTATGTGGATAAGCAACACCAGATGTTCAGGATTTACATTTTTGCATTTCATGTGAGATGATTTGGACAGTCTGATTTTTAACCAGAGGGTGTTGCAAGATGATAACAGTCGGAAGATTAAGGAACAAACATATTAATATATAGATCTATAAAATATAGATTGATATAAAGTTTTGGGTTTTAAATTATCAAAGTCCATCCATAATATTTTGAAATATAAACACTTGAAATTGAAAAACCTTTGGAGAAAAAAGGCGCCCATTTTCTTGGAAATGTTTGAACAACGTATTATGTTTTCATTGACAAATTCTATTTACGGCAAAAACTATTCAAGATAAAGCAATGAAATTTGGCATGTATATGTGAAATTTGCTAGTAAATATTATAGAAACCTTAAAAAAGATATGACTCATCACTTGAGCTTCTTAAAGTAAGAATGCTCACTGCATCCTAAAATGCTTAGATATTTGCATTTTCAGTGGGATCAATCTGAAAAAATGCTTGTAAAATCACTATCAACCCATAAAACCCTGTCAAAACATACATCAAACCAAAGGAAATTGATTTATCTACAAGTTTATAAAGGTTGTTTATATGTGTATTTTGTTTTTATAACTTTAACATAACACAGGAGAAAAAATATATTCTAATCTTGTGAATCAGCAGTGTTTTGAAAAAGTTGGGGAAAAATTTAATTATTTGAGAATCTTTCAAAAATAAATTAAAACAAATAAATAAAAAAAAAAAAAAAAAATAAAAATTTATTTTGAATATTCTTAATTTTTTCCTCATGTTTCATCATTAAAAAGTTATAAAAACAAGATACACATAAACAATCTTGATAAACTTTTAGATAAAATCAATTTCATTTAGTTTGGTGTATAGATTTATAACAATTTTATAAACATTTTTTCAGATGTAACCCACCAAAGTCATTTTTCCAATACGAGAAGAGAATTAGTCATAATAGTTATTTATAGCTCCTCATCATAGTTATTTAGTTTAGCTTTGTCTGACACAGCATTCACAGCTAGACACCCAGTGAGGCTCAAACTCACTATACAAGCAATGCTCTGTAAATAATAGCTCTTAAACAGACCCTTTATATCAATGGTTAGGGTAGTAGGAAATGAACACAGCAAACCACATTCAAATCCTGAATGAGGCTGTTTGCATTTCACATAGCGCTAATACCCTTAGGAAAGGTATGAATCCAACTATTCTCCTGCCAGCTATGGGTAAATAGTAGAGCAGACTGAACTCTTCAGCCTTGGTATGTCAATTGGTTTTGGAAAAGGAAAACTGAAAAGCAAACCTGTTAAACTTTACTTAAAAATTGACCTTGTGTTGCATCCAACGTGTGGAAGGGTTGGGTAAATATATTAGTTAAGTCAGGGTCTTGCCAGTATTTTTTGATAACTGAAAATCTATATTCTTGAATTAATCAAAACAGATTGATTTTAATGGCATATCAACCTGTATAGGGTTATATTATTCCCTAGATAATCACATTCATATTTACATTCTCATAGTTGTATATACATTTGTAGATTTTTTTTCTTTCAAATAGAAATAATTTTTTTAACAGATTTATTTTACCCATATTAACAGGTACTATCAATCTGGGTCAGAGTAGACCTGGGAGTAATGGCAATGAAGAGGTACTCCACACTCCATGGATCTCCAGAATTTTACACTCACAATCATATACAGTTTAGTATTATACCCAGGATACCCCTTTAAGGGAGGAGGGGTTTTAACCCCTCTGCAGAGGATACAGTCAGTGTATTCTCAGTGCTGCTGAAAGGCCGCAATAAAAACAGAATAGATCAGTTTTAAGAAAAAAATAAATAAATATTCGGACCATATGACCTTAAGGCACCCCTTTTTATCTCGATTAAGAAAGGACATGTTTTTCATTTACACCATCAATATCCGGTTGTTTTAACAGACGGTTTTTAGATTTTTTTTTTTAATTATAAAACTAACCCCTAACAAACAACCGGATATTGACGGTGTAAATGAAAAACATGTCCTTTCTTAATCGAGATAAAAAAGGGGGCCTTAACGTCATATGGTCCAAAAATTCTACTAATGACTAATTATTTGCCCATTATGATAGTAAATAAATAAACTAGATTTTACAGATAATGTTAAGATCTACCATCATTATCATTAAGTTGCACCGATTGCACAGATATCTATGACTCTCTAGCCAACTACCCGATAGATCCTCTGCCCAGCATCCAGAATCCACACAGAGCTGAATGATGTAGGCTTTTGCTGGTCAGCCTACACTGGTGGTGTCCATGTGTAAGTGGCCACAGGAGAACATCACTTAAGAGTTCGTCCTTGCTTCTCCAACAGGGTCCAGCATATCTTGTTCATCTTATTTGGATGGTTTGTGTGATAGGAGGCAAGTGGCCATACAGCGGGGGGGGGGGTGTTGCTTTCAAGACTAGTTCAAGACAGCATGCAGCATTTTTGTGTAATTCTCATCTAGCTTTTCCTCTAAGCATTTCATTAGAATCCAAGTCGTGCACCCATACAGTAGCACTGGCACATCTACAGCTTGGATTTGATTTGATTTGTTTTACGGCATATCAACCTCAGTGGGTCATTTAATGCCGATAAAGTTTTGAAATAAATTCATTTTATTGGATACTCAGTTTTTTTTATAGATACATTTTTTCTATTTAACCCATAGATGGGACCCTAACAGGTACTACCACTCCGGGTTAGAGTGGATCAGAGAGCAATGGTGATGAAGGGGTGCTCCACATTCTCCAAAACTGGAACCTCACCATCAGATAGAGTTTAACGTCATTCCCAGGACATATAGACCCTCATCCACCGCCTCCTAGCACCCATATGATCATAAGGGCAATAGGATTGGGGCAATCATATAGGTGCTAGGGCTTGACATGACCAGCCAATTGATCGGAGGAGGGCCTCTACAGCTCGGAAGAATTTTCACTGTGAGAATAAGAATTTTGACTTGCAATTCTAGTTATTGGATCAATGAAAATAAATAATTTGAGCTTGTTTGTTTGTTTTTTTAACTTTATACATAATATGAGAGAGAGAGAGAGAGAGAGAGAGAGAGAGAGGTCCAGGGTGCAGTGGGGGGGGGGTAGAAACTTGAAATGAGCCAAAACAAATTATAATCTAATAATAAAATCAATTTTCTACTTTCAGAAGCAAAACTACAGATACTGTTGACATGACATGATTATATATATAAAGATATATTAAAAAAAAAATAAAAAAAAAAAAAAAAAAAGTTGCAATGACGATTTTCTTAAAGGAAAATGAATTCTTAATCTATAACATGTCACTTGAACGAAACTCATTTTCTATTCAAACTACGTAGCAAAAGAAATATCAGATAAAGACACTAATTTTAATAAAGTCACTATGTATGTTATTTACAAATAATTTTCTTTTAAATTTCCAATTGCTTATTAGTGGCTCCTCCTAATTTCCTAGATAAATAAACAATCTATAATGGGATCCCCAATAAGTAGATATTTACTTTCTTGATTTTCATAAAAAAACCTATTATTTTACAACAGAGATAAAATTAGGAAAAGGAGAAAGTAAAATGCATAACAATGAGGATAATGGAAACAAATGCTACGATATGTCCAACTGAAAAGACACTAAACTACAGATCATCTTATTATAATGGAGATTGTGTGCTTGTCTGTCTGTAACCAAAACTACATCCCAACTCAAGTCGCAATTCCCCAAGTTATCTGCTGATATGATTTTATTTTTTATTTAAACCTCAATTATCAATAAAATTGTTTTACATTATTAATATAGTGGGCCATACTGATGACATGCAACTGTATTTATATACACAACAAAATAGCGGTTTACAGTGTGAACGGGAAGGCTAATTTGCATATTGATATTAAAAATTTGATTTTAATAAATACGTGCTTGGTATTATTGATTTCTAATTGTTTGGTTTTATTTTAATGAATATGAGCAACAATCTTGGGGATAAGTCTTAAAAGAAATCCATTAACAAGAAGAAATAACTGTCATTTTATTCTTTACTTCTTAATTTGACTAAATAGATAAATTAGGAACATTTCTCAATGAATGACGGGAGTGATAGAAGAGTAAGTTTCAGTTATTCTATTTTTCGATTATACCCCCTCTGTTTCAAATCTTTTTATCTGCGTTCTTATTTAGTTTCATGAGCCTTTTTAATCTAATATATGTTATATTACATTAAAACTTAAATACTTGCACCCGGAAGTTGCATATATTTGTTAGTTTTATTAATCATTTTAACTAATCTTATAATTTTAACTAATCCTTTCAAAACTAATCCTATTAATATTACTATTATAGTAACTATTTTTTAGGAAAATTTAGCAATGAAAGACGGAAGTGATGGAAGAGTTTCAGTTGTTCTATTTTTCGATTAATCCCACTCTTTCAAATCTTTTATCTGCGTTCTTATTTAGTTTCATTAGCATTTCTAATTTAGTTTTAGTGTAATAAAATATTATATTTTATTACACTAAAACTTAAATACTTGCACCTAGAGGGTGCATATATTTGCTAGTTATTTTAAAGTACATACACACGTGAAAGAGTAAATAACATTGTGTTGTATTAAGAAATTTATTGGAGGTGCTCATAGTGTAACAGTTATCATCATAGAAAATACATTTGGCACCCAAAGGAGTACAAATCCTAAACTGTTTGCATATTTCACATAGCACTAATATCCTTTGGAAAGATAGATATTTACCCAACCCATTTGCCATGAGTAGAATGTGATACAATGTCACATGTATGGGGCATCCAGTGAGGATCAAACACACTACTCAAGTAGTAATGCAGAGATGCTGATAGGTACATGTCCCGAGTCACTAATGCATGAAAATCTAAAAGGACGCAGAAAAATCGTATCCATGCATCCCAGTGTTGTTTTTTTTTTTTTTGTTTTTTTTCCCCCCCACCATTTCCAGCTTAACTGTAAACACATTTCAATATTTTCTTGGAAATGAATTACACTGTATGGGGTACAAGGTAGGGGTTAGATGGCTTCAGTTGTTCATAGATAAAAACTCTGTAATTTATTAAAAAAAAATACTTTAGTTGGGATCCATCAAATTTCCCGGGACTCATTTAAATCAAATCCGTGCGTCCCAGGACGCACTAAATTAAAAAGCTATCAGCATCACTGAGTAATGTATGGGGCATCCAGTGAGGATCGAACTCACTATTCAAGTAGTAATGGAGCTGCAAGACTAGCTTGCTTACCATTAAACCACAATCAGACACACTTACACTTGGGAATGGTATAAATCTAACTATTTTCCACCTAACTATGGGTAAATAGTAGGCCAGGCTGGGTTCTTTAACCTTGGTATAGCAACTGGTTTAGGAGGAGGAAAACTGAATTCAAACTTGTCAAACTCTGCTTGAAAATTGACCTTGTACTGCATCGTGCTTGCGCAAAAATGTTGGGTAAATACATATATTAAGAATTTGCTTATTTTCAAATCAAAATCTAAATTAGTTTTTAAGAACTTGCTACGACTGTATCATAAAAATTAATGTTCCCTTGCAAAGTTATAAAAAAAGAACGAAGAATTTATAAAAAAAAAGAAAAACTGTCATAATAATAATCAAGCAACCTTTGGTGAATGAAAACAACCTTTCTAGTAGATTTGCAGTCAAAAGAAAATAACTTAAAACTATTTCTGCCCTAAGCTGATCCCACTCAACAAGGACAAACGACAACAATCAGAAAGAGTTGACCTGAGTGTAATCAAAGTACTTGCTCTCAAACAATCAACATCCTGAGATAAAGACATCCTCCTCCACATTTTAACATTTCAGCTGGAGCAGGATGTAAAGAAAAAAAAAAGAAAAACAATTTTGCCGAGAAGCTCAAGTTCAACAATCATTTAAAATGCACAATAAAATCTTTTAAATGAACACTTTAACATCCGAAGGAACAGAATTTGACAAAAGGATTCCTTCTTTTAATCAAACAAAAGCAAATGCCAAAACACTATAGTAACCCAAACAAAACATATGTATATATACTCACACATACACACAGTGTGAGGAGGGGGTTTAACTCAAAACATATAGGAAATATGGGGTTCTATAAAGAAGGGGGGGGGCAATTTGCAATTCTTACAAGCTTTGAAAGAAAAAGAAAAAAGTTTTTAAAAAATCTTCACTTTTACTCTGAATTTTTAAGATGAGGCTTGATTATTTGGATTATTGGGACTATTATCTTCATTGTTATCTGCGCAAGGAGGGGGTTCCCCGAGTTCGAGAAGGTTCCCGTGTCCAACAAGAAATACCTGAATAAAACAGGAATGCACTTATTTAACCCATAGATGAAACCCTAACAGGTACTAACACTTTGGGTCAGTCAATCTGACACTAATAGCAATGAAGAAGTACTCCACAGTTTCAGAGAGCTCCAGAATTGGAACCGCACCACTAGATACAGTTTAATTGCATACGCAGGACAGGATTTAGTGGGAGTGGGGACATTTTTGCTATGAGTGCAAGGGGGGATGCAATGACATTCTTATGCCTTCAAAATAGATATCCTTCAAAATCAATTGTAATTGTACATTTCTATTTACATTTTTTTTTTTTTTGTGTACAGCATCATAAGAGTGAATTTTTTGGACTAAGTTACCTTTAAGCACCACGGGGGTGACCTGGATTCAGAAGGACATGTTTCGCTTTGCACCGGCAACATCCGGTTGTTTGTTACCAGACAATTTTTAGACGCATTTTCTTTTTTTTAAATTATAAAACTTAACTGCTAACCCTAACCCTAACAAACAACCAGATGTTGACGGTGCAAAGTGAAACATGTCCTTCTGAATCCAGGTCACCCCTGGGGTGTTTAAAGGTAACTTGGTCTATTTTTTTTGCACACACTCCTATCAGATATGAATCTTTTTAAAACAGATCTATTTAACCTATACATGGGACCCTAACAGATAGTATCACTTCGGATCAGAGTGGATCTGGGAGTAGTGGCAATGAATGGGTACTCCACACTCCTCACAGAACTCCAGAATTGGAATCTCACCACTAGATGCACCTTAATTGCATATCCAGGACAGGATTTGGTGGGGGAGGGGACATTTTTGCTACGAGTCCAGGGGGGGGGAGATGCAATGACATTCTTATGCCCAAATAGATATCCTTCAAAATCAATCTCTAGGCAATAATTATAAGAGAGAGCTCAATAGATAACATTAATCTTATAAGGCGAGTTTATCAACACAGAAAATATAAAAGCTAATATAGAATATTTGTTTTATTGCAATGTTGAATGCTTAAGTGATGAGATAATCTAATAGAAATTGACTTCTTCATAACTAATTGACATTTTAGCAGAATCCTTCTTCTTCAGATGATAGATTTAATTGCTTAAAGCACCGAGTAGGTTCATTTAACATCAAATTACTCATATTGACTGCACTTTGAACCAGAAACACATCAAGTGCCTGTTTTATATTTAGCCCCCAGAGGAAAGTATGCTGACAAAATTATTACAGGGTGGCTTCACACCTTTTTATACCGAGCACTCAACACAAGCAGATAGGTACAATTACCAAACAATATATAAGTTTACAAAAGACTGCAAATCAGAAAATAGCCCAATGTCTACAAAGAGATTAAATTCCACTTAAATCTCTTGGTTGTTTTTTTTTTTCTTTTTCCAAACTATTTTTCTTTCACATTTATATACACATTTCAATCTTCACAGAACATCAAACCAAACACTTTGGTTCAAAGTTCCATGAAGGCTCCCAAGTTTCACAAGAAGGCTCCCAAGTTTCACAAGAAGGCTCCCAAGTTTCACAAGAGGCTCCTAAATTTCTTAAGCAGAGTTTAACAAGTTTGAATTCAGAGTTTTCCTTCCACTGACTGGTTGCCTAATCAAGGTTAAAGAACCCAGTCCGCCCAACTATTTACCCATAACTGGAGGGAGAATAGTTGAATTCATACCTTTCCCAAGAGTATTAGCAATATATAAAATTTAATCAACCTCATCCAGGATTTGAACTAGCCTTGCTAAATCCATTTCCTGTGACATTAACCATTACACCACACGGCTCTACTATATGCAGAGATGCTGAAAGCTTTTTAATTTAGTGTGTCCTGAGTTTTTATCTATGAACAACTAAAGCCATCTAACCCTACCTTGTACCCCATACACTGTAATTTATTCCCAAGAAAATACCGAAATGTATTTACAATTAGCTAGAAATGGTGGGGAAAGAAAAAAAAAACACTGGGATGCACAGATACGATTTTTCTGCGTCAGTGACGCAAGACGTGTACCTATCAGCATCTGTGTGTGTGTATGTTTATATATATATATATATATATATATATATATATATATAGATAGAGAGAGAGAGAGATATTAAGCAAAAGTGTTAAAGATCACATCCCTTCTTTTTCTCCTTTCTGTTCTAAGATAAATTTTGAATCTGATTCAAAATTTATTTTCAAACAGAAAGAAATATATATATATATAACATTTAAATGTATTTTCAATGAATATATAGTGAACAAGAATGTGCCTTCTGTTGCTTAATATGAACTTGCTAAGAAAAGAATTTTTTTTTTTTTGGCCATCTTCTCTTACATCAGAAAAAAGAAATAACTATAATATACTGAAAAGGTTAACAAGTTATTTTCTTTCTACTAATGTACTGCAAACATTCCCATTAGAAATATTCTAACCAGATAATCATTGATAAGATTTAAAAAGAAAATTTAATTCACTTTAAGAGAGAGAGAGAGAGAGAGAGAAAGAGAGAGAGAGAGAGAGAGAAATTACCCAATAACAACAAGAGGCAAATGAAGAGAATAAATAAAAAAAATAATAGAACAAGTTTTTCTTACCTTAATGTTGCAACTTGATATGTGTCACAGACATCAGAAATGAATAATTCTCGTGAGCTGATCAAAGGATCTTTTATTGGTAAATCAGATTCTGAAAGACAAGAAGAAGAAAAAAAATAAGATCCCATCATCAAAAAAAAAAGAGAAGGAAAAAAGAAAAAAAAAAGAAGAAAATAAACAATTAAAATCAAATATAAATATAAAATATATTCCACATAAATAAATAAATTGAAGAAACAACAACAAAATCAACATTAACTCTTTGAACCTGTGAGCAGGTATTTCTATTTTACTATACATTATAAACTTAATATTTCAAACTGAGAGCTATTTTACTAAAAGACCTATATCTTGGGCTTAGGGATATCATAACTAATAAGCAAAGTAGTCGGAGTGGCCTATAGTCGGTATCAGCATGACAGTGAGGGAATCTATCTCCTTTTCACTAGTGCTAGACCAAGAAGATTGTTTTTGGCATCTGAGGAGGAGTGCCACACCTACCATCAAACTCGCACAGATCCCTGTGCTACTCATAGCTGAGGGTCAGTGTCGAACCTGGAACCTTGTGGTTCCTAGTTGGACACTACTAACTGAGCTAAACCGATCTGTTCATAACTAATACTAATATAAAAAGCATAATATAGTAACAATTCTCAACCCTGCTTTTTAATGGAATGATAAAATAGCTTTAAAACAAAGATACCCATACTCTAGATTGATGTTTGAATGTGTTTTGTGCAAAATTGTTTTAATGAATTTTGGGAACACAAGATAACAGAGGGGGCGCGTGGGGGTTTAGGGTTGAAAAGGTGTTAAACAAGGATGATTATTCGAAAGACATTTGAAAGGTAAATGTTAGTATTTACACATACATAGGTGTGTTTAAACTGATCGATAGATAGATAGATAGATAGATACTTATCATCTAATCAAAATTTTTTGAACAGAAGCCTATTTTCAAAAAGGAGGATGAAAACTGAAAGTCAATTAGATGAAAGATGAGCAATTAAAAAAAGATATTTTTTTTTTTTCTTTCAAAATGGTGTCAATTAACAAATCTCTCCTCAGTAATGACTTTTGAAAAAGATATTAAACATTTATGACTAGTGTAAAAAAAGTTCAAATTGGAAAACTGCTGAGTTATAATTTGTCGAATTATAAATGTGTCAATCCACCATTCCCAAATCTGATGTATATATATATATATATATACATATATATATTAAAATTTTATATAATCACTAACTGTATTGGATTCAATGAGTAATTGATAAAATAAGATTCAGAAGTTTAATAAGTTATTTTGTATAGTTCAAGTTAATACCATTAACTCTTTACTTCCTATAAAGCAGACTACTTCATTCATAATACAATTATCTTATAAATAAAACCACAATGTTAATATTATTCAAATAATGAAAACACCTAAAGTAGTAGTAAAAAGTAAAAGTAAAGTTGGACGAGTGGCCTATTGTTGGTATCAGCGAGGGAGTCTATGACTTTTCAAATCACCTAGTTTCTCAAAATCCTTATTTTTAGAAATTCTTTACACGAAAGTAAGAAATTTAATGTAAATGTGTTGTTTGAGAAAAATTCTTTATCTGGATTAAAAGAATGTTCAGTCTAATTTCAAGTTTCCCTCTCACTAAATGAATATTCTATATTTAACATACAAACTTTTCAAATGAAGCCAGAAATTCTTTAAATTTTCATTAAAAAATTTCATAATCAAGTCTTAAATGGTGTAATGGTTTAGCAAGCTAGGCTAGCAGACTGTTATTTGTGAGTTTTATTCTCACTAAGTGTCCCATACTACAGGCCTTGTGCCATAACTAAGCTAAGTTTAACTATGCTAAAAATCAATCTACTGCTTGGAAATAATGTATAAAATAAAAAAAATAAAAAAACAACACAAGCTAAGTTAATATCTTATAATTATAATTTTGTTATAAAGTATATATCAAGAAATATGGTTTAGCTCAGTCAGTAGAGCATCTGCCTGGAAAGCACAAGGTTCTGGTTTCGATATTGGTCCTCGCCAACTCATTGCATGAGTAGCTCAGTTTGGATCTGTGCGGTAAAGTAGGGAGCTGACGGAAGGTGTGGTGCTCCACTTCAGATGCAAAAAACAATCTCCCTGGTTTAGTGCTAATGAAAAGGGGATAGACTCCCTCGCTGTTTGTCTGATACTGTCAATAGGCCACTCCACTGACTTTTACATAAAATAAGAGATTTGACTGTTGATTAACTAAACCAGACAAATGACTGATCAGATGAAATTATAAAACAATTGAAATCTTTTGAGTGAACAACAGAGTTAAAAGCAACAATTGGTTTCCTCGCCCCCCCCCAAAAAAAAACAAAAAATTTATATGAACAAAGAATGAGATAAACATTGACACCCTCTAGCAATATTATAATCAGTAACAATCTTTTTTTATTTTTTTTTTTTTTTTTTTTTTTTTTTTTTTTTTTTTACTTATCCATATTGCAAATCATAAAAATCATTTATTTAATAGAAGAAAAAAAATACATATTCTTTCTTCCATCATCAGAGATACAAGGTTTTAAACCATGTAAGTTTGATTAAACACACAAAAATTTTATGTCTATATTTTTTGTTAGATATTTTAAGACAGGAGTTACATGAAAATAACACTCATATTTATTCTGTATTTAATGGCATTTAAGAAATATCTTCCTTCATTTACATTTAAAATTGTAGTTAGGCAAGATACAAGTACTGGTAGTCTATGGTGTTTGGATAATCAGCCGACCAGATACCTCAACTTTGCATATAAGAGGAGGGTATTTTTGTGTCATTTGGGAGGAGGGGGTTATATTCCATTAAATATGGTAGTAAAATTATAACAAGGAACATAGATCTTTTGTCATAGTGAAATTGGAATGTGAGACCAAATAAATAACTAGAAATTAAATGTTTCCTGATTATATATATATATATATATATATATATATATATATATATATATATATATTATATATTGGTGGAAAATCTGGAAATAAATCTGACAGTATGTAGAAAATTTTTTAAAAAGTATTCCATTTTGAAAAGAATTTCCATCATTGTTTAGACAACACTTTTTTCACCCTAATATTCTGATGAAGGTAAAAAAATAAATAGATAAAAATAAATAGATAAAAAAAAACAAAAAACATTTTAACATCAACTTCACCATCTATAATTAATTTCTTTTAGGAATACTTTGATTTTTTTGATTTTCTACACACTAACACACACACACATATATATATATATATATATATATATATATATGAGCGGGGGGGGGGGATATAAATATACTGGTTTGAAAATCGCAGAGGTGAGAAACTTTCAGTTATCAAGCATCATTGACTTCATGTCCACGCTACCTAATATATATATATATATATATATATATATATATATATATATCTATATTCTAATTATTCAAATAATTACCTATAGAAAAATTAAACGTTTCCTGATACATATATACAATATATTACATATTTAATCATTCAAATAATTACCTGAACAAAAATTGTTTCCTTTATATACATACATACACATCTTTACATATATACATACACTGTTTAAAAAGCAGGGAACAATTTTTGTTTAGGTAATTATTTGAATAATTAGAATATATATATTATATATATTATATATATATATAATTATTCAAATAATTTCCTAAACAAAAATTGTTTCCCGATTTATATATATATATATATATATATATATATATAATAAAATTTGCTTCCATGCACAGTGAGTGAGTATAAAATCTGAATTGACATGAACTACTAGAATGGCAAAACAGACAAACTGCAAGGAATGAGAATAGTGCAACAGAGTAAAGCCATGTTTAGAGTAGAGAGTTGAAATGCAAAGTGATTCTGATAAATGCAGAAGAGTTTTAAGGGGAAAAGTAAGAAATAGAAATAAAATGGAGTATGCGTTAACAGGCAACGTCTCCAATCTCTCTACAAGAGAAGAATTATTCCCCAATAAAGATCAATAGGTGCCAGGGGCAGTGCTGAGAATGGTTCTGACATGGGAAGCAGTCAGGTGTACATTTGTCGAGATGATCATGACGATGATGATGGTGATGTGATGGTGAGGTGAGCAAAAAATGCAGTGGGATTTTTTCTTTTTCTTCCTTCTTTCAGAGAGAGAGAGCGCCCTCTGCACTGGGCTTGATGTACAAAACCTGTTCATTGTGTGCAGGAGACAGATACGACATTTCTAACAACCGAAACCCCTTTAAGTCTCACGGAGGAAAGGAAAAATTATTATTTTTACTCATGCTAAGAAACTGTTGCTAAGAAAGAGGTAGATCAATTTCAAGTTTAAGGCAAATATAAAATTCCTCTTAAGAACTTAAACATGAGGATATACAGAAGACAATTATTTAAAGGTTCACTTAATACACAGTTTAAATCTTTCGAATAAAATATATAAAAAGTCACACGAGAAAGCAATTCGAGCAAAACAGTCAAAATTTCCTCTAATACAAATTCTCAAAATGTCTCATTAATTACACTCATATTTTCAGTACGAAAATTGTTAGTTGCGAAATACTAAGGAGAATACAGATAACATTTCAAAATTGAAAACAATAGCCACTTTTTTAAAATTATTATTATTATTACTGGCATAAAAACCGCCTTATTGGGCAGCAATTAAGCTAAGCTCCCAACAGAGGGCTCTTAATTGGACCTTTGGACCAACAATGACACTTCATGCATTGAGTACATATTAAATTTTATTAAAATTGAACAATATTTTTCGGACATCAGTTTTCATCAAAACAACCATATAATTTGTCTAAAAATTGTGCAAGAAAGAAAGAAAAAAAAAAAAAAAAAGAAAGTAATTGCAGGAATTCAAAATTTAAGGGCTGTGGATCTGGATTTGGCCTGGAATGTTTTTAATTTGCTCATGGAGTCAGTCTGATTGTAAAATAGTATGACATGTTGGGATATAGCTTATAGGAGTAAAATTGAAAAGATGTGATACACTGACATTCACATTTATTAGTAGACAAGATTGTTATTATTATTAATAATAATAGGAGTAAGTACTATAATTATCATTTCTTCTAAAAAAATAAAAAATAATTCAGGAACTTCTACTTCGTATTTCACAATCAATTCAAATAAGAAATTTGATAAAATGTTTTGATTTTTATGGATAACATTTTTTTTTTTTTTTTTAAATTAAAAAGTCCTCATCAAATAAAAGAGTTTGGCTTCAAATATTTTTGTTTGAAAATAACTATTATGATAAATTTTGGTAGTGAGAATGAACCTTAGATTCAGATCTACCTCAGAAAAATTAGGAAGCTTTTGGTTTAAACCCAATAAATATAATTATTTATTGAAAAAAAAAACTATTTTAACATCAAATTCTACAGAGAAAGCAAATACGCATGCAGAAATCATATTTGTAATAGATTTTCATAAATAATTTGAATAGATACAAAAAGATTCAAATGCCATTACCCTCAAGGTTTATGTAGCATAAATACAAATGGTCAGATTTTTATTTCGTTTTAATTCTTTAATCCAAAGTTTTATGCCTGAAGTAATCCTGATAAAACTAAAAAAAAAAAATAAAAAATAAATCAGTTGCCCAGAATTAAGAATTTATAAGGAAAAATCATACCTCTAATATTTGTGAAAGGTTTCAGGAAGGAAGTGAATATTCCCACTGGCTACAATAATTATAAATACTTAGCGTACAGAAGGAAAAATGTGATATTGAAAGAGATAAGAGAGGCAGTGGAGACAAAAACATCTTGATGGCTGTGATGACATTTTGAATGGCTTATAATCTTCATTTTGTTATCAAGGCAAACTGGCTCAAGGCCAGAAGAAATGAGCAAAACAAGGAAATGTTACTCAAAAGTTGCCAATTAAAACTCTTAACATCCTGTTGAGAATTTTCTAAGTCCAGAGCCCAATTCCTTTAACCATTTATCAAAAAATGGCTAAAAATGGCATTTGCATTTAAATTTACCTGTTATTTCCCTTAAATCAAAGACTTCTAAATATGTTTAATATTACATTTAAACAAAAGCTATCATTTGGCTAGATTAGGAAAATGAAAGTCACTACCGACTGGGTGGAATGAATAGGATAGGACGTTAAAATAAACTATTTGGTTATTTCCTAGTTGAGAACATATTACAGGGTGACCCAGAAAAAACAGAACCCATATTATTTATTTTCCCCATTAAACTAACCCTAAAATCCCAACCTTACCTCCCCCTAGTTGAGTAACATATTACAGGGTGATCCAGAAAAAACAGAACCCACAAATTTTGTAATAAAACTTAATTTTAACTAGGTGGGGTAGGGTTTAGGGTTAGTTTAATGGGAAATAAATAAATAATTTGGGTTCTGTTTTTTTTAGGTCACCCTGTAATATCATGTTACTCAACTAGGAAATAACCAACTATTTATTAGTGACAAACTAAGCTAAGAGCAACCACAATCAGGTTGTACTAACAGCATGGATACCTATGACTCTCTCACACCACCTATCTCTGGCAGGTCTTCTGTATAGTAGCCAGAATCCGTACAGAGCTAATTGATATTGGTTTTTGTTGGTCAGCCTGCACTGGTGTGTCCATATGTAGGTGTCCACTAGAAAACATCACTTAGGAGTGGCTGCTGGCTACAATTGAAGTCCGTAGCTGAAGCGGTGTCACTTGAAAAAAAAAAACTAGGGTTGGGGTTAGGGTTTATGGTTAGTTTAATGGGAAAAATAATTTCAGCTCTGTTTTTGCTGGGTCACCCAGTATACAGGGTGATTTTGTAATAAAACTTTTTGTAATAAAACTTAATTTTAACTAGGGGATTTTAGGTTTAGGGTTGGGGTTGGGGTTTCGGGCCTGAGTTTGGTTTTTTTTTTTTTGGGGGGGGGGTTTGCAAGTGACACCCGCTTCAGCTACAGACTTCAATCATAGCTGGTGTTTTTTTTCCCAGCATTTGAGGCAGAGGCCGGTACGGTTCTCCGCGAAGAGTACCATTTCTTGTTTACAAAACTTAAGAAATGTATTAAAATGATCAATATTATTGAAAAGTAAATTCTGTTTATGACGATCAAATGGTAGAGTCTCAGTCTCTGATGTAGTGCTATTAATTAGTATTCAGCAGCTCCAGAACTCTTGAAGAAGAACCAAGAAGATTGAAAAAAAAAAAAAAAAAAAAAAAAAAAAAGGCGTCAAATGAAATAGTGAGAAATAATAAGACTCACTTAAGATCCATTCCATAATAATTACTCTTAATATCTTAATTGCTTATTGTTGAAGAAATTAGCTCTTCCAATTTGTGAGTTACTAATATTGTGCAGTTATTTTGAATAATATTAATCATGTAAAGTGTCCAGAACAGACATTCCATAAAGATAATTGTGCAAAGATGAGAAACCAAAGAGCAAAATGAAAGAAGGTCAGATCAAGTATAAGGAAGAGAGTCCTAGTCGATGGTGTGGGGGTGGGGTGGGAGAGAGTCCCAGTGAGGGGGTGGGGGAAGAAACAAGACAAAGTGCAACTCCTCATTCACAATTGTGCATGACCTTATTAGTAGTGGGGCAGGGTATTATTCTTGCCAGGGATCCCATCAACAACCCAGCAGGTTGCCCTGGTCCCATTCCACACTGGCTGCCATTACATAAGTGACATTTCAAAAGGAAACCCATTACTATTTCAGCCAAAAGGAGGGCAGGATGCTAAATATGTCAGTGTAGAGATGAAGTGTCATGAGTCAGGCTAGTCACACACACACACACAGATCAGAGGTTGTGAGTACAACATAACGAGAGAGAAATTATCAAGAGCTACAACAAAAGGTTACCTATGTCTCCCAGATTGGAAGGAGTTGGGCGACCCTTTAACAAGAGCCAATAGTTCTCAGAAAGGATTCTGAGATATGCAAGGAAGGAAGCAAAAGTACATGTATTAACTAAAAGGGGAAAGAATTTTTTTAAAAAAGAAAAGGAGAGATGCTACAATAAAAGTACACAGATACGTGATTTTGTATATTTTTGAAAGTAAGTAGGACCGAAAAAAAATTGATCCTTACAAAACCCCCACTTTTAGCAGCTATTAAGTTCAATGTAGAGTC
>CM042160.1:35662904-35725404 GCA_023376005.1 Doryteuthis pealeii | reverse complement strand
CTGACTGGCTGATACCGACTTTAGGCTGCCCCGTTGACTTTACTTATATATATACAAAAAAAAACTTTTTAATTGCAAAATTCAAAGTTTAATCACAAATTTTCAACCACCCTGCTATCTACACCTTCTTGCCAAAAAATATTAGATTTGTTAGTAAGTAAGTAAGACTAAATGCAGAGAGTGGTGGAGTAGCAGTAAAATCTGTGGACTGTAATAAGAAAATCTATAAGCATACAGATACCAGGTTCAAATTCAGTCAACATTAAAATACAACCATGATCGTTTCATTTCTTTCTTATCATTAGAATTCCTCCCAATATGATTATTAGAATGGATAAAAGTTTTTACATTATATATATGTTAATTTTGTGAAGTTGGCATCCATTACTGAACATCATTTCTTATTAATCCAAATTCTCAATATAACTATAAAGAACTAATTAGAATCCTTCTTCATGCCTTTCTAAATAGATTGTTTAGTCCAAGATTAGGATAAATGGAAAAATGATTAAAAAAATAAAAACTTAAAATAACACAGTTGGACATGGCTGAACAAAAATATAATGATGCATTGAAGCTAATAAGATTAACAAGACATTCTATTACAAGACATATGAGTTTACCAAGTTAATACAAGAGTAGAGGGATCATATGACCTTTAGGCACACCTTTTGTGATCTCGTTTCATAAGGACATTTTTTTCATTTACACCGCCAAAATCCGGTTGTTTGTTAGGTTAGTTTTATAATTAAAAAAAAAAAAAAAAAAAAAAACTCTAAAAATCATCTGTTAACAAACAACCGGATTTTGGCGGTGTAAATGAAAAAAAATGTCCTTATGAAACGAGATCGCAAAAGGGGTGCCTAAAGGTCATATGGTCCGAGTAGAGAATTAAAATTAGCTAGGAAATTGCAGTAAATTATTTTATGTGAAATACATTGTGAAAGAGTTTAGCAAAATGTTGATAGACTTACATCAACCAAAGCCATTTTAATATTTTTGGGATTATTCAGACTATTGTCCTCATTTTTATTGTTATCTGTAAAACATTTCAGAATATTAGAATAATAATTAACACAGCTTAACACCTGTACCCCAGCTATGGTTAGTGGAATGAGAACAGGATAACCTCACGGATTGAATAAAGGGTCGGGGTTCAAAGTTCTGTGGTGGCTCCCGATTATGACAAGAAGGTTCCCAAGTTCGAAAAGAAGGTTCCTGAATTCAAGAAGAGTCCAACAAGAAATACCTTAAGAAGGACGAAGGGCACATCGTCCGTGACGTTGTACAGATAACAATAGAAATGAGGACAATAGTCCGAACAATCCAAATAATACTAATTATGAAGCCTCATCTAAAAAATTCAGAGACAAAACGATTTTCAATGAGAACAATATCTTTAAGCAAAATTTAATGACATTCATTAGTTTCATGAATACTGGATCTGCACGTGGATTGTCACGGAAACCCGGACAAGATTGTATGTTGCCCATGCAGCAAGTCTCCCCTCTCTCCATTCCTACAATGTTGTCCAAGGGAAGGGTAAGAGCCAATATGACTTGGCACTAGCGATTTTACCAGAATCACATTGAAGACAATGTCAGACTGCCTTAGAAACAAGAGAGCCCAATCTGCCCTACTATTTTACACATGTAGGGAGGGGAGGTTCAAAATTGCAGTAATAAAATGTACAGCAATCAGAGAAACACTTACTCAACAAAAAAAACCCCCAAAAAACAACTTTTCAATTGAAAAAAAAAAAAAAAAAAAAAAAACGAACTTGGTATCAGAAAAACAATACAGCGATTGTTTTCAGCGATTTTTTCCAACAATTTTTTTTGTACCATAACAATTTTTATAACTCGGAATTAAATTTGGGAATAATCACATTGGACCTACATACATCAAATTGTCTTCAAATTAAGTGGCACCAGAAGAATTATCATTGAACTTTTAAAAGGTAAGCTCAAATTAAAATTTAATATGTACTCAATGTATTAAATGTCACTGTTGGGCCAAAGGTCAAACCAAGAATCTTTCTGTGGGGGCTAGCTTAATTGCCACTAGATAGGGAGGCTTTTAAGCTAGTATGTAATATCTCAAAATGGTTTTATGGTAATGCATACTTTATATTAGTAAGATTTTCACAAGATATCTGATAAGCTGTTAAAGTTATTCAAAATAATAAATAAATAAAAAAAAATAAGAGAAAAATCTTCAGAATTAATGTGTTCAAATGTGAGTTAGGTTGAAATAAATGATTCGGATTCGGATTCTAAAAATAAATTCTTTTAATCTAAACACAGGAATCAAAGCAATTCAGAACTATTAAAATCAACGCAAACAATCAGAGGTAAGAAAACGCTGTAGATATTTAATTACTTGACAAGTAACATTTATTTAATCAAGCAATTTGTCATGTTCTTTCAAGTAGAAGGTTTTGTTTTATTTTTTCTTCTTCTTAAGGACAAAAAATAAAAATAAATAAATAAAAACAGAATTAGAGAAGAATGATGGTGTAAGCAATGTTGGTGTTGGGGGGGAAACAAAACAAACAAAAAAACCCCCAAAAAACACTGAACTTTGTTGAAACAAATAGAAAGAAGTGTAACCTTCAATTTAGCAAACTGATTAGAACCTAACAAACTTGAACATCCATTTCAGAAGTGATTAAAACCTAAAAGAAAGACTCATCAAAATTCATTTTATCTTTTATTCATTAATTTCAAGGTCAATTGTGAAAAAAAAAAGGATCAATAAATTATGACATTTATTTGAAATTTTGCGATGAGAAATTATATAGTTATATATACTGATGTACCCTGACTAATGCCCTACGAAAAGAATGGCCTTAGATGATAAAACTCTTGGTTGTTGTGGGTTCAATCACTGGATAGAGCATAAAAAGTCATATACTCCGATTCAGTGGAAGAGAGAAGGAAAAATTACCTTGGAAAGAATTGAGGGATACACACCATTCTCTAAATATGTATAGCAGAATAAGAACAATCTAGCCCAATAAATAAAGAATTTGGTCTAAGATTCCCAGACAGACAGTGCCAGACACCTGAAAAAAAACCATAGTGAACTGGATTGGAATTATTAGAAGTTGAAGTTTTTTCCTAGGGGAAAAAAGTGCTTGGACTAAAAATTGATTAGGCCAGAAACTTAATAACCAAAATTGAAATGGCTAATGAATAAACTGATGGTTATTTCCTATAACGCCAACATAAAAAGGGGAACCACTCTGATTGACTAATAAATTATTTTATTGATCTACTAGAAAAAAAGACGGGGTTAGGGTTAGGATTTAGAGTTTAGGGTTAGTTTAATGGGTAGATTAATTAACAGATAAAATTCATTCAGAGTGGTTCCCCTTTTTTATGTTGGAGTTATAGGAAATAACCTCAAAATGTATATTGATGTCTCACGGGGTCAATTTTTAAGCAGAGTACAGCTGATTTGAATTCAGAGTTTAGCTTCTTCTAGACCAGAGAACCAAGAGATGGATTCATGCCTTTCCCAAAGGCATTAGAGAGAAATGAAACAAAAAAAACACGGCTTGCTGAGTCCATTTCGTACTACAAGGAACGTTATTCGACATACACTTGGTAAGTATGTGTATGAGGACAGTAAAGACAAACTTACAGAGGGAGAAAAATGGATTAGGTAAAAAGAAGTCTCCACAATAGCAACATCTTATCAGCCAGTATAAATAATGCATGTGTGTATGTGGGCATACGTACAATTGGTAAGGCTATCTCTCTCCAGTAATAGAAACAATCTTCCATCACGATAACAGTTTGAGTTTCTAATACATCAGA
This sequence comes from Doryteuthis pealeii, assembly GCA_023376005.1. Lineage (NCBI taxonomy): Eukaryota > Metazoa > Mollusca > Cephalopoda > Myopsida > Loliginidae > Doryteuthis > Doryteuthis pealeii. The sequence continues at coordinate 35,721,580 of CM042160.1, read as the reverse complement.
AGGCAAGACATTTAACGACTCGCATCTGCTTGACTTCCTCAAGAACACCCCCCCCAAAAAAAAAGAAGAAAAAAAAAAAACACCAACTTTCGAATAAACCTGTTTTCTTTAACACCGAGACAGCCCTGTGAGTCCAAGGAACATGTTATATTGAGCTGGATGCAGAGGATGAATTAACAAAAAAAAAAGAAGAAGCAAAGTGCACTCTTTCAGCAGCACCTTGAATGACAATCGAGGCAGCAAGGAAGGCAGATGACAAATTATACCAACCTAACTGTGTCAATTTCTGTGCTTTCCTAAGAGACTTGACAAGCATTTAATACATTTCTTTTTCTGACCACTGAGACAAGAAATATCAACACTTTTGACTACAAAGAATAATGAATGCAAAAAAAACTATGAACTAAATTCTTAGGAGAAAATTAAATCTTGGAAAAAAAAAAAAAAAAAAAAAAAAAACAGCTTCCAACTTTAATTGCTCACATAATTCTTCATACTATGAAATCTTTAATAGATTTTTAAGGCAGACTGAGCAAAATAGTTCACTTTAACTTTCTGTATATGTATGATAACCATGAAAATATTAGGCTGTATCCTAAGTATTTTATTCTGTTTTGTTTACAGACCTTTCCTCTGAAGACAATGACTCCTTTATAAAAAGATCTTTTATTTCAGATGCTATAACGACAGATATAAGTATTGAGATTCTAGCAATTTTGAGACATTATTTTAAACTGGGCCTTATAGCTACTGGATGTTTTCATAGAATTTGGGAAGTGGAAAGAAATAAAAATAAAAAAAATAAAAAAATAAAAAAAAAAAAAACCAAACCCAACAACATCTGAGTAGACGAGTAGACTAGTTTAAAACTCTTAACATCCTGTTGAGAATTTTCTAAGTCCAGAGCCCCATTCCTATAAGGATCTATCAAAAATGGCTAAACATTTCCTTTTCATTTAAAGTTACCTGTTATTTACCTTAAAATAAAGACTTCTAAATATGTTTAATATTATATTTAAACAAAGGCTATTGTTTAGGGTGGATTAGGAAAACGAATGACTTCTGGCCGGGTGGAATGAGGTGGTATAAGATGTTAAGAGTTAAGTAGTGTGACTTGTCTCTTGAAATAATCTAACCATGATGATCTATAACACAAGATAAATGAGAAACCTATCAACAGCACTCAGTTATAGTGCTAAACCACAATACTACAACTAATAGGCTACTACCCCAGTGATGCTAATAGCTTTTTAATTTAGTGCATCCTGGGACACATATTTGATTTGAAGGAGTCCCAAGGAAATTTGATGGGTCCAACTAAAGTTTCTCAATAAATTGTAGAGTTTTTATCTATGAACAACTAAAGCTGTCTAATCCCTACCCTGTAACCCATCCTGTGTAATTCGTTTCCAAGAAAATATTGAAATGTGTTTAAAGTTAGCTGGAAATGGCGGAGGAAGACCCCCCCCCCCAAAAAAAAACCCTGGGACGCTTGGATATGATTTTACTGCATCCTTTTAGATTCTTATGCGTCAGTGATGCAAGAGGCATACCTATCAGCATCTCTGCTAGCCTCAACACAGACTACAAGTCTTGAGTACAATGCAGATTTATTTCTTTTCATCGTTAAGAAAAATTGCTCAAGAATCTGTGTGCTCCAAACACGGCCAGAATTTGTAAAGACGAGGAAAGTAATTTTGGAAATCTCTCACATGCAAGGGTTGTAGATAACATCTGATTTAGATAAATACAAATGGTATAAATACAAATAGCATGTTAATATCTAATGGCATATTTAAATCTATATTGCAATCTAGATAGATTTTCATTTTTAAAGGGGGAGTGGATATCAACATACACAATATATATATATATATATATATATATATATATATATATATATATATATATAAACACCAATTATAAAATATACAATTTGATCAAACAATTTTTTCGCTTGACTAAAAAGAAATCCCAGATGTAATCAAGGGAGAATTTGGTGCAACGGTCAAATTTTCTACTTACATTTTGATTGGTCCTTCCAAGTAATAAAAAAAAATTAACCTAGCGTAATCTTATAAAAGCTATTGTCACTTTTATTGTGTGTTTGTAATAGTAATGAGATTTGAAAACAAAGAGAGAAAATAAAAATAGAAGAAAAAAAATTACTATGATACAAAGTTAAACACTAGGAGATGTTAATGTTTGTAATTGCAAGTGAGAATAAAGACTGGGTTGATGTTGCTATTTATCCCAGCATCAGTAGAAATGCCACACAGCATTGCTCACCCATTTAAGTTTGTTTTATGGCATATCAACCTCGGTGGGTCACTTAATGCCGACAAAGTTGTGAAAAATTCATTCTTAATGCATAATACAATTTTGTGGGGTGGGGGTTCATACCATTCCCAAGGATATTAGTCCAAAAGTGACAGGAATTTAAAACTTGCTTACTACAATGTCGCAGTCTAGCATGTTAGCCACAACGCCATGGGGATTTCCCCCATTTTGGAGCTATTATACTGAACATAATATAAAAACAAAAATAAAATTTGATTACACTGAGAATGGAGAATTAATACAAAAGTTGTTTATTGCTATAGAAAAAAAGGATTGATATGTTTATTACATATTATAATAATCTGATTTTAGTATGTTTGCATATTACCTTAATGCAGCAATAATGGCACATTGTAGCAAGCTTTTCTTAGGGCAACAGAATTAAAATGCCCAAAAAGAATGAAGCAATTTCCATTCAAATTTTCTTAACCTGCTTATAGATACTCAAAAGGAAATAATTATTAAATATCTATCAGAGTGAGTAAAATAGTTGGAGTGGCCTATTGTCAGTATCAGCCGAACAGCAATGGAGTCTATTCCCTTTTCACTAACACAAAACCAGGGAGATTGTTTTTCTGTCTGAGGTGGACCACCACACCTACCATTAGTTCCCCACTTGACCACATAGATCCAAGTTGTGCTACTCATGTGCCGAGTGCCAGTAACGAACCCAGAACCTTGTGGTTACCAAGGTGGATGCTCTACTGAACTAAACTGGTCCTTCCATTATAGTACTTCCTCTTCTTTATTTAACAGCTAGCAGCGGATATCTGGTGTCGCCTGGGTAAAGGAGGATTTTTTTAAAGTTAGTCCCACAGATCCATTATTAGTGAATCGTGAGTTGAATCCACCTGGGATGTCCCATTTAAATCCCTATGTAAAAAAATAGACCTTGCATTGATCCAGCTACTCTGAAAAAGAAATGTTAATATCTACTATCTAAAATATTAAATGAATTAAAAAAAAAAAAAATCCATGCTGTTATTTAAATTTAATTTTTTAATTATCTTCATGAATATAAATTAAATCTCTATTATTTTTGTTCAAAAACCAACCCCCGGTGATATTTAATGTGTATATATATTTACTTTGTCATTAATTGTTTTATTTTTGAAGTTTCCTCCGGACATACATATACACACAACTGCCCTTTATATATGTATAGAAGTTTCCTCTGGACATACATATACACACAACTACCCTTTACATATGTATAGATTATTAATGACGAAATGTGACTTGATATTGGGCTTAACTGTTGCACAAAGTGGCCTTTAAGTTGATATATAACTAAAGAAGAAAATACTTTGTTGATATCTTAACTTGGAATGAAAGGAGAGCTAAAATAAATATTTAAAAAGGCCAAATTAAACCAACACGATATCAAAAGGATCAAAATACTAATCCCCCTTTCTGCGAGATTTTTTTGTTGTAAATATTTACCAAACAAACAATTGCCAAACAGCTGGAATGAATGCCTTTTAAAATAGCGGAACTTATGAAACACTCATCTTGATGTATGAAACTTGCCACGATGGTGTAATCAAGAAAGATACATCACAGACTTAGAGAATGTTTTTTTATGAAATTTAAGAGTTTGGGGTGAGAAAATATTTGCTTTGTATTGTAAAGAAAGAAAGAAAAAGAAGAAAGAAAAAGAAGAAGAAAGAGAAGAAAGAGAAGAAAAGAAAGAGAAGAAAAGAAAGAAAAAAGAAGAAAAGAAAAAAGAAGAAAAGAAAAAAGAAGAAAAAAGAAGAAAAGAAAAAAGAAGAAAAAAGAAGAAAGAAAAAAGAAGAAAAAAGAAGAAAGAAAGAGAAAGAAAAAGACAGAAAAGAAAGAGAAGAAAAAAGACAGAAAAGAAGAGAAAAAAAAGACAGAAGAAAGAGAGAAAAAGACAGAAAAGAAAGAGAAGAAAAAAAGACAGAAAAGAAGAGAAGAAAAAAAAGACAGAAAGAAAGAGAAGAAAAAAAAGACAGAAAAGAAAGAGAAGAAAAAAAAGACAGAAAGAGAAGAAAAAAAAGACAGAAAAGAAAGAGAAGAAAAAAAGACAGAAAAGAAAGAGAAGAAAAAAGACAGAAAAGAAAGAGAAAAAAAAAGAAGAAAGAAGAGAAAGACAGAAAAGAAAGAAAGAAAGAAAAAGAAGAAAGAAAGAAAGAAGAAAAGAAGAAAGAAAGAAGAAGAAAAAGACAGAAAGAAAGAAGAAGAAAAAGAAAAAGAAAAAAGAAAAAGAAAAGAAAGAAAGAAGAAAGAAAGAAAGAAAGAAAAAAAAGACAGAAGAAGAAAGAAGAAAAAGACAGAAAGAAAGAAAGAAGAAAAAGACAGAAAGAAAAAAGAAAAAAGACAGAAAGAAGAAAGAAGAAAAGACAGAAAGAAAGAAGAAGAAAAAGAAGAAAAGAAAGAAAAGAAGAAAAAAGAAAGAAAAAGAAAGAAAAAAGACAGAAAGAAAAAGAAAGAAAAAAAAGAAAGACAGAAAAAAAAGACAGAAAAAAGAAGAGAAAAAAGAAGAAGAAGAAGAAAGAAGAAGAAAGAAAGAAAGAAAGAAAGAAAAAGAAAAAGAAAAAAGAAAAAAAAAGAAAAAAAGAAAAAAAGAAAGTAAGAAAAAAAGAAAAAGTAAGAAAAAGAAAAGAAGAAAAAAGAAGAAAAAAAGAAGAAAGAAGAAAGAAGAAGGAAGCAAAAGCAAAAATATAAAAGAAAAGGAGTAGAAGAGAGAGAGAGAGAGAGAGAGAGAGAGAGAGAGAGAGAGAGAGAGAGAGAGAGAGAGAGAGAGAGAGAGAGAGAGCGCTAAAAGAATAAAAAGCTAAGACAAAAGTTCAGCAGCATTTTTGTTTTGTACTCTGGAACTTTATAGTTTGTTTTTGTTTTATGAATGAGGTTTGAAGAGTAACAACGAGAAAGTCAACTCTTACACTTTAACTAAAGGGTCGGATTTTGTTACTTTTTTTCGTTCTTCTTCATGTTGTTCTTGAGCATTTAAACCTATTTATGAATGTGTGTATGGAACAGTGGGTTGTTGACAAGAGACCTACAGATGCACAGCAGCGTTTTTGTTTCAAGCAGTCAGCATTAGTCAGACAAGGATCAGTGACATCCAAAATACAGCTGAAGAAACATTCACAGAAGCAGGACTTTAGTAAAATAAATAATCTCAAAGACTTCCAGGCCGGCTGTTCTGAAAAGACCTAATTTAAGAATACATTTGTCACCTAACTTTGTCGCCATTAATATCCAGTTAATTATAGCAAAAAGAAAATACAATTTTAGGATGTCTACTGAATTTTAACACCCCCCCCCTCAAAATGTACTCTTATTTAATTCAGAAATTTTTGGACTTTTTCTATAATCTTTAATTCAATCAGTAACAAGTAAATAACAGTGTTGATCCCAGGGGGCTATCCCCCGCCCCCAGGCAATACATGCCTCCTTGACTTAAAGGGGCAGGGTTGGGTTTATTGCCTATTGCCTGAGGCGCCCCTCTTGAGGGGGAATGCCGACAGGATCAATGCATTTTTGCACCCCCCCATGAACTTCGATTTGTGGGTGGTCCCACATTAATAGGGCCTTGTGCCTAACCTGTACACATGGGGTACGTGGTAAATATCAGTAACAAGTTAATATTTTTATAATTTTCTTCTTTTAAAAAGATATGTACATTTTATTTATAATTCAAATTTGAAATGTTTTCTTCCCAAACTTTTTTTTAGAGTCTTTTAAATGAGAAGATCCAAGTCAAGATTTATTAATCACTTGGATTGATCCATTTTTCTATGTGTCACTCTCGGCCTGGTTGGACCAAGAACTTTTCAGCAACCAACACTGTATGGTTTTGTTTATTTAATGGCAGATCAACTCCTTATGAGTTATTTAATGTGGACATTTGACTTATTTGTAAATATTTGATCATAATACTAATCATCTATAATGTCACTATCCATTGCAATCTCTTTTTTTTAATCTATAAAAATTATGTTTGCACAGTTATATGGTTTCCAGTGTTCCTATCTAATACCAATACTTCATACAAAATTATATTGTTTCAAGTAATTATTCTTATAATTTGTTTGCACAAAAGATTAACCATATAACAATCTCATACTAATAACTTTCAAACAGAGGTATCTGAACCATAGATGGGACCCTAACAAATATAACCACTATGGGTCAAAGTAGATCTGGAAGTAATGGCAACAAATGGGTAGGGGGTACTTTACACTGCCCAGAACTCCACAATTGAAGCTTTACCACCAGGTCACACCTTTTTTTGTGGGGGGGGGGGTATCTTACTCTCCTACAGGGAATACTGTTGACATATTCTAAGCCCTGCCTATAGGGAATCATTTGCACTGTTCTCTGATGTTGTAGAAAATAGCAACCCAAGTGAGATATGATTAAAAACAACTATAAATCAAACTGAACAAAAATACTAGTTAAAATTAATAATATTAGTTAACATACAATAGGAAATTGTTAATAATGACATAAGGGGTAACAATTAGAATCACCACCAGAAAAGATTTTGTGACTTAAAAAGAAGAAAAAAAATATAATATCAGAATTGCGGAGACATGGAATAAACTGCCCGCGTCTGTTGTAGGCCGCCAAAGTACTGAGTCTTTCAAAGCCTCCATGCTTCCTGTGGTCCGCCGACACTATACCTGATGCTGCTCTCCACATACATATACACACACGCGCACACATACATGCATATTACTACTGTAAACTGTTCATGTTCCTGACACTACATTATTCTGTGTACTTGACATGAGACTTTGATGAGTTGTGGTGCACCTGAGCACTGTACACAATAAATTTCATTATTATTATTATTATAAAGATTTCAATAATAAAGAATACACAACTTTTAGTCTAGGATTTTCTATAGAATAAATAGTATTACTGAACTAATATTTTCGACTAAAAATGATTAAATGTCATCAACACGATAAAAGTCACCTAAAGATTTATAAAAGTACCTTTTAAATATAAGCATTATGCAACTATATAGAATGTTTAACACAAGTGAGTGAGCAGGTCACAAAGGATTAGAGATGACAGATCTGTCATTTATATTGATTAATAATATAAATCTGACAAGCTTGTGACCAGACAGATGAAGTCATGGATTTTCTAAATCAGTGAAGCAGAACAGAGAGAAAAAAATAGCATAATAATAATAATGCACATGCTGTATTGTAACATTGATACTTTTTACAATTTACATATGCATAAAGGTAAGTATTTTATTTTTGATTCCAAAAGATGATACCCTCATGGAACTTATATCACTTTTAAAGATATAAAATAAAAAGGCATGATAGTAAAAGTAAAATCATCATGTCATGCTGAAAGCTTGGCAAAAATTCTCACTTTATCTTAGAGGAGACCCTAACAGGTACTACCATTCTAGGTTAGAGTGGATCTGTGAGTAATGTCAATGAAGGGGTGTCTTACCACTCAGCAGAGGATGCAGTCAGTGTATTTGAAGTCCTGATGGCGGCAAAGACGGCACATCATAGCTAGAATTTTATCAGAGCAATGACCCTCTGACTACCCATCCCTATCGGTCAATATTACTGACTGGTTTTCCACATGCCATCCAGAATCTGCATAGAGCTGACTGATGCAAATTTTTGCTGGTCGGCCCACACTGGTGTTTCCATATGTAGGTGCTCATAGAATTCCCATCTAGCTTTTTCTCTAAGCATTTCGTTAAAGTCCAAGGGGCGTAGAAAAACCAAAAACCAAAAATAAAATAAATCATCCAAATGAAGTAAAGTAATCACATCAATCTTTTTCTTTCTGAAACTTGGAATGAAAACCCCTTTAAAATAAATCGTCGGCGTTGTCGAGACAGCCTAATGTCGGTATTAGCCAGACCGTGAGGGAGTCTATCCCCTTTTCCCTAGCGCTAGACCAAGAAGATTAATTTAGCATCTGAGGTGGTGCGCCACACCTACCATCAGCTCCTCATTTTACCGCACAGATCCCTGTGCTACTCATACACTGAGCTTGGAGAGGGCCGGTATTGAACCAGGAACCTTGTGATTCCTAGCCGAACGCTCTACCAACTGAACTATACCTTTATTACATAAATACTGAAAACCATTAACATTCAATAATTTTGGTAGATTTTATTATTCTATAATTGTGGTGTTTTTCGCCTAAACATTTTCTAATGTAAATTATTGCTATTCTTTCTTTTTTTTGTGTTTTATTTACAAGTTTTCACAAATATACCTATGAAGTGTACACAAAATATTTATATCAGAATTTTCTAGTCTTTCTTCTTGCTCAAATTAACTTTTAAACAAGTTTTGGTCGCCCCCACCCAGGTATCTGTTTCCTACCCCCAATGTTTTTTTGTTTTTTTCACACTTAAATGCTCATCTGATTCAAATGATCAAAGCCAGCAGATTAGTGAGGTTCAACCTGTAAAGTTAAAACCTTTAGAACTGCCTAGAGATGCTAAAATTGATATAATCAGTTCTTTGATATCATTATCAGAGGAATGTCTTAATAGAATTTATCTTGAACAAGATCATTGGCTGTCTGTTTTAGTGTCAAAGCAGACAATAAGATCAAAGGGAAATTTGGGATTAGTTCTTTTTTTTTTTGTTTCAAGAAAATGTGAACAAATCTGTTAGCACAAAAAATATTTCAAATTCACTGTTTCATGAATATACAATTTGATCAATTAAAAGGATTTATTAAACAGAACATGACAATGAATTAAAGTTTTTTTTTGTCACATCTGCAATTTTTATTTGAAGGATTTTTTTATAACCATTATTCTTTTTTAACAGAAAAGAATTTCCCTAAATGATAACCATATACAGAGATGCTGATAGCTTTTTGATTTAGTACGTCCTGGGATGCACATATTTGCTTTGAATGAGTCCCATCTAACTCCTACCTTGTAACCTATCCTGTGTAATTTGTTTCTAAGAAAATAATTGAAATGTATTTACAGTTACCTTGAAATGATGAGGGAAGAAAAAAGAAAAACACTGGGATGCATAGATATGATTTTACTGTGTTCTTTCAGAATGTGTAGCAATCAGCATTTCTGCGTGCATATATATTACACAAAGGACACACGTGTAGTCGACTGCAATTAATCGATTAATTCAGTGGATTTAACCCTGAAGATCCTTATGGTGAAACTCAAGTAGGTTATCACTTGTACCTATATTGTAATAAATTTCCTCTAACGTATTGAGCACTTTGTATTTGTTATATCGCTGACTTTTACCTTCCTGAATTTTGCACCATCTAACCATCGTGACCATATTCACCGGTAAGTCATCTTTTCCATTATATATACTAGCAAATATATGCACCCTCCGGGTGCAAGTATTTAAGTTTTAATGTAATAAAATATCATGTTAAATTAGAAAGGCTAATGAAACTGAATAAGAATGCAGATAAAAAGATTAGTAACAGAGGGGGTATGATTGAAAAATAGAACAACTTTGAAACTAACTCTTCCATCATTTTCCATTACTCCCTTTTTTCATTGGTAAATTTTCCTAATTTAACTATTTAGTTAAAATAGGAAATAAATAATAAAATTGTAGTTATTTGTTCTTATTAATGGATTTCTTTTAAGATTTATCCCCAAGATTTTTACTTATATTCATTAAAATAAAACCAAACAGTTAGAAATCAATAATACTAAGCATATATTTATTAAAATCAAATTTTTAATATCAATATGCAAATTAGACTTCCCATTCACACTGTATTACACTATTTTGTTGTATATATAAATACAATTGCATGTTGTTAGTATGTAGATATGGTCAACAGTATTAATGATGAAAAACAATTTTATTAATAATTGACGTTTAAATAAAAATAAAGTCATGGAGAATGTGATGTAGATAACAAAGGGAATTGTGACTTGTATAGTAATATAGTTTCGGTTACAGACAGAAAAACACACAATCTCCATTATAATAATATATATATATATATATATATATATATACACACACACACACACACACTTAACTGCTATTTAATATTTAAAATTCTACTTGGAAACGTCTTTACACCACAAGCTTCTGTATTTATGTACTGGGTTTAGTTTGTCAAGACGAAGATAATGGGGGTGGAGTCTATTAGCACGTGAGAGCATGAAAGTCTATAGCTACATGGGCAACAGCTTATCCTCCAAACAAACCCGCCCAGGCTATGTAGTTCAAAGAGAGAGAGAGAAAAGAGAGAAAAAAAAACAAAAAAAACTTTGACACTACTCCATCGTCTCTCATAGACGGGAGGCTGCCAACCAGATACACACACACACCTTAGATTTAAAACTTTATTGAAACTTTTAAACAGAGGCTCATAAACAGAGAGAAAAATAAGTACATAGATGTCGGTCTATAAATATAATGATCAAATAAAAAATTACATTTTTTTTCTTCAATTGCCGGAAGCAAAATCTAATTTTGCCCTTTTGACTCATCAACGCATCGAATCTTCAAAATTATTTAAAAAAATAAAAATAAAATAAAATAAAATTAAAAAAAGTTTATTTTGTTCAAACTATTAAACATTACCTGTCTCATAATGATCACTATAAAAAAAAATTAAGTAAAGTTGTCGGGGTGGCCTAAAGTCGGTATCAGCCAATCAGCGAAGGAGTCTATCCCCTTTTCAATAGCACTAGATCAAGGAGATTGTTTTTGCGTCTGTGGTGGAGCGCCACACCTACCATCAGCTCTTTACTTTACCGTACAGATCCCTGTACTACTCATACGCTGAGTGGGCGAGGGCCGGTATCGAACTAGGAACCTTGTGGTTTCTAGCCGAACGCTCTACCGACTGAGCTATGTAACAATTATTATAGAACAGCAGTAAAGAAAAAGTCTACAGAGTGGCCAATTGTCAGTATTAGGCTAACAGCAAAAGGGAATACCCTTTTCCTTAGCACTAGATTTTGCTGAGGTGAAGTGCCACACCTACCATTAGCTTTACCGCACAGATCAGATTGCCCAAGCTGTGCTACTCCAGTATAAAATCCGGAACCTTGTGATTCCTAGGCGTATGCTCTACTGACTAAGCTAAACCAAAACTGGAGTAATATAATAAAAATCAGAACAATTTCTTTTTTATGATCATATAAAAAAACTCAATTTTGATTGGAGTCTAACAAAATCAATTCACCAATTTTACTACACTTAGTAAGTACATTAGTATACTATTAAAATCTTTAATAGTTGCAGTACTTGATAAAAAGCTGACTACACAAATCCTTTTTACTTTAACACTTGAAACATGTCAAAAACAGATGTGAAAACTAAGACTCTTGTGGGTCGTGTTAAAGAGTCTTCCACTTTATATAACGGTACAATGATAAGTCAAAACAAAAGCTAGAAGCCATGGTGGAGCTGGTCAGAAAGGAGAAGATCCAAAATATCAGTAACAATATTGTTATTAAAAATTCCCATATATATATATATATATATATATATATATATATATATATATATATATATACTTTTTCCCATAGAAACAGACTGATAAATGTTTGTGAAGAAAACTGAATGCACCAGCAACATTTTCAGAAAGAAAAGTAGAAACAGATGAGGAGAAAAAAGATTAAACAAAAAAAAAAAAAAAAAAAGTCAGTCGTACACAGAATGTCTTTTTAACCAAGGGAAAAAAAAGTTTCAGATTTAAAAAAAAAGAAAAAAGAACAAAAAGAAAAAAAAAGATGAAAGAACTATGACACAAAGCTTATAATAAAGTCTAAAGATTACATATGTTGAACAGACCATTGACAATAACGATGCAAACTGAAATGGGGTCTAAAAAAGACATGAAAAGGAGAAAAATTGAAACACAAACAACAATTGGTTTACAAAAGGAAAGAAAAAGAAAAAAATCATATCATTGATGTAGAATGATAGATAAAATATAGAAAAATTACCACACCTAAGAGGCATGTATATATGCATGCACATGTCCAGGAAGATTGCGTCAAAAAGATTTGTACACAAGTGGGAAAAATGATATAGTAAAAATTTTTTAACAAAAATGGTTGGCATTCCCCCCGCCTTAAATTTTCAGCTCAAACAAAACTTATTCCCACTGTATATCAATTCAACTGTAAAATTCACACATTTTGGTTTATTGTGATATTATATGTATCACAATAACGGACATTCAACAAACACTTTGAGAAATGCAGGATGTATGCTTAAACAATTCATTGAACAGAATAGAAAATTACTAAAGTTCCGTGATGGCTCCCAATTATGACAAGAAAGCTCTCTGAGTTCGAAAAGAAAGTTCTTCAATCCGACAAATACCTGAAGAAGGCCGGAGGGCACATCGACTAAAACATTGTACGGATAACAATAAAGATGCGAACAATAGTTCAAATAATCCAGAAAATTATTAGTTCAGAGAAATCTAGTGTATATATCATCATCAGGTCACATGGACAGCAGGGATACCCATGACTCTCGCCAACAGTCCCTACTGGTTATCAGTCCTGGCAGGTTCTCTGTACAGCATCCAGTATCTACACAGAGCTGATTGATGTAGGTTTTTGCTGGACGACCTACACTGGTGTGTCCATGTGTAGATGTCCACAGGACACTTATGAGTTTGTCTTTGCTTTTCCAGTATATCTTGTTTGTCTTGGATGGTTTGTGTGATAGGGGATAACTGTAGTTTCCAATTGGCTTTTTTCCAAGTGTTTTTTTAACATCCAAATGGTGCCGCCATACAGCAGCACCGATATGGCTACAGCTTAGAAAAATTCTCACTTTATCTTAGAGGAGACCCTAACAGGTACTACCATTCCAGGTTAGAGTGGTTCTGTGAGTAATGTCAATGAAGGGGTGTCTTACCACTCAGCAGAGGATGCAGTCAGTGTATTTGAAGTCCCGATGGCAGCAAAAACGGCATTTATTAGAGCAATATGGTTAAAATGCTCTTCAAAGAATTAACAGTCAAATTTGAAACTGTATATATATATATATATATATATATATATATATATATAGCGGGGAGAGGTTGGAACATTCATTCTGAACTTTTAAAATTCTTTATATAATTGTGATAACTATGAACTGTTTATTATAATCATTTGCTGCTTTTTAAATAGAAGCATCAGTATCATCATGGACCAATCTTACAATGAAAACACAATAGCTTCATGAGTTGATTAATATTGACTAAGTTAAAAGGAGAAATTTTATGACAATGACATATTTATCAAAAGAAAATCCTGCCTTGCTTATATTCCAATTCATTTTCTGTTGCTAAGCATTTGAGGACTGTTACTACCTGAATAGTAAACAATGCTACTTAACCTTGTATGAATGGTATAAAATAGACTACAAAACTTTACAAATAACGAGAAACTAAACCTTAAATAAGCCCAACTGACTGAGAAATTTACAGCTTAAAAACAAAATGACAGAGACAGGATATTGTAATGCTGATTTATTGAACCAATTAAATGTATAAGTTAGCTTATCTTGCTACTTAGCTACTTTGGAAACAAAAAACACTAAAAGGTCTTATTTGTTTAAGTCTTTTTATTCTTTTTTATTTTTAAGTACTGTTCATATATTAATAACATATAGACACACATTATATATCACACACACACAGAGACACCATAATTATTTATAAGGTGAATTTTACACCCTTTTCAGAATGTATCAGAGAAAGAAGAGTTCAAAGTTTCTATTTAAGTAATTTACACACTTTCTTATGTTAATTCCTTTTGGCTATTTGAAAGATTAATGTGTAATTGAGAACTTTTCACCACTTTCTACGTTCCAGAATTTATTGTGGAAATAATTTGTTTGCTGTCCCTGCTTTCATTATTATTGATTTGGTTTCTTTGTTTAATTACATATCAACCTTCATGGGTTATTTAATGCCAAAGCCATCCTTATAAAAGAACAATCATCATGTTGCGCAAGTAGCACGGATATCAATGACAATCTCTCGCCAGCCATCCCTATCATTCATCGCCCCTGGGAGGTCTTCTGCACAGCAACCAGCATCCAGCAAAGAACAATAGGGGTATTATTTAACACCTAGCTAGGGTGTGTGTGTCAGACCTTTCCTATGGGTGTTAGTCCAAAAGTGAATATGGACGAGACCAGTGAGATTGTTTTTGTGTCTGAGGTGGAGCACCACACCAACCACCAGCTCTCCATTTTACCACACAGATCCAAGCTGTGCTACTCATACACTAAGTTGGCAAGGGCTAGTATTGAACCTGAAACCTTATGGTTTCTATTATATGAATGTTTCATTTAATATTACTAAGTCAAAACAACTACAAACATCAATTAGCAAAGTAGATAAAAATTACATTTAAGAGTTTTGCAAATTTAAGTAGCTTCATTTTATTATAAAGTTGCAAATATAGTTCACTAAAACCTTTAAACTGTTTTATATTAATCCTATAAAAATTTAAAAATTAGCAAACAGTGACGTCCATTGAAATTATCTACAAGGTATTATGACTTGAAAATATTTTTATTTCATTTTTAAATGCTAATTATAAAGTACTTCCCCTTATTTATTTGCAATTAATCATAATATATACTCTATAAACAGGATGTGATTTGACATTAAGATTAATGGCTGCTGAAGGCAGTCTTCAAGCAAATGCTGCTACTGCTGCTAAATAAAAAAAATAAAAATAAAAATGCTTATGGACTGTTGTTATTTGAAGAGTTTATCATTTTTTTCTAAAGCCGAATGAAAAATATATAAAAGAAGTTCAAGATTTTGGAGGAGGTGCGCTTAGTGTAATGGTTACCATCATAAGAAATTGAATTGGCAAGCCAAGTTCAAATCCTGGATGAGGCCGTTTGCTTTTTACTTTCCACTAATATCCTTGAAAAAGGCATGAATCATCTCTTCTCTCCCAGCTATAAATAGTAAGGTAGACTGTTTTTTTTTTCCTTTTTTTAACATTGCTAAAGTAACCTGTCTAGAGGAAGGAAGAAAGAAACAAAAACAAACCAGCTGTAGTCCACTTAAAAATCAACCTTATGTCACATCCTACCCTTGGCAGAGTGGTTGGGTAAATATATATCTAATAAATAAAGAAGTCACCGGGGTTGCCTAAAGTCTGTATCAACCAGACAGCGGGGGAGTCTATCCCCTTTTCACTAGAAAAAGACCAAGAAGATTGTTTTTGCATCTGAGGTTGAGCACCACACCTACCTTCAGCTCCTCAAAGTTTCCAGCCGGACACTCTACCGACTGAGCTAAACCGGCCCTAAAGCAAATAAGTTTACCAGCTTCATCACAACCTTCATGAGTTATTTAATGCCAAAGCCATTATGACATGGGGATTTCTGTGCTACACATAGGCTGAGTTGGCGAGGGCCAGTACCGAACTAGGATCCTTGTGGTTTCTAGCCGAACGTTCTACCGACTGAGCTAAAGGATTCAAACAAATCTCTCAACTTTATCTCGGTTAGATACAAATGAACAGATACTACACTTTAATCTTATTTGTGTACAGATAAAAAGAAAAAAAATTGTTATTTTTTCCCCTAATTTCTTGGTCTTTCAGGCAAAGGATATTCTAATCCAAAAAATCCATTTGGATTAGACAAAACATTAATGATAATCTTGGCAGATTTTTTATTTTTATATATATATATATATTTTTAAACAAAGCCAGGTAACCTGTATATGTGAGCACCTGTAAATTTTACACAGGTAGAAATTAGGTATTCCTAATGTCAAGAGATCATGAACAGGCATTTTTTTTTCTTCAATCCCATACAATAACCACCTACTGATAAGAAAGTTGTTTCTTTTGAAAAGTTGTCTGAAAGGACAGTTCACATGACAAGAGCACAAATAAATACTGTGCCGTTATTATTTAATCTTTGTCAGACACTGACAAAGAATAAACACCAAACAAAAGCTGGCAGCAATTTCATAATATTAGTCTTCATATAAACATTAGAAGAAAAAAAAGGGGGGGTGGGAGAATTATTATCATTGGTCATGATGGCATGCTCAGAATTTAATGCCCTGTGTTGATCTCACAAAAGAAAAGAGGAGTCGAAGTTTAGGAGTCACTTGAGGCCACATGACAGTTATAATGAGAAGTTAGATAAATAAATAATAAAAAAATTAAAAAAATAAAAAAAAAAAAAAAAAAGGAGGGAAACAAAAAGATCAGACGGTTAAATTTTTTTTTTCGGAGGGGGGAGGGGGTCATTGTGTTCATAGATTTGAAAGTCAAGCACCTTGATTTGCGGAAATCATAATAATAAACAGTGTGTCTTTTTCTGTTTCTTTGTATATGTAACTTGTCTCACACACACACACATATATATATATATATATAATAACTTGTCTCACTTTATAAAAAAAAAAAAAAAAAAAATTTTTTTTAAAATTAACAACTGAATCCTACCCCGATTTGTTGAATGCAAATATTAAATCAGAGATAAAACTGTTGGAATTTTTGAATATAAGGCATGGGGCAAATGGTCACTCCTAAATATAGACTCGTTGACTATCACGTGACCTGAGAAAGATACCTATTCCCAATCACTGGCAGTGCTGCTGCTGATGTTGGTGTATTTATAGAGGTCTGATTCTTAAACTTATGTCATTGACATTTGGATTATCTTGGACGTCGGACTTACAAAGAATACTATAACACCGGATTCTTATTGGCTTGCTTACTTATTTACTACATCTGGAACTAAGGATGCCGACCAGATACGTAACAAAAACAAAAAAAGTTAGGCAAGAGTGTACAGATACTAAACTACGCGGAGTACTGGGAGCAACAATTTTATCCTAAGCAAAACAGTTACGAGGCTAGCAAATCCTGGTTGAGACTATTTGCGTTTCATTTCATGTTAATGTTTTTTTGGGGAGGCATGATCCTGTTAAACTCCACTTATGAAATTGACCTTGTGTCACATCCTGCTCGTGCGAAAGGCTTGGTAAGTATTTGTATTAAAGAAAAGTATAAAATTTTCCCTATGAATAATTCCATCAGGTGTTGGGTTAATATTCAATACTTTGGTGACAATCGCTGAATGTAATTTTCTCTTCAATTTAAAACAATAAATCAATATCCAATTTGAATTAGTCACAGGTTTCAACAAATGCAACCCTCACCTATGAACGAGAGTGAATAATCAAGTTTTATAGATTCAAAATATCTTGTTTATTTCATATAGGAAAAAGTTCAATAAAAAAAAAAAAAATTTTAAAATCCAAGTTTAGGTGTTTTCAGTTGGTTTTATTGTCTGACTAATACCGTCACGATTAGCAGTATAAAAAAAAAATACTGAAAAAATGAATAGGATATTTTTGTAGATTGATAAAAATTCATAGCAGCTTTCATAGAAAAACAAACAATAAAAGGATTTGTTTAGGTGCAAACATTATAGATCAGTTGCTTTTATTTGATTTAAATGCAGAATTTTGAAAGACTATTGAATCTATTCACACTATAAGACATTTCTATTGATAAGCATTAAAATAACACCTCCTCATAAAGTAACCACATGCAGGTGAAAATAATATTCAGTGTTTTGTGGTCAAGCACTGATTTAACATTCATTCACATGAATCAGTCAACCAGTTCAACAATACAAGGTTTGTTCTTCACATGATCAGATTAGGTCATAGAAATTTATATTAGTTGGAGGTGTGTGGTGTAATGGTTAATGTCATAGGAAAAGGACACGGTGAGATGAGTTCAAGACCTGGATGTGGCTGTTTGCAGTTCACATAACGCTAATACTCTAGAAAAAGGTACGAATCCAGTTATTCTAACTCCAGCTACGGGTAAATAGTAGGGCAGACTGGGCTTTTTAACCTTAGTACAGCTATTGGAAAACTCTGAATTCAAACCAAAAAGGCTTTCTTCTCGTTAGTCAAAACTACTTTGAGAGCTACCCCTCCTCTAAAAAAAAACAAGAAAAAAAAAGAAAAATCTGTGACTGACAATAAAAACACACATTGAGTTCTGCAAATTATGAAAATTGAAAAACTACAACGTCGCAAGGAAGATTTTTTTTCACTTGATCTTTGGAATATATATGTAGTAAAGAATAGAGGGAAAAATGTGGACAAAGGAACAAACTCAGACAAGTATATGTAATTCTCCTACATATACTTGTCTGAGTTTGTTCCTTTGTCCACATTTTTCCCTCTATTCTTTACTACATTCTGTCAGATATATATATAATCCTATATATATATATATATATATATATAGGGAGTGAGGGAGAGCAGAGAGAAAGTTTGGTTTTTTGTTTGTTTTGTTTTACGGCATATCAACCTCAGTGGGTCATTTAATGCCGATAAAGTTTTGAAATAAATCAATTCTTAATGGATAATACATTTTTTTATAAATACATTTTTGTATTTAACCCATAGATGGGACCCTAACAAGTACTACCACTCCAGGTCAGAGTGGACCAGGGAGCAATGGTGATGAAGGGGTGCTCCACATTCCCCAAACCTCCAAAACTGGAACCTCACCATCAGATAGAGTTTAACATCATTCCCAGGACATGTAGACCCTCAGCTACCACCTTCTTGCACCCATATGATAAAAAGGGTTGGGGCTTGCCATAAGGGCAATAGGGTTGGGGCAATCATATAGTTGCTAGGGCTTAACTGATGTTGGCAGCCATGTTTCTAATCATCAACCAGGTATTAACAATATAGAAATTTTGATATAAAAAAATATATTATCAAATAAAATAGAAAGAAGCATGTAGAGTCAGGTAGAAGAAGGAAAAAAAAAGACCAGATTTATTTCCCAGAAACTAAAAATTAATAACTTTTTCTCAACAAGTGAGATCTTAAACTGACCATAAAGTTATAAATCACAACTTTTGGTTATTTCCTATAACTCCAACATAAACAAAGGGAACCACTCTTGACTGATAAATTATTTATTTTCCCATCAAAATAACCCTAAACCTGTCTTCTTTTTTCCTAGTAAATCAATAAATAAATAATTTATCAGTCAAAAGTGTTTTTTGTTTATGTTGGCGTTATAGGAAATAACCACACTTTTTATCATACTTTGTTTTTGTGAGAACTTAATAGGTTAATGTTTACAGCTCCCTTGTTGGCCATTGTTTGCATTATTAGTGTGAAACAAGTTTTTTTTAAACTCTTGATTTTCCATTGAATTGAAGTTAGAAATTTTCAGCTATATGTCTACTTTATATGATTAAACAAAAAGATAAAGATTTGGTTTAGCTAAACTTAGAGACACACATTAAGGGTCTAATACAGCATTATACATTGTAAATCAAACTCCTTGTTAAAAATTTAAAATGGTTTGGAATTTGCAGAAACTAATATAAGAACATGCTCCCATGCCTATGAGAAACCAGATAATTTGGTGACCCTAATTCAAAAATCGAATTATGTGATAAAAAAGACAAAGACAAAAAGGGGGCAGGGGTATTTGGTGAATTATAATAGGATTATGGAATTGGGTCAAAACTAATGATAACACAAACATAATATGAAGTAGATTTTCTCAAACTTTTAAAAAGAAATTAAAAATTAATTACTTAATATCAAAAACTAGTGTTACTCATCACATAACAGTGTATTGTGAAGGCACATGGTGTAATGGTTACGGTCGTGGGTAATGGAAATGGTGAGATGAGTTCAATTTCACACAACACTAATACCTTGGGAAAGGTATGAATCAAACTATTTTCCCTCCAGCTATGGGTAAATAGTAGACAGACTAGTTAGACAACCAGTCAAGGAGAAGGAAAACTGAATTCAAACCTGTTAAACTCCACTTAAGAAATTGACCTTGTGTCACATCCTACCCAAGCAGAGAGGTTGGTAATATATATATATATATATATATATATATATATATAAGTAACATTGTATCAATATTGGGAATATACTTTTGCTATTTTGGATAATACTAAAAGTAAAGTCGTCGGGGTGGCTTAAAGTTGGTATCAGCCAGAGAGCAAGGGAGTCTAAACCCTTTTCACTAGCGCTAGACAGAGGAGATTGTTTTGGTGTCTGAGGCAAGGTGCTACACCTACCATCAGCTCTTCACTTTACCGCACAGATCCCAGTGCTACCCATACACCGAGTTGGCGAGGGCCGGTATCTAATCCAGAACCTTGCAGTTCCTAATCGGACGCTCTACCAACTGAGCCAAATCATTTTTTTTTTTTTTTTTTAAAATTTATTTTGCTTTCTGGGCATCCATACTTCAAACTGTCCCCATGTAAAATGAATCCAGCTTCCAATACATATAACTCTTAACATCCTATACCACCTCATTCCGCCCAGGCCAGAAGTCACGTTCGTTTTTTCTAATCTGCCCCAAATGATAGCCTTTGTTTAAATGTAATATTAAACATATTTTAGAAGTCTTTGATTTAAAGAAAACAGGTAACTTTAAATGAAAAGGTCATTTTTGCCATTTTTTTATAAATCTTTATAGGAATGGGGCTCTGGACTTTTCAACAGGATGTTAAGAGATAAGTAAGGAAGGCTTAAAGAAGAAGAAAAAAATTAATGCCATATCCCCAGCCAGAAATAAATAACTGAGAAGTCTATAAAATCTTTATTAGAAACAAGATTTGGTTACACAAAGAAATGCACATTTTTATTAAGCTTGATGAAATTACAAGCTTTTTTTTTTTTTTTTTTTTTCTGTCTGTACAAATTCCAATAAAGGTGAGATTGTCACTGTATGCTCAGCTTAAAAGCAAGTTCTAAATATATACACCAGAGCATAATATATACTAATGATATCTGAAATCAATAAATGAAATACAATATCAATTTGACTTGACATGTGTTACCCAAACCTCAAGAGCTGTCATATTTGTATTCCATGTTAGAGAGAGGGGGGAGGAGAGAGAGAGAGGAGGAGAGAGAGAATCAAAATCTATAAAACCTATTAGTCATATGAACAAGGGTTTAAAGAAAAAGAAAAAAAGGAAAAAAAAAAAGAGTATTCTCACAAAATAAATATTTTGTAAAAGTATTTATAATTTTGTAAAAGTGCTTTGGGTATAAGTAGAATATGGAGTTGGAGGCGCTCATGGAGTAATAGTTATCACCATAGGAAGTAAACTCAGCTACCCTAGTTCAAATCTGGAACAAAGCTGTTTACATTCCACATAAGGCTAATACCCTCTAGGGAAAGGTATGAATCCAATTATTTTCCTTCCAGCTATGGGTAAATAATATGACAGTCTGGACTCTTTAACCTTGGTAAAACAACTGGTCTAGGAGAAGGAAAACTGAATGTAAACCTGTTGTATACTGGATCATACAATATTCAGTATACTAGTACATTCAACTACAGTTTGAGCCAGACATATAATAACTCGCAACAGAGTGCTAAAAAAATCAAGGTAGACAGTTCGCATAATGTTTCCGTAATCTTTGCAGTCTCAGTAATCACTCCAATGTTGTAAAACAGCAGTGTATAGATAGTTTGGACCAGTACATTCACTCTCTACGAAAGGTAAGCTAGGCTAGTCCACAACAAAACCAGAGCTGGATAGGGATGGTTTCTGCCAGACTATTTTGCCCAAAACACACTACATGAGTAGCGCCCTCATGACTACACCAAGTTACAGGATAAGTCTAAGGTGTAGTTAATCTAAAAATGATAATTAAAAAAAAGCAAAAAAAAAGCTCTGGAAATTATTATAAAAAAACAGAAGCTCAAGACAAATGAGACAGTATTTCTCTGAATGTTTGAGATGAGGCTTGAAGATTAGTATTATCTGCGTTATTTGGACTATTGTCCCATCTTCATTGTTATTTGTACAACGTTTCAGCCGATATACCAGTTCCAAGTGACAGTTATCTCTGGTACCCAAGTTCAATCCTGAGTGAAAGCAGTTAGAAAAATAATTAACACAACTCCTACCCCAGCTATGGTTAGCGGAATGAGAACAGGATACCCCCGTGGAATAAATAAAGGGTTAGGTTCAAAGTTCCGTGATGGCTCCCGAATACGACAAAAAGTTCCGAGTTCGAAAAGAAGGTTCCCGAGTCCGACAAGAAATACCTGAAGAAGGCCGGAGGGTATATCGGCCGAAACGTTGTACAAATAACAATGAAGATGGGGACAATAGTCCGAATAACGCAGATAATACTAAATGAGACAGTAATGTAAAGTTAAAACCTTTGTCTACAGTTTATCTTTGACAATACAACAAAAACAAATTCATAGTTTATCATTAAATATGAAAGGTTACAGATAGGTAACAATGTAAGAATACCAAGTGCTGTATAATTAAAAAACCCACATTACTTGAGGGTCTGATCTTAGTTAAGACATCTTAAAGCAGCATCAATCAGTCCCCTGGAAAGTTGTACAAGGATTATAGAGAGTTGGTGGTAGGGTGGTGTTTAAAGCCGTGTGTGTAGAGATTATAAGAGTTGAGGGGTGTGTGGGGGCTTTTAATAAGGCAAATCCTTTGTGTAAAATAATCTTACTTCAAAAAGAAGGGGAAATTGTCAAATGATGACTAATATTACCTTTCGGTAAAAAAAACAAAAAAAACAACTGTGCTATTTCTCTATCACTAATTTTGACTAGAATTGTCATTCTTCATCTTAATTTTTTAATTATCACAATTCACAATGAGATAATACTACAGATCAGAAATGAAAGATAAACAGTAAGATTTGAACCCATGTTCATTGTTCACAGGGAATGGCTGGTTAAATGCACAAGCTGCTCTACTAGACAAGCTATAAAGAGTCAATGATTTGTAGAAGCCGAAATCAAACATTTTGAACTTGTGTACATATATGTTTGCATTTTACATGGTGCTAATACCCTTGGGAAATGTATGCATCCAACTATTCTCTCTCTAGCTATGGGTAAATAGTAGGACAGATTGGGTTCTTTAACCTTGGTTAGGCAACCAGTCGAGAAGTAAAGCTTAATGTAAACCAAAACTCTGCTTAAAAAAATTACCTCGTGTCATATCCAACTCGGCTTGTGTATGTGAAAATATATAATATACATATATGTGTGTGTGTGTGTGTGTGTGTGGTGTATGTGTGTGTGTGTGTGTGTGTAGAAATAAGATTAAACAAAGTATTCATTAGATAAATTCATTTGTAGATACTGAAGTTGACATTAAAATACTTTGTTTTTTTTTTTATAAAATCTTCATCAGAACATTAGGATGAGTATAGTGTTGTTAAAAGAATTCTAACTCACTACTCATCTTAATGTCCTGATGAAGATTTCAAACCGGTTTTACCACTACAAATAATTTCATCTTTTGAAATACTCTGTTTTTTCCCTTATTTCTATGTGCACACACACACACACACACACACACACACAGGACAGGCAGGCAGGCGTCCTGCGTCCCTGATGCACAAAAATCTAAAAGAACGCAGTAAAAATCCTATACATGCGTTCCAGTGTATTTTTGTTTTTCTTCCCTCACCATTTCAAGCTAACTGTAAATACATTTCAATAGTTTCTTAGAAACCAATACACAGGATAGGTTACAAAGTAGGAGTTAGACAACTTTATTTGGGACCCATAAATTTTCCCGGGACTCATTCAAATATGTGTGTTCCAGGACGCACTAAATCAAAAAGCTATCAGCATCACTGCATATATATATATATATATATATATATATAATAAATAATACTATCATTCCAATACTGATTACAAAATTTAATCTATTTTAACTGAAGAGCTCACCTTTAATGAGGAAAAGATTACCAGTAATAGACTAATCAGATGTTTCTCATGAAAACATTTAAATAACAGAAGAAAAAAAAATCACTTTAACATTCCCAGCACAAAAGCTACAATGTACTTCAGTTTGGCACTAATCATTAAGAATACATTTGAAAAACAAAAACAAATAATTTTTCAAACATTGCAACAAATCTAAGACTTTAGGCTGTATTTATAACAAGCTATCTTCTTTTTTTTCACATGAAAAGAATTTGAAATAAGTCAAAAGTTCAAGACAGAATCTAAAGAATGTGTGAACACTGACACTGGCAAGCAACAAACTGAAGATATGTAAAAGTAGAATAGAAATATGCAAATGAAGAGAGATTACAAAGTGGTTATCAGCAGCAGCAGCATCAACTAAATATAGAGCACCATGACACTGATTACAGAGATGAATACAAAGCTGCATATTAAAAAAATAAAAATAAAAATAAAAAAGAATAAAAAATAATTTTTTTTTTTTACTTAAACTGGGAATAATAACAACAATCAATATGTCGGAAACCTCCAAGGTTATCACTGAACATTAGCTACCAATTTAGCATAGTCTGATGCTGGCAAACTAGGCATCAACTTGGCCATTAAAAGCTAAAAGAATCCTGCAGACTGAAGCTGAAGCAAGCCATTTACACACCAATTGTGCCAAGAGGCAGGCATCCAATTTAAAAAGTATAGAAAGCTTATATATATATATATTTAGACAACATATACATATTAACAACAAGACAGTGATAATAATCTGTCCAAAGAGAAGAAAGCCCCATCTAAACAATTCTATAACTGAATAAATGAAAATCGCTAAATAAAAAATAGAAGAAGAAAAAATCAACACAGATATAGAAATGGTAAAACTGTGTTGAGAACAGGTTCAAAATTAACAGAATCTTAACTTTGTATTTGGACTAAAAATAAAACTTCCTAATTATAATTTTTCAATGATAAAACTCACTAAATTATATTAAATTATAAACTGAATTATAAAGTAAATTATAAAACTCCCTAAATTATAGTTTTTATATCATAAAAATAAATTATAATTTTTATATCATAAAAAAAAATTATAATTTTTATATTATAAAAATAAATTATATTTTTTATATCATAAAAATAAATTATAATTTTTATATCATAAAAATAAATTATAATTTTTATATCATAAAAATAAAACTCCCTAAATTATAATTTTCTCTAAAATGTACCTTGTCACATGAAAGTATTACAAGCTTAAAAAATTATAGAAGACTTATTAGGAGAAAGAATCTTTATACATTGGTTTGAAATAAACATTTTTACAAAAGTAATTTAAAACTAGCTGAAGTAACTGTCCATACAGGGTAAGAAGATAACAAAAAATTCAGTTGTGTTGGTTGGTTGGTTGGTGGTTGTTTTGTTTTATGGCATATCAACCATTTTCAGGTTATTAATGCCGAATCAAGTCATTTTTGATAAACAAAGAACTCCAGTTGCTTACAGTACCTACTGTTGCTTAAATGGTCACCCAATTAAGTATCAAACTGGCTCATTGCTGTTTAACTTCGGTGATCTAGTGGGGACCAGTGCTTTCAGTGTGACTGGACTGTAACATTCAATTTTGTAAAGAAATATTTTATAATATTAAATAAAATGTATCACTTATGATACATTTGATTTATTAATTCAAGTGATACAGCAATTTATTAATTCAAACATTTTTGTTTTTTGCCCAGATTGTTACTTTTAAGTAAGGGTATATATACTTATTTCACAGTAATTAGTAAAAAGTAAAGTCGGCAGAGTGGCTTATTGTTGGTATCAGCCAGGATCCTAACTGGTACTACCACTCTAGTTCAAAGTGGACCTGAGAGTAATGGCAATGAAGGAATACTCCACCCTCTCCCAGAGATTCAAAATTGGAGCCTCAATACTAGATGAAGGTTAACATCATACCCAGGACACAAATTTTTTTGTCCTGACTTGAAACTAAGCATTTTCCTTCTTTCGGTCTATTAAAAGTAACATTCCCCCTCCCCAGATGAGGGGGGTGCTGAATGGTAATTTTTTTATTCTGTATAAAACTGTAAATAACAAAGGAAATAATCAACAAGCTGAATCCCACTATTTAATGACACTAAAAAGATTCAAAAGAAAGAAAGGTTATTAATTTGTTTAATATTTTTGCAAACAAAAGCAAAAATGTAACCTCCTCCAAACTGGAAAATAATACTAAAACATTTATGTCCATAAAAAGAATATATTTGGATATTCATTTTTTGTGTGGTAACAATTTAATTAAGGAGGTAACTATTAAATTTTGATTATAAAGTACTCTCTCCCTTTACTTATTTGCAAATATCTAAAGAGTGACCTCTCTCCCATGAGTCACTGGGTTATTCTAGTTACATAAATAATTATTCTTTTGACAATTATAACAAACTTATAACAAACTTCTTTGTGGAGGTGCGTGGTGTAATGGTCAACCTGAGTTCAAATCCTAGACAAGGCTGTTTGCATTTCATATAGCACTCATACCCTTGGGAAGGGTATGCATCCAAATACACTCCCTCCAGCTATGGGTAAATAGCAGGGCAGACTGGGCTCTTTAACCATGGCTAGGTAACCTGTCTAGAAGGAAAACTCTGAATTCAAACCTGTTAAACTCCACTTAAGAAATTGATATGTGTTGCATCCTGCTCGTGCAGAGGGGTTGGTAAATATATAACAAACTTCTGTGGAGGTGCATGTGGTGTAATGGTTATTGTCATAAGAAATTAACACGGCAACTCCAGTTCAAATCCTGGACATGGCTACATTTCAGTGCTGATATGATTGGAAAGGTATGCATCCAACTATTCTCTCTCCAGCTATAGATAAACAGGATAGGCTGGGCTCTATAACCTTAAAATGGCAACCATCTAAGAAAAGGAAAAATCTGAATTCAAACTTGCTAAATACTGCTTAAGAAACTGACCTTGTGTCATATCCTACTCATGGAAAAGGGTTGGTAAATATATATATATATATATATATAAACTTCTCTACCATTTGACAAATTAACTCTTAATGTCCTATACCACCTCATTCCACCCAGCCGGAAGTCACATTTGTTTTCCTAATCCACCCCAAACGAATGCCCCTGTTTAAATATAATATTAAACATATTTAGCTGTCTTTGATTTACAGGAAATAACAGGTAACTTTAAATGAAAAGGCCATTTTTAGCTATTTATTGATAAATCCTTATAGAAATGGGGCTCTGGACTTAGAAAATTCTCAACAGGATGTTAAGAGTTAATATCACAAAAAATTCTGCACATTATTAAATCTTGTGATAATATTTTATTAATAAGAAAAAACATAATTTAGAGAAAACAATACTTTAAAATTCTAATAATAGCAAATTCAGAATTAACAACAGATATCTAAGAAAGCAAGAATAACCAGATAAATCCCAAATGATACAATTTTTAATGATTTTAAACAGACCAATATAATAGAAAATTAACTCCTACTCTTTATCATTCCTTCTTTCATGATTTTGCACTAGAGAAAAAGAAAAATAATTTCAGCATCAGTTTTTTTTTGGGGGGGGGGATGAGGAGGTTGTCGGTTGGTCTCATGAACAAAGGCCATTGAGAAAAAATAATGATAACCAATTTTTCAGATTCTGGTATTGGCAGAAATTGTTATAAATAAAAAATAAAAAAATAATAAAAACAGCAAACAGTTCACTAGAGGATTCAAACTTTGTTAGGAATGCTGGCTCAATTAGTCTTGCCATTATATCAGAGCCAGGATAAAATTTGCTACTTGCATTTTAAATTTATATTTCTTTTCCTAAAAATCATCACATACCATGCTCATCAGGCAGGCTAATTACTGGAGATGAAGGTGGTTTTTAAATCCCAATCATGGTAAAAAAAATATATTCATTTCAAAACTAGTCTTCATTATTTGAAGACAAACTAGCAACATACTATTCTAATAAATAAATATCTGCATAACTATATGTTTACAATGCATCCAGATACCAGATCTTGAAGTGTACAAATTTGCTGTGGTGAATTGTTTAGGACAGTGTGTAATAACACCGATAAACTTTGGAAAGCTTTATTCTACTTAAAACAATTGGTACACTTATTGAGAGTTTATTTAGTCTAGTACTCATTAGAGAGTTCTCCAAAGGGGAGGTAATAAAAAAATAGGGGAGGTAACTTTCAATTACTTATTACACAGTGGTTCTCAACTTTTTTTTTTTTTAAACCAATGGACCCCTCTGATTCCTATATTACTCTGGTGGACTCCCATAGCCATTTGATATTTAAAAGTTCTATTGTATTTTTGTGATTAAATATTTTTCACTTGCCTGGGAAAAAAATGTAATATGGCCTCTGGTTGAGAACCACTAGTTTTTGGGAGATACTGCTCTAAAGAATTGCAATATTAAACAAGTCTCGGTAATCCTTAACTTGTTCCACATAAATTCCTACCATAAAATAAACTGAACCTTCATTTTATGTCAGTGTTTTTGCAATAAATGCTTTATTTTTCTTGCACCCGTTATTTTACAATACTGAATATATTTTCTTTATTTAAAAACATTTATTGCAAACATATTTAAAACATTTATTGCAAAAACACGGACATAAAATGAGGGTTCAGTTTATTTTATAGTAGGAATTTACGAGGAACAAGTTGAAGATTACCCAATTCTCTTCAAGAATAGCCAGACTTCAGTTTTCTTACAGATTTGGAACCCAATCAATGTTCTCTGTTTAAGGATTGAAAATAAAGGTTGTCAAATGTTTGACTATAAGGAGTCATTTCTTTTATATTAGTTTTTGTATACTACCCTTTTTTTTCTTTTTGCATACTACGTTTTCACAATGCACACAGATGCATCTTGAAGTGCACAAATGTGGAGACACTGCTCTAAAGGATTACAGAACCAAAAAAATTATTAAGCAATTCCCCTTTAGGAACAGCCTGACTTTAGTTCTCTTACAGCATTTCAATAGGTGACCTTATTCAGAAAATGTCCTATAAAAAAAAAATTGAAGAAAAAAAAGAAAAAGGAATTTGGATTCAAAAGAACAAACATTGTAAATGGCAATTACTTTATATTTAAGAATCTTTGACAACAAGAGAGAATATAGACAAGATGGTTAAGTGAATAAATAAAGGGGGCAAAAAAAAAAAAAAAAAAAAAAAAAAAAAAAAAACTTTCAAAGTGATTTTCTTTTCCCTCTAAAATCCAAAGCTCTGCCTGCTTAAAGCAATTCTGTTGCCGAAGACATTTACAATTTTGATAAATCCATTCCCTAAATGTGTGGCACCATGCAACTCTGGACAATTGATTCCATTAGATGCACTGTGGTACTCTACTAATTGAATCTGACATTGTTGAACCAAACACAGCAGGCCTGCCTGGCAGTGGTTAACTCCATGTGGTCATTTCTTTTTGATTCTTTCTTTTTCTCCTCTCACCCCCCTCTCTCTTTTTGACAGCTTCTCTTCTGTTTTAAACCTTATTCAGTACAGTCATTGATCACTGACATCTGGTAGAGGCTGAGGGGGGCAACCTGAGAAGAAGGCTAATGACAAAATACCAAGCATGTCAATCACCCCCAACACAAACAATAAGAAAGAAAATAAATTCAAATGTGAAATGTATCAAAAATCAGTTTATCACAAGGTCAGGGTTAGAAGAGAAGCAGGTTTCAATATAGACAGTTTGGAATCATTAACTACTACGGACAGCAATAGAAATTTCAAGCAATAATCAGAAATTAAAATATCAAAAGGTTCCAAATACATAAAGAGATATTTTCTTTATAATGACAGGTGGTACTGACAATTCATCAGAATCATTATTCACACATTATGAATACTAGCTGAAGTACCTTTATACATTGGGTAAGAGGTCAAGACTTGGATCAAAGACATGACAGTACTAAATAAATAAAAAAATAAAAAAAACTTTTTGAAATAAAGATAAGACTTTCTACAATGTCTATTTTACAATTTAAGAGAAGGAAAACTCTGAATTCAATCCTGTTAAACTCCACTTAGAAATTGACTTTGTGTTGTATCCTGTTCATATGGAGGGGTTGGGTAAATACATAAAAGATAAATCTGCATAAAAAAATTTAAAAAAAGTTTCACCCATTATATTTTTGATATATTATGAAGTTAATACAGTTCTGTGAATATTGTCAGAGCTTTATGAAGATTTTTTAAATATATATATTTTTTTTTAATTTGAGTGACACTTAAGAACTTTATCAAATTAAACAACTTCATTTTTGTTCGGACTAGTTGTACTAAATAATAAAACCATGTAATTATTTTACATCCAACTTTAAGAACAATCGAGAAGACTAATTAGTAATGTTTAATTAAATGTGTATAATTATTTTACTAAGACAATTGGCCATTTTTCTTTTGAAGTTAGGACTTTTAAACTCTGTACAATTCGTTTTATCTTACAAAGCTACAACTTCCTTTTCCAGCTCTTTTATTGTTAGAAAACCCTCTTGATGAGAATTCCAGCCCTAATTTACCAGGAGGAACAAAAAATGTGTAAGTTTCCCTGGGTTCAATAAGTAGGTATATCAAATTAGGTAGTCATCTATTGAGAAACTAACCATTCCTTTCTTGGTCTGAAATTTTTTTAGATGAGGCTTGATAATTTGTATTACTTAGATTTTTCAGAATGTTGTCCTTATTTCAGCCGATGTGCTCTCTGGCCTTCTTCAGGTATTTCTTGTCAAACTTGGGAACTTTCATTGAACTTTAAATTGAACCCTTTACCTAATCCATTGGGATAGATCAGTGGTTCTCAACTGGGGTCCATATAACACTTTTTGGGACCCAGGCAAGTAAAATGTATTTAACTATAAAAATACAATGGGATTTTTAAACACCGAATGGCTATGGGGGGTCCACCAGAGTAAAATAGGATTAAAAGGGGGTCAATAGGTAAAAAAAGGCTGAGAACCATTGGGATAGATTGTTCTTATTCCGTTAACCAAAACTGGATACAAACTTAACACTTGTACTTGGTCATGGTTAACAGAATGAAAACAATCTATCCGAATGGATTAAATAAAGAGTTTGGTTCAAAGTTCCATGAGGGATCCAGAGTTTGACAAGAAGATTCCCAAGTTCGACAAGAAACACCTTTTATTTTTATTTTGAAAAAAAAAAATATGTTGTTCAGTTGAATATCATTCTTTTTTTCATTTTTCTTTACAAATATTCAAGTATTGTGAATGCATATAAATTTTAAGTATTTTCATTTCAATGAAATTATAAGTAGGTCAATGATCAGAAAAAGTAAGCAGGACTACAGATTTTTAAAATAGAAATAGCAAAAATCAAAGCATTTTCTTATTTCAAGAAAATATATGAAAAGAAAAAGAAAAGACTGTACTAATAGCCAAGTAAGAATAGGAAAATTTAAAAATTAGGGCCGGTTTAGCTCAGTTGGAAGGGCATCCGACTAGGAACCACAAGGTTCTGGGTTTAATACCAGCCCTCGCCAACTCAGTGTAAGAGTACCACAGGGATTTATGCAGTAAAGTGAGGAGCTGATGGTAGGTGTGGTGCTCCGTCCCAAATGTCAAAACAATCTCCTTGGTCTAGTGCAAGTGAAAAGGGGATAGACTCCCTTGCTGTCTGACTGATACCAACTTTAGGCCACCCCGATAGCTTTATTTACTTATTTAAGCAATCCACCTTAATCTGCTTTAGAGATTTTACATAGAAACATTCAGGTAGCATAATAGAGATTTTACATGAATTAAGATCCGTGACTGCATTTGTTGAAAATTGTTATTTTCTTTTGACATTGAATGACTGGTATATATTGAACTGCATGTTATTTAGATAAACTTTAACAAGCTTAAAATGTAATACCTTGCTGCATTAATAAAAGAAAGGGTTCAATGGGTACTGAGAAGTAGATTCAATAGGATGTATTGTTTAAAGAGAAGTAAAACAAATGAAAAAAAGCTTTATGATAATACAAAGAATTAAAGAAACATTTTGGAATAAAAAATAAATACTTAAGGATTACATACATAGCAATGCTGATAGCTTTTTAATTTAGTGCGTCCTGGGACACATGGATTTGATTTGAATGAGTACCTGGGAAATTTGATGGGTCCCAACTAAAGTTTCTTAATAAATTGCAAAGTTTTTATCCATGAACAACTAAAACCATCTAAGCCCACCTTATACCCCATACAGTGTAATTCATTTCTAAGAAAATACTGAAATGTATTTATGGTTAGCTGTAAATGGTGGGGGAAGAAAAAAGAAAAACAATGGGACTCATGGATATGATTTTACTGCGTCCTTTTAGATTTTTATGCATCAGTGACGCAGAACACATACCTATCAGCATCTCTGGGAATGGGGTTAAATCGAACTTAATAAATTGCAGAGTTTTTATCTATGAAAAACTGAAGCCGTCTAATCTCTACCTTGTACCCCATACAATGTAATTAGTTTGCAAGAAAATATTGAAATGTATTTATAGTTAGCTGGAAATGGTTGAAAAAAATAGAAAAAAAAAAAACACTGGGATGCACAGATACGATTTTTCTGCGGCCTTTTAGATTTTTCTGCCTCAGTGACGCAGGACGTGTACCTATCAGCATCTCTGCATACAGATGAAAATAATTTCACCAAAATCAACCCAGATTTTATCAACATCAAAGTATATTTTATTTGGCAGTAAATATTTACCCAACCCGTGTTGCCATGGATAGAATGTGACACAAGATCGCATGTATGAGATGTATGGGGTATCCAGTATTATAGCATACACAGGATGTGATTTAATCAAGTTAATAAATAAACTATCTATACCTTTTGTGATACAAGATCGAGTGTATGGGGCATCTAGCTAGGACCAAACCCTCTATTCAGTATCAATGGATCTGCGAGACTAGCTTACTTGGTAGTACATATAACGGGGGTCCAGTGAGCTTCGCCTCTGGACCGGTTGGATGCTAAATTAATAGCGTCGATCCCAGAGGGTCATCCCTCCAGGCAATACCTACCTCATTGCACTTAAAGGGGCAGGGCTGGGTTTATTGCCCAGCGCCTGAGGCGCCCCCCTTGAGGGAGAATGCCAAAGGGATCGACGCAATTTTTCTACCTACCACCTGAATTGTGGGTGGTCCCCACATAAAACGGCCTTGTGCCATATCGTCTAAAAGTGGGACACATATAACAACCAGTATTATGGCATACACAGGATGTGATTTAATCAAGTTAATAAATAAACTATCTATACCTTTTGTGATACAAGATCGAGTGTATGGGGCATCCAGCTAGGACCAAACTCTCTATTCAGTATCAATGGATCTGCGAGACTAGCTTACTTGGTAGTACATATAACAACCAGTATTATGCATACACAGGATGTGATTTAATCAAGTTAATAAATAAACTATCTATACCTTTTGTGATACAAGATCGAGTGTATGGGCATCCAGCTAGGACCAAACCCTCTATTCAGTATCAATGGATCTGCGAGACTAGCTTACTTGGTAGTACATATAACAACCAGTATTATGGCATGCACAGGATGTGATTTAATCAAGTTAATAAATAAACCCTGTATACCTTTTGATCAATTTCCTAGAAATGAACCAAGATATTCAACCAAGATTCTGCAACTAGAATTATTGATCCTGAGCCATCCCAAAAGCGACCATCATTCAACAATTGCAAAGCATTGGTATGATGACAATGGTAAGAAGCCAAGCAGTAAAGATCTATTTTTCTTTACTTTTTCTTTTCTTTCTTTCTTCTTCTTCTTCTTTCGTTTTTTAGCAATAACATCTGCAGGGAGGTTCTGAATTTTCTATTAGTACAAACGGATGTTTCTTCTGCTATTCTACTTTTCCTTATTATAAATCATTTGAATGATGCAGTAGTTCTAAAAGTCTTCAAAGACTAACTAACCAAATCTCACTTTGAGAGGAGATCTTATATCCCCATAGCTAATATGTTTACCATTTTGACATCAAATTCCATCTGAAGAAAGAAAAAAAAACGAGAGAAAAAAAAAAAAAAAAAAAAAACCTAATGTCAAAACACAAAGGAAGGTAGTATTATTTGGACTATTGTCCTCATCAAAGACGATAGTCCAAATAATCCAAATAATACTAATGAGGACAATAGTCCGAATAATCCAAATAATACTAATTATCAAGCCTCATCTAAGAAATTCAGAGAAATAGTACAAAGGAAGGTGCATTCTAAAATTCTACAGATAATCTGAAATAAATGAAGCTTAATTAATAATTCTTGATTATTATTTCTTTCATGTTAAATTCTTATCGTTTTTTTCTCTTTTTTTTTCTCTTTTAATCACAACTTACTTGCACTGTCTATAGCAAACAGCACGAATTAGATTAAAGAAAGAAAAAAAGTTCTAATAGTGCTTATAATTTCTCCCTACTAAACAAAGCCTACATTAATACTTTTGTAAATGATTACACTAGTATTATTTGATTTACTACTATTTCTATAATCACAACTTACTCAGGTATTCAGTCTATGGCAATGTAAACAAACCAAAATCAGAATTAAAGAAGAAGAAGCTCTAAGCAAGATTTAAACTTACATCCCTATTACCTATAAAAGCAGTTTTTCTACTCATTTTGATTATGCTTTAATAAAAAAAAAAACAAGTGAAACAAATTTTATAGCAAAAATGAGGGCGTCCCATCGTGGTATACTAGTAAGTCTTGCTGATCCATTACTACTGAATAGCAAGTTTGATCCTTTCTCTGGATGCCCCATACATGCAAACTTTTGTCACATCCTACTCACAGCAAACAGGTTGGATAGAGGAGGCATCCAATCACGGTGTAATGTTAGCAAGTTAGTCCTACTGATCCATTACTACTGAATAACAAATTCGATCCTCCTCGCTGGATGCCCCAACAACCTTGTGTCACATCCTACCGTGATGAATCTGTTAGGTAAATACCTACTTTATAACAAAACTGTGTTTGTTTGGAATACTTTGCTTGATATCAACAGCTTGCAAAATGGTGTAGATTTCTGTCAAATGTTTCATTTGACCCAACTCAAAAGAATTAGAATTATTTATTGTTAGTAAAGTTTAATAACCTTTCACTATTTTGGCATGTGGTTTAGAATTGAGGTTACTATACATGTCACTTAGTGCACTTTTGTAAAACAAAGCATTAGGGGTGTGGGAGATCTTATTTTGTTTTTAAGTTAAATTTCTTTTAAAAGTAATTTTGCATAAATCACTCTCTATACCAGCATTGGAACTGTAGATAAGTCAGCCATCAGTTACAGAAATAGGGAAAATGTCATATGGTCAATCAAATTCAAGATATCTAAGAATAACAATATATCATATATCTCTGAATTTTTGAGATGAGGCTTGATAATTAGTACTATTTGGATTATTCGAATTATTGTCCTCATCTTTATTGTTATATACACTATTTCTCTGAATTTTTGAGATGAGGCTTGATAATTAGTATTATTTGGACTATTCGGACAATTGTTCTCAACTTTATTGTTATCTACACTATTTCTCTGAATTTTTTTTTATAGATAAGGCTTGATAATTAGTATTATTTGGACTATTCTGACTATTGTCCTCATCTTTATTGTTATCTGTACAACATTTTGGCCGATGTACCCTCCGGCCTTCTTCAATAAGTTCAAGAAGGTTCTCAGGTCCGACAAGGAATACCTGAAGAAAGCTGGAGAGCACATCGACCAAAACATTGTACAGATAACAATAAAGAAGAGGATAATAGTCTGAATAATCAAAATAATAACAATATATCAGTCTTTAGAATTAGCATCCCAAATCTGTTCAGTGTTAACACATTTATCATTGTGGGTACATAGTAGAGGGACCCATCCCCAAAATCCTTAAATGAAAAACTAAAAATCCAAACATTATAATAAAAACTTATAAAAATTGTGGCCACCATTTTTTTTTGTAAAATATAATTGTATTGCTGTGAAGCTTCCAAATTCAAGCTTGATCTATCTTTTTTCATTAATTTAATAATAGAGGAATGTGAGGAAAAGGCGTTACTATAAGGACAAAAGTCTATAAATAAAAAAAGAATTTAGAAAAAAATTTAGTTTTGTTTCAGAACTTATTAAATTTTAGCAGCAAAACTTTACATTTAACAGATTTAATTCTCTTAAAGTAATTAACATTCCAGGAAGAATAAAAAGTTATTTCTATTTAAATGGAGTTTTTATTTGGTAATCAAACTAAAATATTTCATTGTTAAGATGAAGTTTATACGAAATATTCTTTATTGTACACATATATATATATATATATATATATATATATATATATATATATATTAGGCAAAACGTGATCCGTTGGGTCACCCATTGAGCTCTGGGCAGGTAATGAAGATTAGGGAAAAGTGAGTTTGTAAAGTGAATTTTTAAGAAAACAAAAAAAAAACGTCAAGACAAAACATTAAAATCATTTTGTAAGATTCCTAAGAAAGGGAAGGTTTGACCTAATTTAAGTAATGGGTTGCTGCTTATGAAATTTAACATACAAATACATTTAAAATTCTCTCTTCTCTTCTACTCTCCTAGAGAAACTAACTTATATAACGAAGAGGTAAAAAATATATATATTAGAGAGAGAGAGAGAGAGAGAGAGAGAGAGAGAGAGAGAGAGAGAGAGAGAGAGAGAGAGAGTGCAGGAAGTGATAGACAGAATGTAAACTTAGGAACAGGTCAGTTTTTGACTCAATTGCAAATTAGAACCTATCAAAATGGAATTTTTGCAAACAACTCAATCTTAAAAGTAAGGAATAATTTAGTACAACTTTTGTGTCAAACTAAACAGTAAAAAGCCTTTAAGAGACAAAAGTTGATTCGCTCAGCTTTAGTGTATATATATATATATATATATATATATATATATATATATATATATATATATAAACGAATTAAATAATTATACAAAAAAAGCTAAAGCAATAAAGTAATGAATGAGTAATTTTTTTACTTTTATGAAAATGGAAAACAAAGTTTTTAATTAGATTTGGGGTGCTCCAAAGCTGAAACGGGGGTGATAAGGAATACGGAAATATCTGACAATGACCCGACAACAAGGATCAAATCCATGGATCAAAGGTTGGCAAATTGTTTAATAATTTGAAGTGGCATTAAGTTTGGTAAAAACGGATATCATATAATAACTATGTGTGTATGTGAGAGGAAATCACAAAAACAATATAAGTATTTACTAAGCTTAGCTTAGCTGTGACACAAGGCCAGAAGTATGAGGCGCCCAGTGAGAATCGGACTCAGTGAGAATGGTCTGCTAATCTAACTTGCTAACCATTCCACAACATAAATCAAAAACTAGACTAAACTTGCAAATTGGTCGGAAAATTAGAGTGACCCAGAAAAAACAGAACCCACAAATTTTGTAATAAAACTTCATTTTAACTAGGGAGGTTTAGGGTTAGGGTTGAGGTTTATCGTTAGTTTAATGTGAAAATAAATCATTTGAGTTCTGTTTTCCTGGGTAACCCTGTAATATGTTTTAATTTTTCGACCGATTTGCAAGTATAACCAAAAACTATATATGGCTTCAATTATTATTATTATTATTATTTATTTTTTCAAATTTACATTTGTAATATATCTCTTTTAAACATTATCTTTTTTCTTGCTTATTATTGAGGAAGAACTAAATGATGGCATCATATGTTAATTTCTCTTTATGTATAACTGAATGAAGTGTAGTAAAAGAGGGATCATCTTAAAAAGAAAAAAAAGAAGAACGTTATTAATAACAGTAGTAAAAGTGTTTAGAATGAATGGAAGAAATAAGGTTCTAGTGAACTACATCAAACTGGCACAGAGAGAGAGAGAGAAAGAGAGAGAGAGAGAAGAGAGGGGGTGTATTTATTACCATTCACAATTAATTGATCAACCTATCTATAGCTGTCCAATCTCCTACCATAGGGAAACCAGGGAATAGAATAAATAAAAATAAGTACTAAATGATTGGAGAGATATGTAGAGAGGACCACCCAGGCCGGAAAAATCATGCATGTATCTATATGTATGTATGTATGTGTATGTAACAGCTACACACATGTGTATATACACACATAAAAACACTATTCGTTTTAATGAAGTAGTAGTAGCTTTTACTTAGTTGACAGGTCGAGAAGAAGAAGAGACATTCCACAGAACCGGCACA
Organism: Doryteuthis pealeii; assembly: GCA_023376005.1. NCBI lineage: Eukaryota > Metazoa > Mollusca > Cephalopoda > Myopsida > Loliginidae > Doryteuthis > Doryteuthis pealeii. Next base: position 35,683,223 of record CM042160.1, on the reverse strand, counting down.
ACGGAGGCTTTTTCTTTGCTGTTGTAGCAGGAGTATATAATTTAACAAAGAAGAAGAAAACAATAAAAAAACTAAAAAAAAAAACTGTAAGACCCTAAAGAATAAACTTGTTCAGAGATTTTAAAAAAGGGTCAATTAAAATGCATGTGCATTGCGAAAATTTAAGAGAACATAGAAGAATCGATGGGGGGGGGGAGAGATGACATTACTGTCAGTTCTCAAAGAATCAAGAATTGTGTAAAATGCCTGAGATGTTGAATTGTGGAAGAATTTTGTCTTGGGAATCGGACAGAGTTCAAATTACTTCATCTGACTTGGGAACTTAAAGTAAAAACATCTTGAAATGAACAGGAAATCAGTCTGTCTGATAGTATCAGAGCATCCATACAAGTTAACAATTGTATTTGATTTTTATTTATTTATTTTTTACTTTTTATCTTTTTTTAAGTAATTTGAAATTGATACATGTAGTGGAAAAAAAAAAAAAAAAAAGCTGAAAATTTTATCAATTATTCAATTCAACTACAAATCTTTTGTCAACAACCCTCACATGTCCGCCTTAAAAACAGGGGGGTGGGGCTTTTCTGAAAATGGGTACAAAAACCAAAACATTTTTTCACCCACTTTTAATGTATAATTTTTCTGTTGAACTTTTTAAAAAAACAAGGGCAGGATAATAAGGGTTGGGTAAGGTGCATTCAAGTGCCAAAAAGAGACTGGGTTTTATATAGATTAAGAGATTTTTTTTTTTGTCAATACAATACAATGGGTGTCAATTTTTCGACAAGGGCGTGAAAAAACAAATCACATTAGCTAGACTAACAAACCATAACTAGCTAGTTAGAGTATCACAAATTGCCCCAAAACATCCGGCCTTGTGCCACAACTAAATAAATCTTAATAAATAACTTATGTATATATAAAGAATCAGGATCGGAGTTATTGAAGATTTGCGAAGCCAGTGAAGAGGAATAATAAGAAAAAAAAAAAAAAAAAACAAAGAATGTAAAAATAAAATGTATGGTCAATAAAGATACATAGATAAAAGGAAGGAGTTTTTGGGAGAGAAAAAGAAAAAGAAAAAAAGGAATATAGAAAAAAACAAAACTAGGCGAGTAAATAACGTGACATGTCGAATAGAATTGGGGCTAGAGAAAGAATGAAAGAAAAAAACAAAACAAAAACAAAAATAAAAAACAAGTCCCTAAATAGCAAAAAAAGAGGGACCGAAAGGCAATAGAAAACACATAAGGAGAAAGAGGAGAGAGTCCCTGGTTCAGTGTGGCTACACGGTAAATAAGTACACATTTCGCACTAGACACAATGTATCGTCCACTCATCGAAAATATGGGATTATCAAATAAATATGCGGATAATACATTTAAAAAAAATAATAAATAAATAAATTAAATAAGTTAAAATAAAAAAAGAAGTACGAACAGTTCAACCTAATTCGGCCAAGGCATTAAAACAAAAATAAATAAATAAATAAAAGTTCATCAAGGTCATTAATATTAAAACCTGAATAATATTATTATGTTTTTTTAGGCAACTATTTTTTTTCTTATTTTCTGAGGCGCGTGTACACCTTTTCTTAAACAAATATAAATAAAGTCCATGTGTGATTAGATTTCTTTATTTCTTTCTTTCGTAATGTGAAATAAACTTAACTATTAATATCAAAATAAATTTTAAAAAGTAGGGAAATAATAATAAATTTATATACTGAATAAAAAAAAACTCACCAGTTTTTAAAAACGAACATAGAGAATCCACGTAGCAGGCCCGTCTGAGGATGGGCAATTATTAAAGATAGGGTTCATCGTAGACGAAGAAGATAAAAAATAAGAATGATAATACTAACATACAAAATCGTTGGATTATTAAATTATTGGTTACTCTTCTTCTTTACAGGAATACACACAGCCAAATATGACATATAAAGAGGATACAAAAAGACAGTGCTTGCAGCTGATACTTCTTAAAACTACGTTTTTCATTTCAAGTAACCGCCTTCCTCAGCTCGTCTATAACTTAATATATATATATTGAATATCTATATTAAATATATTTCAATCTTCAATGTAACTAGCAGTAAAAGCAATAATAACTGAAATGATAATGAAGGAAAAGAGAAGAAAAAGAAGAGAAGAAAAAAAGAGTTATATTCTTACACAGTAATTTTGGTACTTCACAGTAGATTTCCTCCTAGTTGTAATAAGTAGTAATATCGGCATCAAATAAATGCAATGATGTGTGTGATGATTACAGCAAATGTACAGTGGGTGTAAAAAGATTTAAATGCTTTGTCGTCGTCGTCGCACATCAGTCATAATAGAAGAGAAATAATAATACAAGGGGAAAAAAATGGACGTGGCTAATAGGTTGTGATGATGGTGTTTTTCTTTGTTTTCACTCGAGGTAAAAGTCGCCGAAGGGGCTGAAATGGGCATTCATGGTTCCTAAAGTACAGTCACGCTGACTTGGCATCAATCCGGTGAAAGGTGTTTGAGTACAGAATGTAGGATGGCGGCACGGCTGAGCATCAAAAATCGTCATAAAAAAAGTCATCGACATCCGTTACCAACAGCGAAAGCTGGGCACGGCCATGTTGATGTGCGCCGTGTGCAATTATGTTACGACGTTTCTGATTGGTCGACCGGTCGCAATGGCTGCTGTTATTTCACATCTTTTTCTTATTCTGCTGCTGTTCCTTTCCTTGTTCCTTTTTCACCGTCTTCTTTTTTTCTTCTCCTTGTCATTTTACGTCTTTCTCTTTCTCTTGATGATTTGTATTTATTGTCTGTCTGTCTGTCTCTAGCAACGACTGCTGTCTTTCTTCTATCTGGCCAGCCAAAAAGGAAGGAGCTTGTTGAATTTAGACAAGTCAGATATGCAACCTAACCCAAAATCAATATTCTGGAAATACAACGACGTAAGCATCTTGTTCCCTGGGTAAAGCAGGAAGGAATATAGTCAGTGCGATGGCAGTAGGTGAAAAGATATATTGTTTTAAGAGACGGGTCTTTAAAACACACGGACACATCCAGCCACCATGCATATACTCTCTCTCTCTCTCTCTCTGTAGTTTAACTACACTATAGTACGTTGTGTGGTAAAAGTGGAAAAAAATTCAATAATCCTTCTCTTTTCAAGTTGAATTCAAATTATTTACCAGTTAGGAAAAAAATATAAAAAAATAACCCAATTTAAAAGCATCAACACATATATGATCGCGAGCCTATGTAAATAATTGAGGTCTCGTCAAGACATAAAAGCCAAAACATGTCATTTTAAATTGTCAATAAATAGTGAATTTATGCTTGATAATTACATTTTAAGGCATAGACCGAAAGAGAAAAGGGCTATTAAAGCAAGTTAGTTGACAGAGCATTTGAAATTCAAATTTTTTAAAAGTTGGTAGATGCATAATTGCATAGTGAGCATCTGAAATGATCGTATTTAAGCAGGTGCAGGTTGTACTAAAAAAACAATTGTAGAGGATATTTATGTACACAACACACGGAATCGGTAGGAGCAAAACTAAATAAACATTGTGGTAGGAGATTATGATGTCCTGGTCTTTAGTGGATTTAAGCAACGGCCCCTAAGTGGTTATTTTGCATCTATCCCAGAGAGTTTCAGAGTTTTCCTTCTCCTAGATTGGTTGCCATACCAAAGGTTAAAGAGCCCAGTCTAGAAGAAGACAATGTTGTTTTTTTCCCCACACATTACACAGTATAAACAATGTTACATAAACAAAATAATAAAAAAAACAACAAAAAACGTAATGTTGGTTGTAGTAATGTGTGGAGGGTGATCACTAATTAGGACTAAGCCTATTCTAGTAGTGACCACCTAAGTTTTTTTTGTTTGTTTGTTTTTTGCTATTTTTTATTTTTTTTCATAGAAAAGAAACATATCTTTCAAACTATTTTTAACATTAAAATGGGAACTTTAAAAAAAAAAAAAGTTACCATCATAAACTAAATGAGAGTTATTATACATCACAGATCCTTTACAACTGAATAGCGGGTTCAATCCTCACTGGATGCTGCACACTTGCAGCCTTGTCATATCCAACCAGTGGCAAACGGGTTGGGTAAAAACTTACAGATATACCTAATTCAGTTTTGGTTACGGTCACAACATTTTGACCACTGCTCTCTCAGGGCTTCTTCATGTGTCTTTCACAACCTGAGAATTTCAAACATAACTTTTTATCCAACCTATGCAGCAGGTAGAGTGTTCGTATTCTACTGTCTGTGCTACAGGGGTGTGGCCTTTGCCCTTTTGAAAGGTACTAATCTATCTTTTTCTCCCCAGCTATGTGTAAAAAGTAGGGCAGACTCAGGGCCGAAAAGAGGTGACCCAAACCTGGGGACCCCAGAAGGTCAGGTTTCGTATTATTCAGACTACTGTCCTCATCTTCATTGTTATCTGTACAACGTTTTGGTCGATGTGCCTTCCGGCCTTCTTCAGGTATTTCTTGTCGGACTCGAGAACCTTCTCAGACTCCGGAACCATCTCAGACTCGGGAACCTTCTTGTCGTAATCGGGAGCCATCACGGAACTTTGAACCTAACCCTTTATTCAGTCCACGGGGGTATCCTGTTCTCATTTCGCTAGCCATAGCTGGGGTACAGGTGTTAAACTGTGTTAATTATTATTCTATGTTACTGCTGCCCCTGACCAGGATTGAACCTGCAATCTAGAGATAACTGTCACTTAGAACTGTCTTAACCTAACTCCTAGTCAGGTTTTGAATATTTTTTATACAAATACCACTTTATGAAAATTGACAATTAGTAGAGTGGGGCCCATATAAATTTTGAGTAGGCCCATGAGACCCTAGCACCTACTCTGAGAGACTGGGCTCTTTAGCTTTGGTACAGCAACCAGTCTAGGAGAAACACTATGCTGATAAAATGAACTTGTATCAACCCTTGCCTGCGACAGAGATTGTGTAAATACAGTGATATACTGAGAGATTTTTAACTTACTGCGTCCTGGGACACACATATTTGCTTTGAAGGAGTCCCAGTGAAAGTTTATGGGTCGCAACTAAAGTTTCTTAATAAATTGTAGGGTTTTTATTTATGATCTGGGGAAATATATGTATAGATAAGACCTTCCTAGTTATCAGTGGTGTTTATACTTTCACTTTTCCTAACGTCAACAAAACTGCACTCAGTGACTTTGCAGACAGCTGATGTAATACTGTACCTAATGCCCTTTTACATGAGACAAGAAAGAATTGCTAATATTGCCAAAAACAATGTTTAATAATCAATATCTGCAGTTGTTATTAGAATAAGATTATGGGGAAATCTCAACTGGCAAACTTCGTCAGTGCAAACCCAAATTGAGGTTTTAGGACTGCCTCAAGGACACTGTGAAGAACACTGCTATTGCTGTGGAGGACTGGGAGAAGCTAGCTTGTAATAGACCTGGCTGGAGAGCCACCATCTACCTGTCTGTGGAAGAATTTGAGTCCAACCGAATTAAACACCAAAAACTGAAGTGGGCTATTAGAAAGGGTAATTTTCAGCCCAGCAACATTCAAAGTTGAGAAGTTCCAACATGTAGTTTATGATTGAAGAGTATGTCTCTCCAGGACTGGCCTGGTGGTTATCTGAGAAAACACAAGGATAGAGTGTCAAATGCTACTGGCACCCAACTATGATGATAAATTTTTTTTTAAACAGGAAATGGTCTTACTCAAACATGAGTTGACAGCCATTATTATTATGATTAAAGCAAATAAGTCTAATAGCTTCATCACAACCTTCATGGGTTATTTAATGCCAAAGCCATTATGACATGGGCATTTCCCCGCCCTAAAACCTACTACCATTAAACAAAGAAACTAAACCAAATCAAACCAAGGTGTCTGCCCTACAATATACCCATAGTTTGGGGAAGAACAGATGAATTTATGCTACTGTTCTTTTACAAGAATGGCTTTGTCTTTAAATAACCCAAAAAGATTGATATGGCATTAAACAAAGAAACTAAACCAAACCAAGATTAAAGAGTCCAGTCTGCCCTACAATTTACCCATACCCAGCTATGGTTAGTGGAATGAGACCAGTATAACACCATGGATTGAATAAATGGTTGGGTTCAAAGTTCCATGATGGCTCCTGATTACCGAATTCAAAAGGAAGGTTCCCGAGTTCGAGAAAGCACCTGAGTCCGACAAGAAATACCTGAAGAAGGCCGGAGAGCACATCAGCTGAAAAGTTGTACAGATAACAATAAAGATGAGGACAATAGTCCAATTAATCAAAATAATACTAATCTAACTTTATTGCGTTTATTTTGAATAAAAATTTTAATTTTGAGGATGAATGTTCATTTTTTTTTTTTTTTTAAAGAAATTTTCTCCAATCATCTTTGGATGCAAGCAAGTCAGTAGAATTTTTATTTATTTATTTTGTGAATGAACTGTTAAATGATACTCATTAACAACGAAAATTTACAATTAGACACTCAACAACGTTCAGAGCTAACAACTGAAGCTGAAGTACTCATCTTCATTGAGTAAAGAGGTAAAGACTTGGGTTGCACTTTTTTCTTTTTTTTTTTAAACAATTTTTGTTGCCAATTAAAAATCTACACTAAATCGTTAGAAAACAATAATTGCTACAATAAAAGATAAAAGAAAAGATTTTATTGTTTTGCTAATTCAGTTTTGAAATTTACTTTCACATTAGTGTATGATGACAATTCAATAATATTTTGGGTTATTTCCTATAACTCCAACATAAACAAAGGGGAACCACTCTTGACTGATAAATTATTTATTTATTGATCTACTAGGAAAAAGAAGACAGGGTTAGGGTTTAGGGTTAGTTCAATGGGAAAATAAATAATTTATCAGTCAAGAGTGGTTCCCCTTTGTTTATGTTGGAGTTATAGAAAATAACCATATTTCGTATTGTTTTAGTTCAAATCTGGAAAAATAATGATGAAAGAAGAAAAGGAAAAAAGGAACTAATGATACTGTTAAAATAAATCTACACCTAAAGTTATCTCTTTTGGTCTGATTTATGCTCCCAATACCTGGTAGAACACTGTACAGCCGAGGCCACCGATAGCCGGTCTTGGTACAGCAGATATTAATTGAACTTTTACCATTTAGCGTAAGGCATTTACTCGTCCATTGTTTACAGACTTGAGTTCTCTGATAATTGTAAACATACATCTTCGTAAGTATGTACCAATTAATTGTTTGCCTCTTACTGACAGTTGCAGATGGCTGTGAGGGTAAGGAGCTCGACATGCAAAAATTCAACAATTTAGCTCCCGGCTAGAAGTAGTAGTTAAAGTCAAGCTGCATTGAGGAAGACATAAATGCCAAAAACACTTTCTGTGGATGACATATATATATATATATATATATATATATATATATATATAATCAGACGATATAGTATATATGGTCATGGTGGCTTGACGTCTGTGAACTTAAAACTAAAGACAATGCCATAGGTCTCCAAATTTTTTTTTTTTTTTTTTTTTTAACTATGTAGCTTGCTGTTGCCCAAGCAGCAGATCTCCCTCTCCACATGCCACTGTTGTCCAAAGCAAAGGTAAGAAACCAATGCAGTGATGCTGATAGCTTTTGGATTTAGCGTCTTGGGATGCACATATTTGCTTTGAATGAGTCCCCAGAAAATTTATGGGTCCCAACTAAAGCAGTCTAACTCGTACCTTGTAACCTATCATGTGTAATTCATTTCTAAGAAGCTTTTGAAATGGTGAGGGAAGAATAAAGAAAAACAGTGGGATGAATGTATAGGACTTTACCAAGTCCTTTTAGATTTTTGTGTGTCAGGGATGCAGGATGTGTGTACCTATCAGCATCTCTCTCTCTCATATATATATATATATATATATATATATATATATATATATATATATATTTTCTTTTTTTCTCTCTTTAGAGAGGTCGTTTGAAAAGATTTTTTCATTCATTCATTTTTTCCAATAATTCTTAACTAAATAATTTAGAAACATATGCGAGGACTTATATTACATATCACAATAACTATATATATATATATATATATATAATATATATATATATATATATATATGATAAATGCTACAAACTTTTGCATGCATCTAATAATTTAAAATTTTTCTGGTACATTTGATAAAATCAAAATGAAATGAATATATATATATATATGTATATGTGTGTGTGTGTGTGTGTGCGTGTGTGTGTGTGTGTGTACACACACACACACGTCTCCATTTTGAAACATTTAATGTTTCTTTCAATGACAGAAAGTCAGAGATGAAGAAAGATATTTAAATTATACATGTCAAAATCATTTGTGTGCAGAAGCAAAAATCACAAGGTCACCAAGATAAGGTCAGTCAAAAACAGCTGACATAGTGGAGGGAAGGGGGGGTGTAGAGTATTGGATTGGAGCGAGAAATTTGTCAAGAGTAAAGGTGATGTCAAGCGTTGCCCTTAAAAGGAAAGGGAAATATGTGCAACCGGGGCTATATAAATCTGGACAAGACAATCTTTATTGTTTACCTACTGCACCCCCCACCCCTGAAGACTTGATAATATCATCACCCCCTACTGGCTACAAAATGGTGCATGACAGTCAAGAAAAAAGGGGAAAGGGTCTTTTTGTGGTTGGCAAGGAAGGGGGGGTATTGAAAGGATTTAACAATTCTGGCTATAAGGGTTTCCCCGTGTGAGGAGGACAAAAGAAGGAATTCACTGCAACTGTTATTGGTTATGACCCCCTCAAATCTATGATATGGGGAGCCTCCCATTTACTACATGTCAATTTTGAAAGTAGCATTCATCTATACATATACAAAGGGCAGTTGTGTGTATGTATGTCCGTCTTCTATACATATATAAAGGGCAGTTGTGTATATGTATGTCCGGAGGAAACTTTGAAAATAAAACAATTAACGACAAAGTAAATATACATACACATTAAATATCACCAGAGCTTGGTTTTTGAGCAAAAATAATAGAGATTTGATTTATATTCGTGAAGATAGTTAAAAAATAAAATTTAAATGACAACAGCATGGATTTTTTTTTTTTTTACATAGGATTTAAATGGGGCATCCCACAAGGATCCAACTCGCAATTCAGTAATAATGGATCTGCGGGACTAACTTTAAAAAATCCCCCTCCACCCAGGCGACGCCGGGTAGCCACTGCTACTAGAAAATATATGAACCCCCACTCAAGTAAATAAAAGTCTGTCAAGTGGGTTATTATTGGTATCAGCCAACCAGCGAAGGAGTCTATCCCCTTTTTGCTAGTACTAGATCTGGGAGATTGTTTTTGCTGATGTGGAGTGCTACACACACTGTCAGCTCCCAGATGCTTTACTACATAGATCAGATTACCCAAGTTCTGCTATTAATGCGCTGTGTTGGCAAGGATCAGTATCAAACTTGGAATCTTGCAATTTCTATATAGATGCTCTACCAACTGAGCTTAACCAGCCTTACTCTAATTAGCATTCCCAGTTGATTTTTATTTTATTAGAGGTTATTGTTATTTAATCACATTAGTTATATAGAGCTTTGTTAATGGGTTTTGAATTATACAAATATCCCCAGTGGTTCAAAAGTTATGAGAATTTAAAGCTCCGAAATTGGGGATACAAAAATGGACATGATTTTGTTTAAAAAATGTCAAATCACAGACCAATTCAAAACAAGAAATTCAGTCATTTCTTCACCATTTCTTTATTTTTGGAGCAATTTTGATAAAACTTGGAATTCTTATGTAAAATTATATGTTCTTCCTAGTTCTCTACTCAAATTGTATGTATCTCTTGCTATAACCCATTATTTAGAGAATAAGATGTACAGATATCAACATTTAATACATAACAATTTTCATAAAGTGGTATTCATAAAAAATATATGGAACCTGCCTTCCAGGGGCACTAAGCAGCCTTGTCCACTCCCTTCTTCCGGTTGGGGGGGGAGGGACAGTATCTGCAGCCCTGGGGGAAGCCAAGCCACAAAAGGAAATTTACAGGATGCTGTCTTCTTGTGATCACAACTCATGGATTGCTTTGCTCAAGGCACAGGTGGACTGTCCTTGTGCTATGCTGAGATGCTGATAGGTATGCATCCTGCGTCCCTGACACACAAAAATTTAAAAGGACCAGTAATATCATATCCATGCGTCCCAGTGATTTTTCTTTTTTTCTTCATTTTTCTCCCCCTCCCCGCCATTTCAAGTTAACTGTAAATACATTTCAATAGTTTCTTAGAAATTAATTACATAGAATATGTTACAAGGTAGGAGTTAGACGGCTTTAGTTTGGACCATACATGTTCCCGGGGACTCATTCAAAGCAAATATGGTCCCAGGATTGCACTAAATCAAAAAGCTATCAGCTTCACTGGGAGTGGTATCTGGTGCCATGGTAACAAGATGAAACAAACCAATTTTGGGACGCATGGATAGGATTTTACTGCATCCTTTTAGATTTTTGTGTGTCAGGGATGCAGGATGCATTCTATCAGCATCTCTCTTTACTGTCATCTGCAATTCATTTTGATAAATAAAGGGTCTCCCTAGCAGTCATATTGCAGTTCAGTTTAACTCTAATAAATTGTGATAGATGGCCTAGTGGATAAAAGACTTAGGTTAAGACAGTTCTAAGTGACAGTTATCTCTGGACTGCAGGTTCAATCCTGGTCAAGGGCAGCAGTAACATAGAATAATAATTAACACGGCTTAACGCCTCTACCCCAGCTATGGTTAGCGGAATGAGAACAGGATACCCCTGTGGATTGAATAAAGGGTTGGGTTCATAGTTCTGTAATGGCTCCCGATTATGACAACAAGGTTCCCGATTACGACAAGAAGGTTCCCGAGTCCGAAAAGAAGTTCAACAAGAAATACCTGAAGAAGGCCGGAGGGAACATCGACCGAAATGTTGTACAGATAACAATGAAGATGAGTTCAATAGTCCGAATAACACAGATAATATGAAATTGTGAAAAGTATATAACTTCTTCCCAACTTCACTTTTTGCTCTGATGAGATTCTTTTCCCAAAACAAAATTAACAATTTTGTACCCCCCACCCCCGAGTTTGATCTACCAGATATATATACTTCACAAATAAACTAAATATTGATTAGTAAGAATAGGATTTCCATTTCAAAAGTTTTCCAGCAGTTGTAGTGATTAACAAATGAAAAGGAACAAACAGCATTTAACCAATAACAACCTAAGAAACAAATGCAGTTACAGTTAATAAAGACTTCTTCATATATCTATATAAATTGAAAGAGAGAAATGAAAAGAAAAAAAAAGATAAACCCAGAGAAAAAAAACTAAGGTGTGTGAATGAAAGAGGGAGAGGTGCAGATAATGGACAGAAGCCAAAATCTAGAAATTATGCACCCACACTTGAAAAAAAAATATTTCTATATAAATTGAGGTGAAAATAGAGAGAGGGGTGTGTAGAAAATAGAGAGAGGGTGTGTAGAAAATAGAGAGAGGGTGGTGGAGACAATAGAGAGAGGGTGGTGGAGAAAATAGAGAGAGGTGGAGAGAGGGGTGGAGAAAATAGAGAGAGGGTGGAGAAGAGAGAGAGAAGAGGGGTAGGAGAGAGAGAGAGAGAGAGGGTAGAGAGAGAGAGAGGGGGTAGAGAGAGAGAGAGAGAGAGAGAGAGAGAGAGAGAGAGAGAGAGAGAGAGAGAGAGAGAGAGAGAGAGAGAGAGAGAGAGAGAGAGAGAGAGAGAGAGAGAGAGAGAGAGAGAGAGAGAGAGAGAGAGAGAGAGAGAGAGAGAGAGAGAGAGAGTGTAGAAACCAAATTTTTGAGTTACAAAAGCACAAAGTAACTGAATTCTGCTTATTTCTTTTTTTCTTTCTTTCCATTTTATTCTCCTTTTAATTTTTTGTTTAACCCTAAATTTCATCATACAGCAGACTACATTAACGATGCTTAATACACAGCTGTTAGCACCCTGATTGTAATATTGATTTAATATCAAGTCACTGTAACTGATGCCCTAATGCTATTTGCATAATTATATTTTTGCACAGATTTGGTCAAATCCAATTCAGATTAATAAAAAATAAAAAAGTAACTGAAGCATTAATAGAAATGATTTAAAAAAAAATAAATAAAATGAAATGGAAATAAAAACTCACTAAATTTGTGTGTGTGTGTGTGTGTGTGTGTGTGCATACACCTTTGCTTATATCCAGCAAGTAGTATAAGAAATTCCCCCCCCCCATCACCCAACCCAGACAGATTTAAAATGATTTAAAAAAAAAAAAAAATTTAAAATTTAAAAAGAAAACAAAAACTCACTCAATTTGAGTGTGTGTGTGTGTAAGTCTTTACTTATATCCAGCCAGTAATATATATGTGGAGAAAAGTAGACAAACACAGATGTTATGGAAAATTTTCCATAACATCCCATGTTTGTCTACCTTTCTCCACATACTGTCGGATTAACCTCCTCACATTTCTCCCATATATATAATATATATATATATATATATATATAATTACAAACCCCTCCACACGAGCAGGATGTGACACAAGATCAATTTCTTAAGCGGAGTTCAACAGGTTTGAATTCAGAGTTTTCCTTCTCCTAGACCGGTTGCCAAACAAAGGTTAAAGAGCCCAGTCTGTCCTACTATTTACCCATTGCTGGAGGGAAAGTAGGATTCATACCTTTCCCAAGGGTATTAACACTAAGTGAAATGCAATTACCATGTCCAGGATTTGAACTTGGGGCGACGAGTTCATTTCCCATGACTTTAACCATTATACCACACGCTTCCAGTAGTATAAGAAATCCCCACCCCACCCCATCAGCCAAGCCAGACAGTATATCATAAATATTTCTCACTCTGAGAAAGTTTCATTCTTTTGCCAAGTAATAAATGCTAAGCTTCACTTAAGCTGTTAAAACTCTTGTCTACTTCAAATGTCTTAGTGTGTCTAATTCTTAAAGGTTTTCAAAGCTGACATTTTTCACACAATTAAATACGCTGTTAAGAGATGAAGGATTTTTTTCTTCTTTTAGGAATTTTAATGTCTTAGTAAAAACTTTGATTTTTTGTTTGTTTTAATATCATGAAGGAAAAATATGATTTCATTTAAAGCCACACATACAAACTTTTGTTTTATCTAAAACCTTTCATATATTAAAAACTAATAATTTTACTGGTTTAACTGTCATTTTAAATTTTATCTAATGGTAAGTGAACCAATTTTAATTGACTGTATATATATATATATATATATATATATATATGAAATGCTTTGAAAATATAACTTGATTTATTCTAAATATTTAAAAAAAATTAAAGTATAAAGTTGAAAGGAGGAAGAAAAAGGAAAAAGAAAAAAAGAAAAAAGAAGAAAAAAAGAAAAACACACACAAAAAAAGAGAAAAACACAAACAAAAAAAAAAAAGAAAAAAACCCAAAAAATGGGGGATCAACTAAATGCTTTTGTTCATCTCTCATCAGAGTCAAATCGAGAATTAAAAGTCAAAAAGTAAAGTTTGGATATGGATATCATAACTAATATTATATATATATAAATAAATAAATAAATAAATAAATAAAAGGAAGAGGTGGTGAAAAGTTCTCAGCCAGACCAAAAATATCTCAGACCTATAAAACATTCTTTTCCACATATTCCTCTTGCAGTTTAACACATTTAGCATATCATTTGTCATTTTTCTTTGACCTTTTCAAGAACTTTTTCTTTTTTGATTTATGAAACAATAATTACAATAAAAGAAAGAAAAAAGGTTGTCCAATTCATGGTTTGGCTGAGAACTTTTCAGCATTGTCTAGCTTGCTAACCCTTACATAATGTGAAGCACTCAAGCTTACTATTTGTGTACACAAATCCTTGTTACAGTAGATAATATTACCTCCCTTGGTTGTTTTTGTCCTAGGGACTTTCTGCTAAGAATGGATAAGTAAACCTTTAATTTTTTTAATTTTTTTAAAGTGACCAATGTTAGATGATGGTTTCTGAAATAATCTAACATCATATAGAAATAAAAATGTTTCACATTCAGATAACGAAATAGAAAGAGTAAATGTCGAATCAAACAGACCAGTCTTGAAATGTTCTACCAGTAATTTTATTGCTCGGGATTTAAAAATAAATATCTTATCTATATTTACATACAGATTAATAAAACTTCTTTTTTATATATTTGTTTTATTATCTTTTATTCTTCATATCTTGTTAAGTTGTTTATTTTTTATTAATCTTATTTCTAATTTCTTTTATTTGCTTTTTATTATGTTTTCCCTTTATCAACTTGTTTTATTTTTTTAATCATTTTTTTAAATCAATTTAAAAAAAAAATCATTGATTTATATCCTTATTACATTTTTATTCAGTTTTTCTTATGGAAAAATGAAGGGTAAAATTTTTTTTTATGTCCTCTCGGATTAAATCAGGGTGCAGATTTTATTGAACTTAGGTCTTTGCTGATCTCAACCAATTCTCCCTTATAAAATGACATGCACTTGGCTGTTGTACAGACAGACATACTTAGATATATAATGTTTACACACACACACGCGCGCGCATTATATATATATTAGATGCTGATAGGTATGCATCATGCATTCCTGATTCACAAAAATCCTAAAGGACAAAATCATATCCATGCATTCCAGTGTTTTTCTTTTTCTTCCCTCATCATTTCAAGCTAACTGTAAATATAATTCAACAGTTTCTAAGAAACAAATTACATAGGATAGTTTACAAGGTAGGGGTTAGACGGCTTTAGGGTTTTTCCCCAGATCATAAATAAAAACCCTACAGTCTATTAAGAACTTTAGTTGGGACCCATTAATTTTCACAGGGACTCATTCAAAGCAAATATATGCGTCCCAGGACACTAAATCAAAAAGCTATCCGCATCACCAAAGACCTACTGTATGGTGAATTAGTAGAGGGCATATGACCGGTAGGGAGACCATGCCTGCGCTTTAAAATCTTTGCAAGAGGGACATGAAGACATGCCACATCAACACAAACACATAGGAGGCTTGTGCAAAAGACCATAGATCTGGTGCCTCCTCGTCAAAGAAGGAATGAAAAAGAGAGGAAAGTAGCCACCACAGAAAAGAGAGCCAAAGGAAGGAGAGACAACAGCAACTCCAGCAAGCATCACTGTTTGTTTGCAGTCACTGCACCAGAGACTGCTATTCAAAAATTGGTCTGTTCAACCACTCACGTAGTTGCAGATAAAAAAATCTAAAAAGTGGACACTACGCCATAGTCTTTAGTAGGCGGATGGATGCCAACACACGCACATTATATATATATATATATTATATAGAGAGAGAGAGAGAGAGAGAGAGAGAGAGAGAGAGAGAGAGATTCAATGCATGTAAAGATACGTTGAAATAATCAAGGTTGGAAAATAATTTTGATTCTATGCCAGAGTTATTTTGGGAAGAAGATAAAGCTCATTTCCTTCTCAAGTCAATTGAATCTGTCAGACGAGAGATTTTTCAGTCTCTTATTGCATCACTAAAGACAGTTTTTTTTTTCAATAAAGACATCAAAACCTCAAGATACAGCTTCCTTTTCATCAACATTTCTAATCAAAATAAGAATTTCAAATGAACATTCATAGCATCTTACTATCACTTTGACCACCTACTTGCAGGTTAGCGTGTGTACCTCACATGGCGTAATGGCCGCCCTATTAGCTAGGACTTTAGAATAGGCTGACTGAACCTCTTCAGGGGAGTAAACGCCCCCCCCCACCACCACCACCAAATGGAGATAACTTGGACGTGGTACAGTGTGCCCAGAGTGGAAATTTATAAAAAAAAAAAAAAAAAAATTTCAAAAAAAGAAAGTTTTTTAACTCTTAACATCCTATACTGCCTCATTCCACCTGGACAGAAGTCACATTTCCTAATCTGCCCCAAATGATAGCCTTTGTTTAAATGTAACATTAAACATATTTAGAAGTCTTTGATTTAAAGAAAATATCTCAGGTGACTTTAAATGAAAAGGCCATTTTTTGGACCATATTACCTTTAGGCACCTCTTTTTGATCTTGATTAAGAAAGGACATGTTTTCATTTACACCGTCAATATCCGGTTGTTTGTTAGGGGTTAGTTTTATAATTTAAAAAAAATCGTCTGTTAAAACAACCGGATATTGACGGTGTAAATGAAAAACGTGTCCTTTCTTAATCGAGATCAAAAAGGGTGTCTAAAGGTCCTATGGTCCCATTTTTTTTTATAAATCCTTATAGAAATGGGTCTGGACTTGGAAAATTCTGAACAGGATTTTAAGAGTTAAATATGATAAATTCAAATTTTCAAATGTTTAGCACCCAGGGGATTACAACACAAAAACCAGAGATTAAAATAACATACTGTTCAATTCTTACAGATAATATAAAAATATGTACTTTGCCCTGTCAACCGAGGCTGCAGAGAGGTAAAATCCCCCCAACAGGAACACTTGCTGGCAGTGGGTGATAAACCCATGATACTTAAGGATAGAATTCTGGTGGCTGAGCAGTCCATAATATACAAAACTTTGGCTCTTACTTAGGCTAGATGGGCATTTTGTGAACCCCCCTTAAATCAATCGGCCGGTCACATAAAGCCTTAGCACCTATATGACTGTCCAACACTTAGCACCTATATGAGTGTCCCTATCACTTTTAATCGATATCACTTACACATGTGTTTCGGTCCGTTTATCAAAATGTATACAGATTTTACGCTATTATTATTATTAAAATAATCAGATGAAGAAAAATAAAAAATTTACTCTGATGAAGGTCGTAAAAATCTTTCTGTGTACGGAATATTTTTACATTTTTCCTATTATTATCATTATTTCAACTTCATCTGATTATTTTAATAATGATAATAGCGTAAAATCCGTATACATTTTGATAAACAGACCGAAACACATGTGTAAGTGGTACCGATAAAATTCATTTTTATCCATCTACATTTCTTTTTTCCTCATATATATATATATTTTGACTTCTAAACTCTACTGGTATGGAAAAAAACCCAGATAATTCTGTTTTTCAAAATAAAAAAAATTTTCAAACTGACATCTGGGGGGAAAAATTTTTAAAAAAAAAAAAAAAAAAAAAAAAAAAAAAAAAACCAGCACATCCATACTTTCAGAAAATAATCAATATCATATGTAGTGGCCAAAAGAAAAAACACCGGAGTTTTCTAAGTTATGTATGAAAAAAGTGCTCAATACATTAAGTAGAGCATGATTATAAGAACCTACATGAGTCAGACACTATCTACCTAAGTTTCACCTGAATGCTTCTTCAGGATAATTCTGAATTATCCTGAAGAACAATTCGCGTGAAAACCTCGGCAGATAGTGTCTAACTCATGTAGGTCCATATATATATATATATATATATATATATATATATATATATATGTGCGCAGACAGACAGGTATTACATTTTATATATGTATATAGATTTTTAATAACTGTAGTATTCCCATAGGTACACTACACTACACTTTGGTCTTAGGTGTCCCATCATGGTGTGATGGTTAGCAAGCTAGTCTCGTAGATCTCCTCTTACTGAAAAACAAGTTCAATCCTCGTTGGATACTCCATACTTGTGTCACATCTTACCCGTGGCAAATGGGATGGGTAAATACCTACTATGCTCTGATCCTAGACAGAAATCCCAGTGAGCAACACTTTCATGCTACACTATGTATGCAGATACTACACTGATCTTAGCAGACCCATGCCGATCCACATGTGAATAATCCTATCATTTTTGACAGGAATTATGTGTGATTTCTATAAACACGTCAAGTATAGTAGCACGGCGACAGATTTTGGATTTGAGTTTTATGGATTTTGATAAACAATATAAAAGCTGATGAATATAAGAAAGAAAAGAAATCTAAAAAAGATATAATAAAAAAAATATATTATATATATATATATATATATAATATATATATAAAAACAAACAAACAAAAAAAAAACACTTGTTTCTGACACTATAAGGTATTGATTTTGAAAGTATAGATACACTTGTTCCTCTGAGTGGAACGAGTGTAAGGTAATGCTCTCTCTCCCTCTCTCATGCTCCCTCCCTCTCTCTTAAACTCTACCTCTCTCTCTCTCATATGCAACAGTATATTTGCCTCTTTTGACATGATGAACTACTGAGGCAAACCACCTGACACCATCTACACAGGGTGACTAATTCATATTCTCTGGAGTCTCTCCTCTTCCCTGCTCCTCTATAGCCAGGCTGTTTCACTCTAGCCTCTACAATTACGAGATTGCCACGTGACGAGAAGTCAGTTGGTATATATTCATCCAGTAAATTCAGATCAAAAGCATATTAAGTTGTTTGTCAAATTGAAGACCAGTGAAGTTCACACAAGATGTTACAAGCTTGACATAAAACAGAAACGTCTGTTGTGGCCAAACGCTAAGAAGAAAATGTCCATACATTAAAAAAGAAAAAAGAAAGAAAAAAAGAAAAAGAACAAACACCTAATTATAAAATATTGTTACAAGGGAGAAACCAAAGAAAAACTTGTTCACAATCTAAGGCCCAGGCACCTGGAGATAATTATTATAATACCTATAGGATTAGGAGGTTTTACAAAGATTCTGATACTTTTTGGATGCTGTTGTCCTGGTCTCCTGCCCTAAAATACGCTAGGCAGCACCTGTTGAAAAAAGTGAACTGTGCCAGTTATGAACCATCTAGCGGTTTGAAGGCGTTTTTATCAACAAGTTAACTATTTTACAGCCCCCCCCCCCAACTCCAAGTAATTGTAAATATTTTAAGCCCCCTTCTTTAATATATCTTTTTTTAGTGGTTTGAAGGCATTTTTATCGACAAATATCTTCTTTTTAGTGGTTTGAAGGCATTTTTATCGACGAATTAATGCAATAAGAAAGCGATATTTTACAGCCCCCACCTCCTCCAGGTTTTTATTGACAAGTAAATGTAAATATTTTAACCCCCACCCCTTTAAAAAATTTTTTTTTTCGATATTTTTATTTTAATTCAAAACAACTGTCACGTCTTTTTAAATAAATACGACCGACTTTCGAAAATAAAAACAATCAATACATTAAACAAATACAAATAAAAAAAATCAGAATATTTAGATATTCTTTTTTATTTTAATTAAAAAATTAACTTGTTGATAAAAACACTATCAAACCGATATGCGGTTCATAACTAGCCAGATTTACTTTTTCAGCAGGCACTGCCTAGCATATTTTAGGCCGGGACTACATCATCCGAAAATTATCAAGATTTTTATGTTACTTGTAGTGTAATGGTTACCATCGTAGGAAATGGTTGGTTGAATTTTACGACATATCAACCCTTGTTGGGCTATTTCATGCCGAATATATTTTGTGGTAATTTATGAGGAAGTGCGTCCCGGTCTCCTGCTTCAGAAATTGCTACCCGGTGACTATTAAAATAACATCCCCAGCTATGTCGTCTCGGTGGTGTTACTTGAAAGAAAACAAGGGCGTTAAATGTATTTTAGAGGGGGGGGGCTTCTCTTTTTTTGTCATAATTCTTATTTATCGTAATTTGTTTAGAAATTTATTTATAGAAATTTGTCGTAATTCTTGTTTATTTATAGAAATTTGTTGTAATTCATGTTTAGATATGAAGATGGATATCTATCTATCTACCTCAATTTGTTCATTTTTTTTTACTTTGTTTATATATATCTATCCACCCATCTCCATTTGTTCATATCAAAAAAGAGAAGCCCCACCCCCTCTAAAATACATTCAACGCCCTAAGTTGGTTGTTTTCTTTCAAGTAACACCGCCGAGACGACATAGCTGGGGACGTTATTTTAATAGTCACCGGGTAGCAATTTCTGAGGCAGGAGACCGGGACGCACTTCCTCATAAATTACCTATTTTGTTTTATTCATTCTTGTTGAGTATTCAATTTTTTTTTTAAACACATTTTTTAATGCTCATTTTTAAAAGAATCTATTAAATCCATAACAGGTACTACCACTCCGGGTCAGAGTGGACCTGGGAGTAATGGTGATAAAGAGGTACTCCACATTCCCCACAGCTCCAGAATTGGAACTTCACCACTAGATGCAGTTTAACGTCATAGCCAGGACACAAAAAACTCTCAGCCACTGCAGAGTTATTTTTTTTGCTTGCTTTGACACACCCAAAATGCTACACGGTCATTAAATACACACATACGAGTGGGTGTGCATATATATAAAATTAATCACAAGGGTGTGCACATGCACGTAGAG
>CM042160.1:35652904-35657904 GCA_023376005.1 Doryteuthis pealeii | reverse complement strand
TTTAACCAAAACAGATGATAATCGGATGGTACCAAGTTTGGTAAGGAAGAATTTCTCAGACAAATGTTTGGGGGGTGGGGGTGGGGTTGTCAAGAAAGCAATGTGTGGACAAATATTATCATGTTCCTCAATCTGTAAATGAGCCTTTTCCTTCAATTTGCAATACAGTGCGGCTTTCATATCCCAACAAACACAGAACAATCATTTTCTCAAAAAAGTTTAGATTTTGCTGATGAAAGCTCTTCTCAATCTACTAATGATCCTTTTCATTCTGTGGTAGTTATGTTAATTGGTGTGAGATAATAATTTGCTACATCTGTGGGGACGAATACAGAACAGACACAGATTTTCAGGATTTTGTATTTATCATAGGTAGAAAATGTTACTAAAGGGGACTTTATATTTATCTCATGAATATAAGCAAAGAAATGAACGGAAAAACGAATACCCAAATCTGCTATAACATGGACACATACAAAGTCAAACGACAGAGAACAGACCAAGAACACTATAATACCAAATTCAACTATGCTACTATAGTCTCATTAGAAAGATTTTATCAGCATAGACGTGGTACAATTTTTGGCCTGTGATTCTACTCTAAAGGTCACTTCATTAGCTCAACCGTGTGCACATGTGTCCTGACCGCACAAACCCCAATTCAAAAGTGTCATGGCGGAAACTCCACATTTGGGTTCCCATCAAACCCCTACTGATCAAGGGGAGTAACTCTAGATTTCGTTAGGTCTGAACCTAACAGTAGTGAACCAGTGGAAGGTTATTGGTGGATTGGGTTTTATGGCATGTCAACCCTTTTTATTATTTGGATTATTCGGACTATTGTCCTCATCTTTATTGTTATCTGCAGAACATTTTGGCAGATGTGCCCTCCGGCCTTCTTCAGGTATTTCTTATGGGACTCCGGAACCTGCTTGTTGGAGGGCACATCGACCAAAACATTGTACAGATAACAATAAAAAAAATTAGGACAATAGTATGAATATTCCAAATAATTTTTTTTTTTTAAATCAAGCCTAATCTCAAAAAATTCAGAGAAATAGTATATCAACTCTTGTTGGGTTATTTTGTGCCAAAGATATTTTTGTTTTATTCATTTTTGATGAGTATTAAAAAATTTTTTTAACCCATTTTTTATTTTATTTAACCCATACAAAGGACCTTTTCAAAGCTTTTTTTAACATCTTTTTTTTTCTATTCAACCCATACATTGGATCTTTTCAAATTAAAAAAAACTTTTTTTCCTATTTAACCCATATTGGGATATTTTCAAAGCTTTTTTTGAACTTTTTTTTTTTTTTTTAATTTAACCCATATATCAAACCGTTTCAAAGCTTTTTTTAAAAATTTTTTTTTTTTTTTTTTTTTTTTTAAATTTAACCCATATATGGGACCTGTTCAAAAGAAGAAAAAAAATGTAAGGAGTTTACTATTTTCAGTGTGCCTATCCTGCATCAAATATTGATAGACATTGTAGGACACCTCCGAAGGTCGGTAGTACCATTTTACGTTGACGACAAGTGTATCACGTTTGGTCTGAAATAACACAAAACAAATAAAGAGTCAGTAAATCCAATAAATACACACTCAGTAAATATCAACTTTAAACTTTTAAAAGAAAAAAAAAAAAGAAAAACAAAATGAGAAGCATGTGAAAAATAAAAATTTCTCATGATAAAAACAACAGGAAAAGAAACTGGAAATCAGATACAGGACAAAATAAATACAGTGAAACCTCAGTTCTCGAATGATTCTCAAGTCGAACAATTCAGAGTTCAAACAAAAAATTAAAGTAAAAAAAGGCCTTAGTTGTCAAACAAATTTTCAGACTTCGAACACACAAGTTAAGCTGATGAAAACAAAAGTCGCACAAATGACTACCGAGACAAATTGAAGACGGACAAACAGCTGGTTGAATTACACAAGCAGCATCAGTTAGTGTCAGTCACTATCTTGAACGAGTATTGATATTGTTTTTGTGTAAATTCTTTGCTTCTTTTGTGTTTATTCTCTATTTTACGGCTACTTTAACCCTTGTTCATGCTTTTCCTTCTAAACCTCTTTGCCTACCTATGAGGTCAGAGAGCTCAGCCTACCTTATTATCTATAGCTGTGGGGGTGTGGGGCCAATAGATATTGATCTATGCTTTTCCCAGAGGCATTAATACACAAAGTCAAATGCAAACAACCTTGTCCAGAATTTATACCTGGTCTTTCAGGTTTGGTTTAGTTTCTTTCTTTAATGGCAGATCAACCTTTGTTGGTTTGGTTTGGTTGGTTGGGTTTTACGGCATGTCAACCCCTTGGATTATTTTATGCCGAATACTTCTAGTGGTAATTAGGTATTCAAAAATGTATAGGGGTTTATTGGCTGTAATTAATTGGTTTGGTTTGGTTTTACGACATATCAACAGCAGTGGGTCATTTAATGCCGATAAAGTTTTGAAATAAATCAATTCTTAATGGATAATACAGTTTTGTTCATCAACTCATGTTTTTCTATTTAACCCATAGATGGGATCCTAACAGGTACTACCACTTCTAGTCTATATGAACCATCTTTTTATGCAGGGCAACCAACAACAAAATAAATGAAAATAAAATAAAGTCCCATATCTATTAATAATGGAGATTGTCTGTAAGAAAAACTATGTCATAGCTCTACGTCACAGCTTACATCACAATATTCTTATTCTTATATACACCCAAAATTTGAGTAAGCAATTTAAAAAATTGTTTTTTTACTCTCGTCCTTTTTTTTAAATTTTTTTTTTTAACAGTAACAAGAAGTTAACTAAAAAGTTTACAAATAAATAAATACCTACGATTTTGTTTAAAATTGATGTGTAAAATATTCAAAATAATTGTTTGATTATTACATGCACGCAACATTTTATTTGAGAGGACGGGGCTCAGTTTTCATTTCAAATTGTTTTATTTATTTTTTTACTCCTTAATAAATATGAGGATTTTACTTATGATACAAACCCTCTGACATTGAATTTTTAACTCCCATCCTCTCAGGCAATGTCTTTCAAAAATTAATTTTTACGATGCCCGGAGGGTGTTTACTGTTGCTAGTTATCATTTAATGGCAGACTAGCAAATAAAGAAATCCATGAAAGTTCAGGCTGAACCATATTGAAAAGAAAAAGAAAATTGGTTGTTGTTGTTGCAGACTGTCTTTTAATGAAATCTTCTTGAAAAACAGGAATTGGTTTCTTTTATTTCTTATAACCAATATATAAATGTATTTTCTGCCCTCTTGGTGTCTGTGAGGAAGACTAAGAAATCACGTTCACATATTTTCAGAAAACTTTATAAATAGACTTGCAGAAATAAACTATTTTCCTTCATACACAGCTATTTTATATGGAGAAAAAAATGAAGAGGCTAAAGTTAATAGAAACACAATTTGAACACAAAGGAAAAAAGGAGAAAAAAAAAAAGGAAGAAAAAAAAAAAAAGTATAGAAAAAAAAAAGAGAAAAAAAAAGGGGGGGGGAGAAAAAAGGTTAAAGGAAATTTTAGGCAGGGGTAGAGTTTACTGCACCTGTATTATATACATTTACCCAACCCCTCCACACGAGTAGGATGTGACACAAGGTCAATTTCATAAGCAGAGTTTAATAGGTTTGAATTCAGAGTTGTCCTTCTCCTAGATTGGTTACCCAGCCTAAGTTAAAGAGCCCAGTCTGCCCTACTATTTACCCATAGCTAGTGGGAGAGTAGTTGGATGCATACCTTTCCCAAGGGTATTAGCAATATATGAAATGCAAAAAGCCTCATACAGGTACTTGTGGGTAGAAATAGATCTATAACCACAAAATGACCAATTTTTAAGCTTATCTCTTTACCAATAATATTGAACATCAAGCTCTCAAATTGGACCTGAACAACTACAACATTCGGCTGTTGGAAGAAAGGACCAACTTAGAACCATTCTAATACCAACTTACCTGGTAACCCATATATATATATGGCTATTACCTCAAACTTGAGTATGGACATCAAATGATATTTTGTAATGATATAAGGCCAGACCTGTGTCTGAAGAGAAGACAGTACACTCATTAAATGAAGGGCTGTATCCACTCTCATGCATTTAAAAAGAAAAGCCAGCCTACAGCATTGGTTGTTGCTGAAGCGGCTGGTTTCATATTAGAGGAGGATGATTTAACAACAGTTACAGACGGTTCCATCACTGCCAGTTTTATATCTGAAACCTCTTTATCCAGGCATGTGTATGCTAGATAGCTATTGACCCTCCTCACCAAGAAGGTATGGTAGGGGAACCAGTTGAGTTGCCAATCATTCTACCATATGCCAGGTTGTACAGGGGTGGGGGGATCTGTTCCTTTGAACCCTTTATTATTGATCTATATGGAAAAGGGAAACATATACTGCCCCCTCCAAATAAAGGGAGATAATTCTCAAAAACTTTTACCAAAGTCAATACTTTTGGAGTTGGTTTATTTATCTAACTCATAGGGGTTATTTAATACAGAAATTTGATATGAATAATTTTCACAGACTTATATGGTTTCAAGTATTCATATCTAACTAGCAGGACCTGTGGATATACTACTGTATGATGCTTTAATCATTACAACGTTTGATATGTTTACTTTAGAGCTTTTACAAAATAGTTCAATATGTAAAAAGTATAATAATCTGACAAGCAGGACCTGTGGATATACCACAGTATGATAATCTAATCATCACAACATTTGAAATGTTTACTTAAGAGCTATTGCGAAAATAGTTCAATGTGTAAAAAAATTATCGTTGGGGTGGCCTAAAGTCGGTATCAGCCAGAACGAGGGAGTCTATCCCCTTTTCACTAGTGCTAGATTGTTCTGGGTGTCTGAAGCGGAGTGCCATTCCTACCATCAACTCCTCACTTTACCGCATATATCCTTGTGCTACTCATACGCTAAGTTGTCAAGGTCTGGAATCGAACCAGGAACTTTGAGGTTCCCA
>CM042160.1:35627904-35647904 GCA_023376005.1 Doryteuthis pealeii | reverse complement strand
AGAATTTTTTTTTTTAAATTAAAAAAAAAAAAAAAAAAAAAAAAAAAAGGGAAGAAAAGAAAAAGAAAAAATTCCACAGGGCTAATCAGTTGGTAGAGTGTCCGACTAGGAACCACAAGGTTCCAGGTTCAATACTAGCCCTTGCCAATTCATCATATGAGTAGAGTTCAAATAATACTAAAAGTAACACTGAGTAACATATGTTGGCAATTGTTATCTGATTAATAAATATGATTGATTTTGTTCATATTGTGTGTGGGTATATATATATATATATATATATATATATATATATATATGACAAACAGAAGCGCATGGTGTAATGGTTAAAATCATGGGAAATGGACTTGTCGCCCCGAGTTCAATTCCTGGATGTGGTAATTGCATTTTCACTTAGCGCTAATACCCTTGGGAAAGGTATGAATCCTACTCTCCCTCCAGCTATGGATAAATAGTAGGGCAGACTGGGCTCTTTAACCTTGGTTGGGCAACCGGTATAGGAGAAGGAAAACTATGAATTTAAACCTGTTGAACTCCACTTAAGAAATTGACCTTGTGTCACATCCTGCTCGTGTGGAGGCATATAATATATATAATATATATATATATATATATATATATATATATATACACACATACAATCATCAGACAAAGAACCTAATGATTGGATTGAACCTACAGCCTAGAGATAACCATCACTTAAAACTGTATTAACCCAATGCCTATATCCATTACACCATGTGTTCAATTCAAAAGACAGCTTTGAGTATTAGTATAATGGGTGGGTCAATGAGTTATCAGAATTCAGTAAAGCATAACTGCTGTCAACAACATCCGAGATTCAAAATTCAAAACAGCTACCGCCCATGGATAGACTTCTTGGCAGAATGTATCATGTTCGTCAGTGTGCTTCGGGCTGGATAAAATCAGATGTGGTCCCCCAGGCTATAGTTTGAAGACCCCTGCTATCAAACAAAGGATAGACAGTTCTTCTGTCCAGGGACAGATGAATTATTCCAAAACACAACTTATATCTAATATTACAGTATTATGGACTTAGACTACCAATACTTGTACCTAGCCTAAGGACATCTTAGCAAACATTAGTCAACCAAATACCTCAACTTCATACATAGGATCCATCTTTACATATATAAAGGGCAGTTGTGTGTATGTATGTCCGTCTTCTATACATATATAAAGGGCAGTTGTGTGTATGTATGTCCGTCTTCTATACATATATAAAGGGCAGTTGTGTGTATGTATGTCCAGAGGAAACTTCAAAAATAAAACATTAATGACAAAGTAAGTATATATATACACATTAAATATCACCAGGGCTTGGTTTTTAAGCAAAAATAATAGAGAGTTGATTTATATCGTGAAGATAATTAAAAAATAAAATTTAAA
Organism: Doryteuthis pealeii; assembly: GCA_023376005.1. Classification (NCBI taxonomy): domain Eukaryota; kingdom Metazoa; phylum Mollusca; class Cephalopoda; order Myopsida; family Loliginidae; genus Doryteuthis; species Doryteuthis pealeii. The sequence goes on along the minus strand of CM042160.1, from coordinate 35,646,494 downwards.
TATAACAGCATGGATTTTTTTTTCATTTAATATTTTAGATAGTAGACATTAACATTTCTTTTCAGAGTAGTTTGATCAATGCAAGGTCTATTTTTTTTTACATACGGATTTAAATGGGGCATCCCATGAGGATTCAACTCATGATTCAGTAATAATGGATCTGCGGGAATAACTTTAAAAAATCCCCTCTAACCAGGCGATTAAATTTGACAAAGCTTTGCAAAAGACCGAAGCGAAATATAATTTGGATTTAGTTGTTGCGTTGTTTTATCCACATTTTTCCTCTATTTTTAACCATATATATATACACACACACACACACACACACACGTAGAATTAAACAAAAGGCATGTCTCCTGTTTAACAATTTTATCAACGATCTTTTCAAGCTTTCTGGCCAACTTTTTTTTACATTTGGAAGGAATCCGTAGATTAGTTCATCAAGGTTCATATCCTAAGTACTTCACTTTGAAGTGCCAAAAGTACTAGGGATACGAACTTGGTGGACTAATCCAAGGATTCCATCCAAATGTAAAAAAAAGTTGGCCAGAAAGCTTGAAAAGATCGTTAATAAAATTGTTAAACAGGAGACGTACTTTTTGTTTAATTCTACATGTACAATGAAAGAATGCTGCCCAAATACACACATACATTATATATATATATATATATATATATATATATATATATATATACACACACACACACACACACACACACAGATTGATATAGAGAATTGGAGAGAAAATGATGTTGATGAGTTTTGGTAGTGAATAAATAAATCTGTCAACTCTAAACCGATTCTCAATGGCAATTAAAATTCCAACTCTTGTGCAATCTGTAGACCTGAATATCAACACACTTCAGCTTATAAACACAATTACTTGACAGTGCGAACAAACCAAGATGGCAGATAAGCTTTTATTTCTCAATCTTGGTGATGTTTGCAAAAATCAAGATTCCGAAAAGCCAACAACTTCTTACATTACAAGTGACAATAATGTTAATACAATTTTGAACTGACAACAATGCCAATTAAAATGCTTATGTTTTTTTTTCTGTTTTCTTTTTTGTTTTATTTTTCACCCTTTAGGACACAATGAGAATTGATTATCAGAATGATAAGAATGAATCCGTAAGACAGATGATTGAGGGGGTGGATTACATTTTTAAAGAGGAAGTCACTGATTATAAAGAGGGGAAAAAAACAATCAGAAGGAAAACAGAGAAAGCTGAGAAAAAAATAAAAAATAAAAAATAAAAATAATAATAATAATAATGTCAGGAATTATTTTAATATGACAACCAAAGATAGAATCTTCATAATAAAAAAAAAAAAAAAAAATTTAAATGTTCATCTGAATGTCATATCTAAATGGCATATAGTTTATCCACCTTGAGTTCTCTGGTGATTGTAAAAACATACCCCCATAAGTATGTATCAATTAATTGTTCACCCCAGACTGACAGCCTCTGTGGCTTCAAGGGTAAGAACTTGGCAGACGAATATTCTGTCGGGTTTCGATCCCGGCTGGAGGTAGCTGTTAAAAAGTTGAGCTGCACTGATGAGAAGTAAACTTTGAAACACGTGTCTAATGATGACTGATTATATATATATATATATATATATATATATAAAAATAAATAAAATATAGAGTGAATAGAGAATAAACAAACCAAAACAAGCCACAGTTTTAAAAAAAAACAACTTTAGCATTATAACATCCCATCGCGTGAAAACTCTTTACGTTTATATAAACGCTAAAAAACTACTGGTTTTTAAAATCTCAACCATTTGACTCATCTGAAGATTGTGTAAGCATGAAACTTAAAGTTATGAGTTTAAATCATCCATAATATCATTACTATTGATTATATATATATATATATATATATATATATATGCTTGGCGGTTAGTTTTGAAGGCTATCACAATGCAAGTGTAAAGAAAAATAAGGTAACTATGGTGTTGTTTGTTAACCTGTGATTTATTCTTAGTATTTCAAGATAAAGATCTCTTCAACAGAAGATTTCTATATATAAATAATTTTCAAACAAAGCATAGAAGTACGTAGTGTAATGGTTATCATCAAATCCTTGACACAGCTGTTTGCATTTCACATAGCGCTAATAACTTTGGAAACGGTATTACTCCAACTATCCTCCCTCCAGCTATGGATAAATAGTAGGGCAGACTGTGCTCTCTAATCTTAATATGGCAATCAGTCTAGAAGGAAAACTGAATTCAAACCAAAGGTGCTCTCTTCTCATTAGTCAAAACTACTTTAAGAGCCCCCCCCCCTTTTCCTTCTATTTGACCTATAGATGGAACCGTAATAGTGAACCTGGGGGTCATGGCAAAGAAGGTGAACTACAGAACTGGAGCCTCACCACTAGATTCTGTTTGGTGTCATACTGAGGACAACCACATTCCTTTCCCTAATGTAATCTGGGTTATTTCCTATAAGTCTAGCATAAACAAAGAGGAACCACTCTTGACTGATAAATTATTTATCTATTGATCTACTAGGAAAAAAGAAGACGGGGTTAGGTTTAAGGTTTGGGTTAGTTTAATGGGAAAATAGATAAATAATTTATCAGTCTAGAGTGATTCCCCTTTGTTTATGTTAGACTTATAGGAAATAACCGTAATCTGTAACCGTGTGGGATTTTGAAATCCATTCGGTGAAAAGGGACTTTAAACGATCTTCTGTTTTATCTCTCACTGTCAACTGATCTCGATTTGACGGATCACTGCTACTACTACTACTACCACCACCACCATGGATCAAGAAGTTTCAAGAAATCTCTATCAGCTTATTTAAAATGAAACCATGTTTCAAGACTATAGGGTCATATAAACACAGCTTGCAAAAAGATACTTAAGAGAAACAACCCGATATTTGCCACTAGCTCTCTGGCTGAGTTCCCGCACTTTTACAACCATTTCCCTCTCTCTCTCTATAACACCCTTACACCCCCCCCCTCACGGTTGCCACCATTGGCATACGGATTTGTTTGTTCTAGATACAGTTTATATTATTGTTTGTCCCGCTCACTCCTGCAGTAAACATACATTTACACTTTGCTTGTTACAATGGCTTTTTCACAAACTTTCTAACACTCAAGTTGATATAAGTACTACTGGTTGTTATTTACAAACAGGACACCTTTTCCACCATTAAAACAAATTTCACTTTACGATGCTTTTTTATTTATTTATTTTTTTTTATTTGTCGTTCATTCAGATGTTGATTCAGTTTATTGTCTTATTATTTGAGTGCAGCTTTTTTAACCACAATCAGCAAACAGGTTTATCAGAGACTAGAAACCTCCATAACCCACATGAGGGGAAAGCTGAAAAGTTCTCAGCCAAACTAAGAACTGAATAAACCCAGTACCATGAAATATTTGCTTTATATATATATATATATATATATATATATATATATATATAAGGCAGTGGTGTTGTGTGTATATGTATGTCCGGAGGAAACATCTATACATATATAAAGGGCAGTTGTGTGTATATGTATGTCCATATTTTTTTACATAGGGATTTAAATGGGGCATCGCACGAGGATTCAACTCACGATTCAGTAATAATGGATCTGCGGGACTAACAACATAAACAAAGGGGAACCACTCTTGGCTGATAAATTATTTATTTAATGATCTACTAGGAAAAAAGAAGACTGGGTTAGGGTTAGTTTAATGGGAAAATAAATAATTTATCACTCAAGTGTGGTTCCCCTTTGTTTATCTTTGGTGTTATAAGAAATAACTGAGAGAAGAGAGAGAGATAGAGAGAGAGAGAGAGAGAGATAGAGAGAGAGAGAGAGATAGAGAAGAGAGAGATAGAGAGAGATAGAGAAGAGAGAGAGAGAGAGAGAGAGAGAGAGAGAGAGAGAGAGAAGAGAGAGAGAGAGAGAGAGAGAGATAAAGAAGAGAGAGAGAGAGAGATAAAGAAAGAGAGAGAGAGAGAGAGAGATAAAGAAGAGAGAGAGAGAAGAGAGAGAGAGAGAGAGAGAGAGAGAGAGATAAAGAAGAGAGAGAGAGAGAGAGAGAGAGAGAGAGATAAAGAAGAGAGAGAGAGAGAAGAGAGAGAGAGAGATAAAGAAGAGAGAGAGAGATAAAGAAGAGAGAGAGAGAGAGAGAGAGATAAAGAAGAGAGAGAGAGAGAGAGAGAGAAAGAAGAGAGAGAGAGATAAAGAGAGAGAGAGAGATAAAGAAGAGAGAGAGAGATAAAGAAGAGAGAGAGAGAGATAAAGAAGAGAGAGAGAGAGAGAGGACAGAGAGAGTCATCTAGTTAAAAATAACATAGCAAGTTTTTTTGTTTTTTTGTTTTTTTTATCTCCCTCAAAATTAAAAATGACCAAATATTACTTTTTATTTAAACATTTTAACTTTGTAGTATTCTAAATAGACGTCCTGTTTAAAATTTCAGCATAAGTGCTTAGATGGGAAAAAGAAAAGAAAAAAAGAACATAGTTATAATATTTTTTTACATTACCAATACTATAAAAAATATTTTCAAGTCGATAAAGAAGAAAACAGAAGAGATAGGCATGCAGTAAATGTAGAATTTTTAAGTCGAGAGAGTATCGAGCAAAAAAAAAGAAAAAGAAAAGAATCTGGATTGAACAAGTCGATGTTTAAGAGCATCGAAAAGTCATTAGGATTTTTTTAATCTTTTTTTTTTTTTTATTATGAAATGTGGTAATAACACCAGATGAATATCCACCACTCGAGATTCTGGTTGTTAGTTCAGGCCAGATGAGATTAAGTCCATTTAAATAGATATTTCAACTGATAAATACATTGGTGCTAATGCATACAATCTGGATTTAAATTAGTCACACAGTTTAAAGCATTACTAATGGTTACAGATTCCATCTGTATTCATTGAAATACAGAACAAATCTGCAGCCATTATGATCATGTGAAAGCAGGAAGACTGACTGTGACTGTGTGTGCTTTCTCGTATAATAAATACAAGGGTCATTCAATAGAGAAGGTGAATTTGGCCCAAGGAGTTGACAATAGTAAGCACTGTTTACAATTGGGTAATTATGAACTCTTGTTTAGTAAATTAGGGTGTCCCAGAAAAAAACAGAACCCACAAATTTTATAATAAAACTGTTAATTTTCCCATTAAACAAATAAATTAGGGTTTAGGTTTTAGGGTTAGTTTAATGGGAAAATAAATAATTTGGGTTCTGTTTTTTCTGGGTCACCCTGTACAGGCTGACCCAGAAAAAAAACAGAACTTTGTAATAAAACAGTTAATTTTAACTAGGGGGTTTAGGGTTAGGGTTTCAAATTATTTATTTTCCCATTAAACTAACGCTAAACCCCAACCCCTAATTTATTTGTTTAATGGGAAAATTAACAGTTTTATTACAAAATTTGTGGGTTCTGTTTTTTTCTGGGACACCCTAATTTACTAAACAAAAGTTCATAATTACCTACAATTGCACCTTTTTCAAGGAAATTAATAGTGATGGGAATGATCTCAGGTGCTTTGGCATTACCCCTCCCATCTGGAAAAATTTGGCTCAGGACTGCCCTCAATGGCGGCAGGCTCTCCATAGTGGACTGTTCATGTCTAAAGTCACCCTGGTGCAACACCAGAGAGCCAGAAGAAAGTGGCGGCAATAAAGCACTGGCACATCAACATCTTCAGGGACAGCCTTCACATGTGACATCTGTGGTCGAGATGCTTTTTGAACATTGGACTTCACAGTCACAGGAGGCGCTATAACTTCATGGGCACAAGAATTATATTGTTTTCCAAGACTGCAATGCCGATGATGACAATAGTGATGGGTCCTTTAATGTTGCATTCACATTCTACTGCCAGGAGGACCCCTACAACTATTCGCACAGACTTAACATCAAATTTTTCTATGATAGATATCAGTGAAATTGGTTTTGCGTCGAGAGTCGATGTATCTTAAAGTTGGGATATGCAAAATGTATGTCCCAACTTTCAGATCTTACACACACACCAAAATTATCCCCCTTGTTTTTCACTATTTAAAAATCAAATCAAGACCAAAACAAGTAAGTAGTATATTAATGTTGCATTGTTAAAAGGATGACAAAGCATACAAAAAAGAAAAAGAATTAAGAAGTGTTCTTTTCCCACCAAAATTATCTCCCTTGTTTTTCACTATCTAAAAATCAAATCAAGACCAAAACAAGTAAGTAGTATATTAATGTTGCATTGTTAAAAGGATGAAGCATGCAAAAAAGAAAAGAAAGAATTGCTTTTTTTTTTCTTTTTTGTTTATAAATAAAACTATTTCAATATAGATTTTAATCAAATTTACATCTACATAAAAATAAGAACATGAAATTAATTTAGAAGAAATATAAAATATTTCTTACTATACTGTTATATGTTTTTCCCTCCACCTGGGCAATGGCATTCTAGTTATATATATATATATATATATATATATATATATATATATATATGTAAGATAATAACCAAATCAGCATTCAAAAAACCAATCAGAACAATTTTTAGTTTTCCACCTCTACTAATCCAAGTGGCCCTTTTTTTCTTCTTTATAATCATCTTCATGTGTATCGGAGGGAATTGATACTATTGTTCATCTAATCATCTATAAGAAGATAATCCTTTCGTAAAAAAGATAATCTGATGAGTTCTTTATTATTATTATGAATTTCAAATTAATTGATTTAGTAAAGCAATGAAAAAGTTGAAATTCCTAGTTTTTAGCTGGTGAGATCAAAATATACAAATGATTTTGGAAGGAGGATAAAAACAGATTTTATTTTGAAGAAAAATTATTCAGGCTAAAATTCAGCATGATGGATTTCATACCTTTCCCAAGAGTATCAGTCTGAAAGTGCGAAGAAAAAAGAAAAACACTGGGACCCATGGATATGATTTTACTGCGTCCCTTTAGATTTTTATGCATCAGGGACACATGAAAATTCAGGATTTTTATTAGTTTTCTTTCATACACATAATGTATACATATATAATGAACAGTGTGGAATTTTCTATTTGTTTCTTTATTAGTTACTTCTGCTAAGATCAGAGTGTAGTATCTGTTTACCCTGCCAAGGATCAGAGTAGGTTTGTTTTGTTTGTTTAATGGCATATCAATCTTTGTGGGTTATCTAAATGCCAAAGCCATTCTTATAAGAACAGCAGTGGTACTATTTAATCAATAGCTAGGAAGTATGATGGATTTCATACCTTTCCCAAGAGTATCAGTCTGAAAGTGCAAAGAAAAAAAAGAAAAACACTGGGACCCATGGATATGATTTTACTGCGTCCTTTTAGATTTTTATGCATCAGGGACACATCAGCATCTCTGAATATTAAACTAGACAAGCTCTGTTTAAGATAATTTAATAAATTTTGGCTATCTATCTATCATTATATATATATATATATATATATATATATATATGAACACACACAGAATGTGACAGAGTTTAACAGGCTTGATTTTAGAGTTTTCTTTTTCCTAGACTGGTTGCTTAACCAAGGTTAAAGAGCCCAGTTTGCCTTACTATTTACCCATAGCTGGAGGGGATGCAGGATGAGTACCCATCAGCATATCTAAATATTAAACTTGACAAGCTCTGTTTAAGATAATTTCAGACAATAAATTTTGGCTAAATAAACACGATAGAATATAATACTGATCTTATGTTTTTATTTATTTTTGGGTGCAACTTACAGTTGAGAAAATGAGTTGTTTTTTTGTTTTTTAATTTTTACAATCTTTTATTTCCCTCTTGTCGCCTGCAGCTTAAGTTTTGTTGATTGTTAGTTTAATTGCTTATTTTGGTAAAAGCAGAATTAATTACTGTGCTTGTCATTTTATTTAATGAGGTGATGAGGTTGTAAACAATGCCTAGGTGAGCAGCACCAGGAGGTTAGATTTTGGCTAATTTTCACCTTTAGTTGTCAAAATTCCTAGCATAAAATTGCGTGCACGCATTATCTGAAATGAACTTAATTGTTATTAAGAACACATTTTATGATATTTTTGTGTCAAAGCATGCAGTTGTATTGTTTTCGAAACGATTCTAAGATTTGTATATTTCACACGGACACATTCAAAATGGCTACCGTCTGTTTCAAAGTGAAAGTCAGTTGGCTAAATTCCTAGCATAAAATTATCTGAAATGAACTTAATTGTTATTAAGAACACATTTTAAGATATTTTTGTGTTAAAGCATGCAGTTGTATTGATTTCGAAAAAGTTTCTAAGATTTGTTTATTTCGCACGGAGACTTTCAAAATAGCTACTGGATTAGTTCAAAATGAAAGTCAAGGGAGGTTACTCTAATTGCCTTATTTGCTAGGAATTTTGACAACTAAAAGGTGAAAATTATTCTGATATAGGATGTGCTCTAAATACCCACCTCTATTTATAGACTAGCCACGGTCACGTGATTGACTCTTCTAACCAATCACTAGTAATACTACTGGCCTGATAGAATACTTAAACCCCCCACATTGGTCATAATTAAAACTGCAATCTTTGAGGACGTACACACATAGGATTGCCGGATCTTTTCCAATACTCTCGAAGGACTTATACGATTACCAGTAACTGAGAACACTTTAGTAACCAAAGGATTCACATTATCAACGGACTCTTTATCAAGGATCCAATTCCACCAGAGAGCGCTTCTGTATAAGGCATCCACCAAAGATTCCTCTGATCAATCAAATCATCACAAACTCTATCCCATCCACCTGACTTCATCCCCAAATTCACCCCTCTCCCGTCCACTTACTCTTCTATAAAACACATGTATGATGCATTAATGATCAAATAAATGACTGATGAAGCCAAGCTTAATGCACGGCGAAATATATCTCCTACATATACTTGTCTGAGTTTTGTTCCTTTATCCACATTTTCCACTATTCTTTACAACATTCTGTCGGGTTTACTCCAATCCTCCTCTGTGTGTGTGTGTGTGTGTGTGTGTATATATATATATATATATATATCTCCCTCCAGCTATGTGTTAAATAGTAGGGCAGACTGGGCCCTTCAGCCTTGGGTAGGTAACCAGTCTAGGAGAGGGATAACTCTGAATTCAAAATTCCTAAGGTCGGTCGTTGATTGGGTTTGTGGCAACCCTTGATGCACCAATTCTTTCCTATCAACTGTGCCAAAAAGTGTGGATGGTCCAACACAAGCCTTCACCACTATAAACAAATCACTGTATGGGTGTTCATTGTGTGTGTGAACCCTCATGCGTCGAAAATCGACGAGAGAGTCCATAATATATATAAATCGTATCCATGCATCCCTGTGTTCTTTTTTTTTCTTCCCCTTCCAGCAAACTGTAACTACATTTCAATATTTTCTTGGAAACGAATTACACTGTATGTAGTACAAGGTAGGTGTCAGGCGGTTTTAGTTGTTAGACAAAGATCTATATTTCATCAACTTTAAAATCTGATCGTTTATTATCATCTAAACTGAACTAGAAAACCAGAAAAACCCTTAGTAAGATGAACAAATTGTTGACACATTTCTGTCATTTTGAAGGAGTTTCTTTACCCAAGATGAATGTATTAAGTACAGGATCTGAGGAATTGATGTGAGCTAAAATGTGTAACAGGTTTTGTAAAAGAATTGCAAGTTGAGGAAGAGGAGGCATTTTAACTGATGGGAATGATAAAAAAAATCTTCTAAATTTTATCAGAATTCCACATATGTACTGAATTTTTTATGACACAATTTTACAAAGCACCGATATCCTTATGCATAAATAATATGAACACAATGCAGAGAAATTGTATTGTTCTATGCAGATGCAAAAAAAAAGAAAAAACAAAACAATGACAAAAAACAAAAGAAGTAGTTAATATGATGTTTTCTCATGACAATTTTCAATACTGCTTGTATTATAGTTGGCTTGGTTTGTTTTACGGCATATCAACCTCAGTGGGTCATTTAATGCCGGTAAAGTTTTGAAATAAATTCATTCTTAACAACCTGTTGAGAATTTTCTAAGTCCAGAGCTGCATTCCTGTAAGAATTATTAAAAAAAAATGGCTAAAAATGGCAATAGGGTTGGGGCAATCATATAGATGCTAGGGTTTGATGTGACCAGCCGATTGATCGGAATAGGCCTCTCTGATAGCCGTCTACCCAAGAAAGAGCCAAAGTGGAGGCATATCAACCTCAGTGGTCATTTAATGCCTGCAAAGTTTTGAAATAAATTCATTCTTAATGTTGAGAATTTTCTAAGTCCAGAGCTGCATTCCTGTAAGAATTTATCAAAAAATGGCTAAAAATGGCAATAGGGTTGGGGCAATCATATAGATGCTAGGGTTTGATGTGACCAGCCGATTGATCGGAATAGGCCTCTCTGATAGCCCGTCTACCCCAAGAAAGAGCCAAAGTGGAGTATTGCAAGTCATGGACTGCTCAACCACCTGGGTTCTATCCTTAAGAATCACAGGTCGCCACCCACGGCCAACAGGTGGCCCCATTGGGTGAGTCTTACCCCTCTGCAAAGGTGCAGTCGGTGCATTCTAACGCCCCACTGATAGGGCGGAAAAATCAATATTAGAAAATCTATTATCCAACAAAGATTTTTGATAATCCAAAAAAATATTTCAAGACAAACCATAATGTATAATCTTACTAGCATAAAAATTATACATGAACCAATAACAAAAAAAAAAAAAAAAAAAGAAGTTAATTAAAGTCAATAGGTATAGTTACCTATGAGAGACTTTACTAGCACACAGGTATTAATTAATACTAGCAGGACCTGTTGATCAGGGGATAAGTGAACGTAATACTGGAGTGAAGGTAAACTGGAGTTCAAATTACTATGGTGTCGCATTCCACCATATTTGCCACTACACCACAGAATTTAAGCACACTTCTTTTTTGTAGATTCTCTCTTTATTACACCAATCAGTAGTAGCATATTAGAAAGAATGAGTGCATTTTCCGAAAAAGTTTTAAAAAAAAAATATGATTGTTCAATGGATAAAAAAAAAAAAAAAAAAAAAAGCTAAAGCACTCTTTAAGCCAATCAGGTTTATTTCGTATAATCCCTGTGAAAGGAGATTACATAGGAGATAAATTAAAGTGACACAATTATTGAAAAAGATCATTCCATTGCCGTCTTCCAAATTGAGAGAAAAAAAGAATTAATTGAAAAATAAAGTCCCAAATCTTTCGCTGATAGATTAAACTTTGATTAAATTTTCAAAAAATTAATAAAAATGAAGTATTTATTTCATCTCTTATAATTCACTCAACTTAATCAAACCATCTCTAAATAATATTGCTTTGTGGCTTTATGGATTGACTGACAATACTGAAAATTAATGAAAATTAGAAAAATCTCACCCATTTAAATGAGATAAGGAAAATGACTATAAAGTTGGGGAAAAAAGAAAAGAAAAGAAACTGTATTCACTTGGAAAATTTTAACCACTGAACTAATACTGATCCTAATTGCTGAAGTATATCAATCTTAAATTAGAGGTTGATGAATCAGCAAACTATAATATAGTCTTAACAAATTGTTAGGAAGGTTCAACTTCTCCTGCCATACCACCAACATTTACTTTTAACAGTGTCAAACAGCAAAATAAAATTGGAGACATTACTTTCAGTTCAAGCCTTATTTGATTTCCAGCCATTTTGAATAGCCTCAAAACAAATACTTTTGTGAGATTAAAATAATTTTTGCTACAAACCAAATCCAAATAATGCAGGGTTTACATTTATGGAAAAAACTGGGGTGGGGATCCCCCCACCCCAGTTTTTACCATAAATAGTATTTTTCCTTATTAAAAGAGATCACCCTTATTTATTGAATATATATATATATATATATATATATATATATATATAAGAAAATGTAAATTAATCCGACAATATGTTGAAAGGAATAATGATTAAAGGAAAAAAAAAAAAATGTTGAATGGATAAAATAGATTTACTAACACGTATTTCGGCCAGGAGTTTGTTCATGTACACATGTATTCTATTTATTATTATTTTAAATATGAAATAAAATAATCATAGAAAATTATAAAATCTTTAAGCATACAAAGAATAACGGCCTTCATCAGAGTAAAATGTTTCAAATTACAGAATATATATCCTGTATTGGTATCTTCATTCTTTCCTAAATAAATGCATCCCTACACTCACAGACTACTGTTACTAATGGTTTCATAGATCATCTAGTATTTTTTTAAACTCAAACCATGATATGCAACCTTAAATAAAAAAAAATTGAACTAACAATGAATATTGTTGGTCTATCGAACACTGGTAACAGAGGGCAGATGCGATGGTAGTTACACTAGTGGAAGAGAAAGATTGAGTGTTAATTTTTTTTTAAAATAGAGTAATAATAAACTAAATATATATATATATATATATATATATATATATATATATATATATATACATACACACACACACATTCATACATACCAAAATGTATATACCATTATTAGCTCAGTTGGTAGAGAGCCCGACTAGGAACCACAAGGTTCCAGGTTTGATACCGGCCCTAACCAACTCAGCGTATGAGTAGCCCAGGGATCTGTGAGGTAAAGTGAGGAACTGATGGTGGGTGTGGCGCTCCACCTCAGACACTAAAAAAAAAAAAAAAAACAATCTCCTTTGTTTAGTGCTACTGAAAAGGGGATAGACCCCCTTTCTGTCTGGCTGCTACTGACTTTAGACAACCAAGTATCTATTATTATACTAAAGCTGAGTTAATCAACTTTTGCTTCCTAAAGGCTTTTTAACTATTTAATTTAATGACACAAAAATTATACTAAATTATTCCTTACTTTTAGGATTGAATTATGTTTGAAAAAAGTTGTTTTAATTGGTTCTAATTAGTCGTAATTTGCAATTAAGTCAATAGCCGACCAATCCCTTTCTTCCCCTCTATGACTACCTCATCGTTATATAGTGTTAGTTTCTCTGGAGTAGAGAGAGAGAGAGAGAGAGACGGGAGAATTTTAAATGTATTTCTGTGTTAAATTTCACAACCAGCAACCCGTGGCTTAAATGAGGCCAAACATTTCTTTTCTTAGAAAGCTAACAAAATGATTTTAAGGTTTCGTCCTGCCATATTTATTTATTTTTTAAATTTTATTCGCTTTACTCTCTTTTCCCTAATCTCAATTATCTATCCAGAGCTGAATGGGTCACGTTTTGTTTAGTATATATATATATATATATATATACCAAAATTTTCTACTAAAAAAGGAAGAGATATCCAATTCATGAATAGAGACAGTTTTATAATAAAATGAAGAGCAAAAGGTTATCTGCTAGATCATAATCAGCATTGTCTTTCTATTCATAAACCAAGAGGAATTAAATCTTACTTAGGATCATGGATTAAAAAAAAAATAAAAGGAGCAAACAAACTAATCCAGCCTACCAAAAGTAAATGGTTACCTAAGGCTTAGAGATTCCAATACCGTACACTTTTAAAGTTATAAATCATAAATAACAAGACAAGCTTCGAAATAAAACTCTACACCAAACGAGGAAGAATATCTATTCCTTCAGAATCGAACAATAAAAACACCAGCCTTTAATCTCCTTAAAACAATATTAGTTCTGTGATTTCAGATATTCCATTATACTTTTTTCTTTTTGCTATACAAGAACATGAAACAATTCAAAAGGTTTTTCTCTATTCTTTAAGTATTTACCATTTAGTCATTTTTCTAATATCACCTGACCTTATAAAAAAATGAAATCCAGATTTCAATGTCATTTAGAAGGACAGCACATGACAATGAATAAGAATTTTTCTTTTTCTTCCTTTTTAGATATAATTTGATATGTCACAGTATATTGAACTTCATTGTCATTGGTTGGGAGTCACATGACTAATAGTATAAAGCTACGGTCAACAGTACTCAGTGATAAAAAGGGAGGGCAATAGAGTTAGGGCAATCATATAGGTGCTAGGGCTTGACGTGACCAGCCAATTGATCGGAATGGGCCTCTCCGACCAGCCGTCTAACCCAAGAACGGGCCAAAGTGGAGTATTGCAAGTCATGGACTGCTCAACCACCTGGGTTCTATCCTTAAGAATCACAGGTCGCCACCCATGGCCTACAGGTAGAATCATTGGGGGAGTCTTACACCTCTGCAGAGGTGCAGTCGATGCATTCAGAGCAGAAAAATCAATATTAGAAAATGTATTATCCAACAAAGATTTTTGATAATCCCAAAAAATATTTCAAGACAAACCATAATGTATAATCTTACTAGCATATAAATTATACATGAGCCAATAACAAAAAAAACAAAAAAGAAGCTAATTAAAGTCAATAGGTATAGTTACCTATGAGAGATTTTACTAGCACACAGGTATTAGTTAATACTAGCAGGACCTGTGGATTAGGGTAGGTCGATTTTTCACTTTTGTAAAATATCAAACTGTCCATCCATACAAAAGTTGTGTGTTAGCATACTGAATACTGATACCAAAAATTAGATCTTTTACTTGCATTATTGTTTGAGGAAATAGTATCAAAGACCGTCTACTAAAATGTACTAAAAATCCGCATTTTCTAAAGGCTAAATTTTGCGAAAACAAGGATTTTTAGTGCATTTTAGTAGACGATTTTGATACCATTTCCTCAAACAATGGTATAAGTAAAAGATTAATTTTTGGTATCAGTATTCAGTATGCTAACACAACTTTCACATAGACGGACAATTTGATATTTTTTAAAAAGTGAAAAAAAAGTGGATATACCACAGTATGATAATCTAAGTAATATGTATATGTTTACGTAATACATTTGATATATTTACTAAATAGTTGAATGTGTAAAAAGTATAATAATTTTGATTTAACTCTCTCACACTTTCCTAAAAAGGTGGGAATGTAAAATATCTACATTGATTTGCGGATAAAAATCTGGGGGAGGCCTTTAAAATATCTACATTAATTTGCTGAGAAAAAAGTGATGAAAACATGACTCGGAAAATATCTAAGTAGGACTGGAAATTCGCCTGACGCTGACTCGCTAAAACAGTGTAAATTAAGGCAGGAGGCTGGGACGACATGAGATCAAAATTACCAAAATAAATTGTGGAATAATCCACAATTTCAATATTACAAATAAAACAAACAGGTAACTTTTTTTTCAATTCGTTTTAATTTTACATTGGGTATTTAAGTGACAAGACCATTTGGAAGGTTTTGTTTTTAAATTGGGTGAAATAAAAAGGACAAATAAGAAATCTGTGCACCAGATAATGTGGATTTACATTTTGGCATTGTATCTTGAACAATTTGGACAGTCTCATTTTTAACCAGAGGGCGTTGGAGGATGATAACAGATGGAAGATTTAGGAACAGGCACTATTAATAGTGTTTTATACAGACTAATGGGCTCAAACTAATCTTATTGTTTTATCTACATATTACTAAAATCCTCATTATGTTTGTATTATACCTACACACACATATATCCAACCCAGCAAAAACTGTATATCATACAAAGATCCTTATTAGAGCAATACATTTAGAATTCTCTAATGAATAAAACAATTTCCAGTCCAATTTGTAACTGAATGGTAATTTTGTGCAGATCTTCGTTAATTCTGGATGTCAATTTCTAATCATCCAAATTCTCGATATACCAAAAACTATAAAAATCAAAATTCTTTGATTCTTCCAAAATAAAAGCATTCGTATAATCACGGATTGCTGTTACAATCGGAAACCCAACGGATTTACGAATCATCTAGCATTTCTTTTTTTTTTTAATTCTCTTTACCTGATAAACCAGGATATCCAACCTCAAAAAACAGTAAATCTTGTTGGGTCTATCATATACTGGCAACTAAGGGCAGATGTGGTGGTAGTTACAGTAGTTGAAGGGAAAGATAGGTAAATTTTAAAAAAAAAAAAAAAAAAAAAGAAAAAAAAAAAAGAGATAATGATAGATAGATAATAGATAAATAAAGATTGGAGAAAAAAAAAAAAAAGAATGAAAAAAAAAAAAAAAAAAAGAAAAAAAAGAAAAAAAAAAGTTTAGATTTATCACATTGGTCCCTAAGAGAAGCCATCAATAAAGTCAGTTGTTCGTTCGTTCTCTTCATATCGGTGACTGGCAGTATTGCCACCAGTCTGTCACTTCAACCATTGTCTCATTTTTTTTTCCTTCTCCTGTTATACATCTCTTGCCTTTGCCTGCACTCAGTCTTTCCTTTAACCGTACAAACAGCACAACGTAGCCCCAACGATAAAACGCACCAGTACAATAACCGAAGCAAAGTCAGATCTTACAGCATAGCTAATGACAAAATATTAAACACCATTGATTTTTAAGTTGCATGTCAATCGTATGCCGTTTCAGTCAGATAGACATGGCAGCAGCAGCAATGACAGAGATGAGGGTGATGCTCAAGGGAAACAGAGAGAAAGAAAGATGTCCTCTCTTGGTCAAATCTATCTTTTTTTTCTCCTTTTGCCTTTTTTTATCATTTTATTTAACTCTTGCTGTCCACAGCCCAGAGCATCCTCCTCTTCAACTTATC
The DNA here is from genome assembly GCA_023376005.1 of Doryteuthis pealeii. Lineage (NCBI taxonomy): Eukaryota > Metazoa > Mollusca > Cephalopoda > Myopsida > Loliginidae > Doryteuthis > Doryteuthis pealeii. Next base: position 35,629,911 of record CM042160.1, on the reverse strand, counting down.
CTCCCACTCCCTTTATCACCCTCTATTCCTTCAGTATCTCCCTCCCACATTAATATTCAGTAATATCACTCATCCTTTCCCCCCCCCGGTTTCTTTTTTAAGCTTCAATCTTGTATATCTCCTTTCGTTTCTAGAAATCTAATTTTTCTTTTTATAAATAGAGAGAAAAAAATGCACATTTCAACAGCATCCCTTTTTTTTCTCTATTACAAAGCTGTAAGAAAAAAAAAAAAAAAACAACTGATAGTGTCCTCAGGTTGGCTTCCTCATCTTTATCTTTTTCTCTTTCTCTTAATCTTCTAGCCTCTCTCTCTCTCTATTTCTCTTCTCTTTAATGTTTTTTCTCCTTTGTTCTCTCCTAATATTTCCTCTTACCTTCCCTGTCTGTTTGCCTCTGTCTCTCTCTCTTTGTTTTCTCCCTTGTTCTCTCCTAATATTTCCTCTTACCTTCTGTCTGTTTGCCTCTCTCTCTCTCTCTTTTTTTCTCCCTTGTTCTCTCCTAATATTTCCTCTTACCTTCTCTGTCTGTTTGCCTCTCTCCTCTCTCTTTGTTTTTCTCCCTTGTTCTCTCCTAATATTTCCTCTTACCTTCTGTCTGTTTGCCTCTCTCCTCTCTTTCTCCCTTGTTCTCTCCTAATATTTCCTCTTACCTTCCCTGTCCTCCTGTTTTCCCCCTCCTGTCTCTCTCTTCTATAATTCTATTTCCTCTTCAATGTTTTTTTCCCTTGTTCTATCCTAATATTTCCTTTTACCTTCTCTGTGAGTTTGCATATCTCCCCCCCCCTCTCTCTCTCAAATATATACAAAAAAAAAAAAAAAAAAAAAAAAACTTTTTTTTTTTTTTTTACACTGTCACACCAATTATTTGATATCCTTAAAATAGCTTCCTTTTTTCTTCCTACTGATAACATTCTGCTAATTCATAACTCTTTTTTGTTACTTTCTGAACGTGATTAAAAAAAAAAATTATCTCTCTCTCTCTGCCATCTTGTTTTTTCTCTCCCTCCTGCAAAAATCCTTCTTCCTTCACAAACCTCTAGTCATACTTAAAAAAAGAAAAAAAAAAAAAAAAAAAGAAAAAGCCCTTTCTTCCCCACTTTTTAATTTTCTTTCATCTTTTCAATTTCCTCCTCTAACTTTAGCCTCACACCATCCCTCACAAAAAAAAACTATTGCTCTATCCCTATCCTCTTCCTTCTCTTATCTTTCCTCCTACTTTTCAGTCATATATCACCACCTTGACTTCTCTTCCTTTTCCTCCTACTCTTGAAAAAAAAAGAAAAACACCAAAAAACTTCACCTCTTCCTTCTCCCCTAAGACTCTCCTTTTCACCACCTCCCACTTCTCCCATTCTTTCCTCCTACTCTCTACGTCTAAAAAACATCTTCCTCTATCTTCTACCCACCTCACAAATAAAAAAATTTTTTCACCAATCACTGCTCTACCCCCTCCCTCCCTCCTATTCTCATATCGCTCACTCTTTCTCCACCTCTCACACCACCACCACCACCACTTCAGCCACTGTGTGTCTCAGCCGCTGCGTTGCTCATGGCCTGATAATTAAAGCTAACAGCCCAATAGATGAGGTGTTTATTGCAGGGACAAAAGGGTAGGAAGTGATTGATTTGCAATGGAGTGGGAGGGAGAGGGTAATGGGGAGAGGGGTACAACGAGAGAGAGAGAGAGAGAGAGAGAGCAGTAGAGGCAGCAGCAGCTTCACAGGCTGCTCTAGCAGTGCCTGTCGCAGCAGAGGCTGGCAGGAAGCAGAAAGAGAGAAAGGAACGCAGACATCCTTCATTACTAAAATTGTTCACATAAAGAAGAATACATAAGCTAACATTATTCCTAATGGAGATTACGTACTGAGCCAACCATAAATCTGGAGTTGGCAGTGACTGATAACAGATACTTAAGACAGAGAGAGAGAGAGAGAGTTGGCTTTAATATTGAGACAAGATTGCCAGTAGTAGAGGCAATAGCCAAAGTTAATACTTTAACTAGCCAGG
>CM042160.1:35600404-35625404 GCA_023376005.1 Doryteuthis pealeii | reverse complement strand
GTGAGAGTACATTAATCTTTTACACCTGGACAATTAAGTATATTACATTTTCACAGAAAACTATTAAGAAATTTTTCAAACTTTAAATTTGAGACAGAGAGAGACAGACAGACAGAGAGAGAAAAAGAAAGAGAGAGAAAGAGAAAGAGAGAGAGAAAGAGAGAAAGAGAGAGAGAAAGAGAAAGAAAAAGAGAGAGAGAGAAAGAGAGAAAGAGAAAGAAAGAAAGAGAAGAGAAAGAAAGAGAGAGAGAAAGAGAAAAGAGAGAGAGAGAGAGAGAAAGAGAAGAGAAGAGAGAGCTGTCTATTTCTAATGAATCTCATATTTAAGATTTCAAGACAAAATACTCATGTTATGGCACATATTAAGCTCAGATTGGGTTTCTTTGTTTAATGGCATATCAGCCTTTGTCAGTTATTTAATGCCAAAGAAGAATAGTAATGGTACTATTTAAACCATAACCCATACCTTTCCCAAGAGCATTAATCTAACTGTGAGGGTGTAACTTAAGTTAGAACTCACTTTCATTGTAATCCAGCATGTTAGCCACTATGCCATGGGGCAGACTCCTCCTTTCTTTTTTATGAAGAGGGAATTTTAAGTTACTTTAAACAGTTAAACAAAAACGAACACACACACCAAACACATACGGACACAGCATACACACACATAAACACACACACAAATAATTAAACAAACTACTAAGGCCTGCCTAATAATTAAAAAAAAGAAAAAGAAAAAAGGGATAGGCCAAACCTGGAATGAAATGACATTGTTGGACAAACACACGCACACACACACAGACTTACACATACACACACGTAGAGAACTTAGAAGATACCACCAGAATGGACAGATACTGGCAGCAAGCTAACAGATCCAGACTTAGCTTCCAGAAATCTTCTGACGAAGAGATCTTTATCTTGAAATATTAAGAATAAATCAAAAGGTAAACAAACAACATCATAGTTACCTCATTATTCTTTACACTTGCATTGTGATAGCCTACTAAACCAACATAAACACAATGCTTCAAGCAAATTATAAAATTCTTAAAAAGATGAAGATTTGGTTTAGCTAGTATCATTTGGATTATTCGGACTATTGTCCTCATCTTCATTGTTATCTGTACGACATTTCGGTCGATGTGCCCTCCGGCCTTCTTCAGATATTTCTTGTTGGACTCTGGAGCCTTCTTGAACTCGTGAACCTTCTTGTCATAATCGGGAGCCATCACGGAACTTTGAACATAACCCTTTATTTAGTCCACGGGGGTATCCTGTTCTCATTCCGCTAACCATGGACTGAATAAAGGGTTGGGTTCAAAGTTCTGTGTGGCTCCTGAGTTCGAAAGGAAGGTTCACGAGTCCAACAAGAAATACCTGAAGAAGGCCAGAGGGTACATCAGCCGAAACGTTGTACAGATAACAATGAAGATGAGGACAATAGTCCGAATAATCCAAATAATACCAATTATCAAACCTCTTTTCAAAAAATCAGAGAAATTGGTTTAGCTAACCTGAAAGTCCAGTTTGACATACATATATTTAAAAAAAAAAAAAAAAAAAAAAAAAAAAAAGAAATCTAAGTCTGGAATGTGCCCAAACTAATATGCCAAAATACATGCTCCAGGGTTCCATTAGCAGCCACAGAAAATCCAGTGACCATTGCTCTAGCAGTTCTCGAGTTCTGCAATGGCAGACTGGAGGGGGGTGGGCATTGGCTAATATAGTAAGACGTTAGCTTAGAGTGAAAATTTTACTTAATAGTCTATATATAAAATATCTTAAGAGAAAATACACATAAGTAAAATTTCCAGCATTAAGAATCAAAAACAGAAATGGACGATGACATTGGTTGACAGCTTTAATTGGAAACCATGATGCCAACAGTTTCAAGCCCAGAGTATGGAAGGCTAAAAGGGTAATAATAAATTCACTGTAAATGGAGAACTGACTATAGAATAAAGGAGGACAAAAACCAAGAGTAAATCTTACAGTTGTAAAGTAATAGAAAATGTACTTAAAGGTGGCACAGCAGTTATTTGCATTGACAAAATGGTACAGCGGTACCTTGACTTATAAGTTTAATTCATGGGCACCTCATGTGGTGTAATGGTTAGCAAGCTAGATTCACAAATCATTGTTAGTGAGTTCGATACTCACTGGGCGCCTCATAAATTTAATTCTACTCATAACTCAATTTCCTTGTATACACATTTACCAACCCTTATGCACAAATGGAATGTGACACAAAGTCAATTTCTTAAGCAAAGTTTAACAGGTTTGAATTCAGAGTTTTCCTTCTCTTATACTTGTTGCCAAACAAAAATCAAAGTTTGCCCTGTATATAGAGTCTACTCATGTAGTACTATTGTCGGCAGAAATAGCCAGGCGGAGACCACTCCTCTCCAGGTCTGGTTTCAATTCAATTTTGAGCCTGCTCAATACCGAATGGGTGACCATTTAAACAACAGCATGTACTGTAAGTAGCCACATATAAAAATTCAGCATTAAATGACCATAAATGGGTTGATATGCCATAAAACAAAACACCCAACCTATCTAATACAAATAATTTTCAAACCGACCTATCAGATATATATATATATATTTACCAACCCCTCTGTACAAGTAGGATGTGACACAAGATCAATTTCTTAAACAGAGTTCAACAGGTTTGAATTCAGAGTTTTCCTTCTCCTAGACCAGTTGCCTAACCAAGGTTAAAGAGCCCAGTCTGCCCTACTATTTATCCATAGCTGGAGGGAGAGTATGATTCATACCTTTCCCAAGGGTATTAGCGCTAAGTGAAATGCAATTACTACATCCAGGATTTGAACTCGGGGCGACGAGTCCATTTCCCATGACTTTAAACCATTACACCACGCGCTTCCATAATAATTTCTATGGGACCCTAACAGGGACTACCACTCCGGGTCAAAGTGGACCTCGGAGTAATGGCCATTAACTAGAGGCCATTAACTAGAGGCCATAAACTGGAGCTTCACCACCAGATGCAGTTTAGTGTCATACCCAGGACATGATTTTTTTGGGGGGAGGGGGTTCTTACTCCCTCTAAGGGGATACAGTCAGCCTGTTCTAAGCCCTGCCAACAGGATGGAAAGAAAGAAAGTACATTTTATTCAAAAGTTAAAGAAAAGCTATAATTCAGTTTTAGCTTTTTTTGCACAGTTTATGAACTGAGGTATTCCCATCTAATACAGATTTTTTTTGCGGGGGGGGGGGGAGTCTTACTGTCGCTGAGGGGATACAGTAAGCCTGTTCTAAGCCCTGCCGACAGAAGGAGTTACAAAAGAAAGTCTTGTTCACTAAGCACACTCTGATATTTCTAAGATTCAGTAATGTAATAATTCTAAAAAAGACGGTATAAGTCTTAATTAAAGTTGATAACCTACTTTTGAAAAAAAAAAAAAAAAAAAAAAAAAAAAAACCACAGACAGTGCAACACAGCATTCTTTACTCTGACCTTTTGGCAAACTGTACAATTTACTCTTTGTTCTTTTAATATCAGGTATGTGCAAAAGTTTCCAGCGTCTCCTTTTAATGAAATTTATACACCAAATACAGAGTACAAAGCATGTTTGTTTATTCTAATTTTCTAATAATAAATATGAATGTGTCAGATTTTTTCAACTTTACTCCTAGAGACTGTAACCCATCATATCATACCATTTTCGAAGGAATCCGTCTGACTGTGAGCAAATAAAAAAGATTCTGGGCAAAATCCAAAATTTTAGATTCACAAGTTTTAATTACTGTGATTGATTTTAGTGTATGATAACTAAATGACATTGTTGGGTCAAAGGTCGAATCAAGAGCCTTCTGCAGAAGCTAGCTCAATTGCCGCCCAACAGGTCAGCTTTTAAGATAGTAAGTATATATTCATTTGTGGTTTAATGGTTATTATCATAGAAAGTGGACTCACCTTCCCCGGTTCAAAACCTGAAAACAGAAAGCTGTTTGCATTTCACATAGTGCTAATACCCCTGGGAAAGGCATGAATTTCACTATTCTCCCTCCAGCTATGGGTAAATAGTAAGGCAAACTGGGCTCTGTAACCTTGGCTAAGCAACCAGTCTAGGAGAAAGAAAACTCTAAATTCAAACCTGTTAAACCCTGTTCAAGAAATCGATATTGTGTCATATCCTGCTCATGCAGAGGGGCTGTGTGTGTGTATGTATATATATATATATATATATATACATATACATACATACATACACACACAACTCTTCTGCATGATACTTATAAATATAGCAAATTACATATATATAGTATTGAGGAGTATATATATATATATATATATATATATATATATATATATATATAAACCTACTCAAGTTTCCACATAAAGGATTATCAGGGTTAATTGCAATGAATTAATCAATATATAGATTAATTACAGGCAATTGCAGAAGTGAATAATGCAATAATGACTGCTGAAAACAGTTTCACAATGAAGTTGGACGCTATGTAATTGATTGCATCATTCAAAATTTAAATGTCAAACACGATGTTGTTGAATGCTAAACGTGATTGTTAACATGAAATATCAAGCACAATGTTTGTTATATATATATATATATATATATATATATATATAAGAGTGCTCAATATCATTGATAGAACATACATATCTACTTGGCTTAAAATTCAAACCTTGGTTTAGCAACTGATCTAGAAGAAAAATTGAACTCAAACAAGACCTAGAGAGGAGTGGGCGCTGCCAGGTTATTTCTGCCCACTATGGCACTACATGAATAGACCCCTACAACCAAACCAGGTTATGAGACAAGTCTTAAGTCTTTTCTTCTCTTTGATAAAAACTAAATAAATAAATAAATACTGAGAACTTTTCTGTGAACAAAATAAAACATATGCTTCCTCAAAGTATAAAAATTTCTATAAAACTAAACAAAAAAGTTCTAGTTGAAAAAGAACTGGAAAAATAACAGCTAAAAATAAATAGATAAATAATGAATAAATTTTAAAAAAATAAAATAAAAATAAATAAATAAAAAATAGATTAAAAAAATAAATAAATAAATAAAAAATAGATAAAAAAATAAATAAAAAAATAAATGAATAAATAAAAATAAATTTTTTTTAAATTTAAAAAATAAATAAATAAAATAAATAAAAAATAAATAAATAAATAAATAAAAAATATAAAAAATAAATAAATAAATAAAAATCTATGCAAAATTTCCAAAATTAATTGCAAGAAAAGCCTCAAGCCATATATCCATTTTTCTTTTCTTTTTTTTTGTTACATTGTATTAGTGACTTAATTTTGAAAAGATGTCAAAAATTAACTTTGAGAAAACTATTCAATAGGATTAAATGAATTAAAATCTCCCTCAGGTGAAGAGGAAATGAAAACAAACCACAATTGTCAAGATTTATATTTAGACATTATAGAATAATACAAATGAGACTACAGTGAACATAAGGTGCAAAAAGACTTGCTCAAAGGCAGTATAGCTACTCCTCAGGCAGTACAATCCATATATTTGATAGACAAAACAAAATTTTGACACCAACAAATGTGCATTTATATATATATATATATATATATATATATATATATATATATATAATATAATAATAATAATAATAATAATAATGGACTCTCCGTCACACAATGAACATCCACACAGGGATTTGTTTATAGTGGTGAAGGCTTGTGTTGGACCATCCACACTTTTTGGCACAGTCGATAGGAAAGAATTAGTGCATCAAGGGTTGCCACAAATCCAATCAACAACCAACCTCAGGAATTTTGAATTCAGAGTTATCCCTCTCCTAGACTGGTTACCTACTCAAGGCTGAAGGGCCCAGTCTGCCCTACTATTTAACGCATAGCTGGAGGGAGAATATATGGATTCATACCTTTCCCAAGCGTATTAGTGCTATGTGAAATGCCAACAGCTTCGTCTAGGAATTGAACTCGAATCGATGAGTCCATTTTCCACGACTATAACCACTAGCCCACACGCCTCCATATGTATATATATATATATATATATAGTTTGGTCTATTTATAAGTAAAGAATGCTCAATATCATTGGTTGAGGATGTGTGTGTGTATAAAGTTAAACCTAATGAGTCAGATATACCTACTAACAGTTTTGTTTAGAAGCTCATCAGGGCAAAAATCTTACTAAAAAGTATGTGTGTGTGTGTGTGTGTGTGTGTGTATATATACATTATATATATATATATATATATATATATGAAGTAGACAAACAATCTGTTTGAGATGACGATAGCCAACAATTTTTATGAGATTATGTGCTTAATTGAAGTCATACCCAATTTGTAAATTAATTAGTTATAATTAAATCAATTAGGCATGCATATCAGTTTAAATGTAAGGCGTAAACAAATCGAGAAAAAGTCAATCGCTGAAATCTACATACAGAGATTGACTTTTTCTCGATTTGTTTACGCCTTACATTTAAACCGATATGCACGTCTAATTCATTTAATTATAACTAATTAATTTACAAATTAGATATGACTTCAATTAAGCACAATCTCCTAAAAATATATATATATGTAAAGAGAAAGAATGGAAGTGAATCCGACGGTATGTAATATAGTGAAAAATTTGAAAAAGCACAGGTTCAAATAAAATGAGTGCTATTTATTCAGCCAATGCTGCAGTGTTTCAATCTGTTTAGTAGATCTTCTTCAGGGCTTTTGTTGATTAAAGGAAAAGTAAAATTTATCACAGAATAATAATAATGAGACTGTGATAGTTTTTGTTGATCAGTTTGTTTAAAAATGTTTTGAATGGAAAATTAGCGCTCTTAGAATTGTTCGAAATTTATGAACGCTGGGATAAATATATATATATATATATATATATATAAACTCTATCAATGATATTGAGTATTCTTTACTTATAAATAAAGCAAACTATATACATATAGATATATAGATATATTGATAATTACTTTTTTTCTCAATCCACTGTAGGATTCAGACCTTCACTAAGGTGTGGAATACATGAGGAGTAAAATGTCCAAGTATATCCAATATCTATCTGCATATACCTTTAGGATATATATATATATATATATATATATATATATATATATTTACTACTACTACTATTATTTATATACATATATATACACACACATACATAAATTTACTATATATATATATATATACACACACATATATACTACTACACACACACACACACACACACACAACCCTTCTGCATGATACATAAGTCAAACATTTCGACTTTTTGTTTGTTTTAAAGAAACACTAACCACATATCTCATATCATTTAGAAAACCCTTATTTTCTAATAATTGCAAATGAATAAAATGGACTATGAAAAAAAATAAAATAAAATGCTAGAATATATTATATAAAAAAAAAAGAAAAAAAGAAAAGATTCCTTTATCACTATAAGCCAAATATTTCAACTTTTTTGTTTGTTTTTAAAGAGACAGTAACCGCTTATATCTTTGGAGCTAATATCCCCATTACTCTAAGCAATGGCTAACTCTACATTTGCTCCACTACTTCAAGTAATATACAGTCATTAGGGACCACTGTTTGGCAGTAAAGTGACAGAGAGACAGCTTCCCTACCACTAAGTAAGTGGTCCTCCACTTGCTCAATCACAGGTTACACAGCGTGCCGACTCATGTGCACCAAAGCGCCGAGTCCTTTGTTGCAGAGAAATTCTCTGGCAGGAATTAGTCGATGCTCACCCACAGAGGCACCAACCACTATCACATCCAGTCAGCACATTTCTTTGCAGACGTGATGTGCTGCTATCCAAAATCAATACTATACCTGCTGGCATCTTTTTCAGAATGTACCCACCTTACACTTCAGAAAACTAACATGGCCACCGGCACTGAGGGGGTGGGTGAGAGGGAGAAAGTGTGGGGCGGCGGCCATGGCGGTGGTGATGGTGGTGGTATAGAGAAAAAGACAGAAGCTATGTGCATGGCTAGGTGGGGGCCAAGGTTGTTGTTGGGGGGGTCGTGACAGGCAGGAACTGCTACAGATAGTGCACATCCAATTCCTCAGCAGTTTCTTCCGCCCCTGTTGGCATGTGTCGTAAAGAGATGATCAAACTACAAATATTTGGAGTCTGTGAATCATCAAAAGCAGTACAACAGCCCAAGCCCAGAATCCTCGATGCAGTTTTCAATTCTTTCTTATCCCTCCCTCCCTCCTCTCTATCTATCTATCTTCCTTTCTCCCCCCCCCCCACATCTTTTTTCTCTTTCATATTCTTCTTTCTTCCACATCCTATTTTTCTTCCATCCACCCCCCGTTTTTTTCCGCCCCGTTTCTAAAACATATTTTGACATTTTATGTGGTGACATAAGCTTTTGTTTCTAATTCGTTTCTAAATAATCAAGAATAATTTTGTACCATTAAAATTTGGACAAAGTCCGAGATCATACCTATATTTAGTAAACCGTTTGCATTTCACATAGCACTAACACCCTTGGGAAAGGTATGAATCCATATATTCTCCCTCCAGCTATGGGTAAATAGGACAGACTGGGCTCTTTAATCTTGGATAGGTGACCAGTCTAGGAGAAGGAAAACTGAATTCAAACCTGTTAAACTCCGCTTAAGAAATTGATCTTGTGTTTTTATATTATATAATATATATATATATATATATATATATATATATACTACTAAACGATGGTGTAGTGTCCACTTTTTGGTATTTTTTTTATATATATATATATATATACATACATACATATATATATATATATACATACATACATACATACATACATACATACATACATACATACATATATATATATATACATAGTAAACTAGGGTTATTTTTTACAGTAGAGTCACATTGAAATCACTGGTTCCTGCTAGATCACCAAAGTTAAGCAGTGATGATTCTGTTCTATACTTAGATGGGTGACCATTTAAGCAACAGCAGGTAGTGTAAGAAACCAATTATCAAAATGACTTGATTTGGCATTAAATGACCCAAAAAGGGTTGGTATGTCATAAAACAAAAACAACCAACTAGGATTTTTTTTTTTTTTTAAATAAAGCATTGTCAGACATGACACATTTACTTATGTTTTGTTACACCTTAACATTTACTCCCCACCCTCAAATCATAACTTACATATCATAGCAATCTACAGGGTAATCCGAAAGTCTAGTCACCCTGACATATTTTTTAAGAGGTAAAATAATTGCATAAAACAACCTAAAATTCAAGAAAATAATTTTATTTGTAAAGATTCTTTTTTGTCCCATCTATGGGTTGAAATAGAAAAACATGAGTTGATAAACAAAATTGTATTATGCATTAAGAATTAATTTATTTCACAACTTTGTCGGCATTAACTGACCCACTGAGGTTGATATGCCGTAAAACAAATCAAACCAAAGATTCTTTTTAGAGGTAAAATAATTGCATAACTTACATTATTAAAACAAAAAAATAATGAAAGTTAAAACAATAGGTAGGGGTGACAAGACTTTCGGACCACACTTTACATCAAAAAGGAAAGGGCACAAGTGGGACATATGAAAGGATAAGTTCTAGGTAACACAAAATGGATATGAGCTTGATTATCATGAAAAGCCTCTTTTATATTTCCAGTTTTTCTTCACCTATAAGTAAGTAAAGTCGTCGGGGAGGCCTAATTTCGGTATGAGCCATACAGCGAGGGGTCTATCCCCTTTTCACTAGCGCTAGACCAAGGAAATCGTTTTTTTGTGTGTCTGAGGTGGAGCGCCACACCTACCATGAGCTCCTTACTTCACCGCACATATCCCTGTGCTACTCATGCTATCTATATCTTATCTATATCTATATATATAAGGGCAGTTGTGTGAATCTGTGTGTCCGGAGGAAACTCAAAAATAAAACAATTAACGACAAAGTAAATATATATACACATTAAATATCACCAGGGCTTGGTTTTTGAGCAAAATAGAGATTTGATTTATATTCGTGCAGATAATTAAAAAATAAAATTTAAATGATAACAGCATGGATTTTTATTTTCACTTAATATTTTAGATAGTAGACATTAACATTTCTTTTCAGAGTAGCTGGATCAATGCAAGGTTTTTTTTTTTTTTTTTTTTTTACAATGGGATTTAAATGAGGCACCCCATGAGGATTCAACTCACGATTCAGTAATAAGGGATCTGCGAGACTAACTTTAAAAATCCCCCCTCTACCCTGGCAACGCCGGTTAGCCGCTGCTAGAAGAATATAAAAGAACTCAGTTCAAAATTAAGATGAAAATACAAGTAAAAAAATTAATGGTTAACAGTGATGCTGAGAGATATGTTTCCTGCGTCCCTGATGCACAAAAATCTAAAAGGATGCAGTAAAATCCTTTCCATGTGTCCCAGTGCTTTTTGTTTGTTTTTCTTCCCTCACCATTTCAACCTAACTGTAAATACATTTCAATAGTTTCTTAGAAATGAATTACACAGGATAGGTTACAAGGTAGGAGTTAGATGGCTTTATTTAGGACCCTTAAATTTTCCCGAGGACTCATTCAAAGCAAATATGTGCATCCTAGGATGCACTAAATCAAAAAGATATCAGCCTCACTGGGCTAAAGTACAATTATTATTCTCTACACATTGCAAACTGCTACAGTTTTGGCTAATGCACTCTCTGACATCTTCACCCTGACTTTTTTCATTCTCTTTCTCTCACACACACACAATACACACACAACTCTCTCTCTCTCACACACACACAAATACACACACTCACACAACACAACACACAAATACACACACTCTCTCTCACACACAAATACACACACTCTCTCTCTCACACACACACACACACTCTCTCTCACACACACACACACACAACTCTCTCTCACTCACACACAAATACACACACTCTGTCCAGACATAAATATTAAATAAGTAAACCAATTTAATATTCAATATATGCTGTAATGACACATGGGGATTATAACCAGACTTAATTTCAGGCAGTTAAATTGGGTGTGACCCATTAAAATAATCAACCGACTCCTCAACATGTGGGCCCCAAAAAATACCCTATGGACCTTAGTTGAGGTGCAATGCTTTAAAACGAATTAAAAAAAAATAATTAAAAATTAGGACAATACTTAAGGATAAGCCACCAAAAAAACAAAAAAAAAAAAAAAAAAAAAAAAAAAACACTTGTAAAAAAATGAGGTGATGATTTAAAACTGAATGATTTTAAATGACGTATCAACCTGTCTAGGGTTATTTTATGCCTAGAGGTCAGGGAATCACATTCATTATACATATTTACCAACCCCTGCGCATGAGCAGAATGTGACACAAGTTCATTTTTAGGCGGAGTTTACCAGGTTTGAATTCAGAGTTTTCTTCTCCTAGACTGGTTGCCTAACCAAGGTTAAAGAGCTCAGTCTGTCCTGTTATTTACCTATAGCTGGAGGGAGAGCAGGTGGATGCATACCTTTCCCAAGGGTATTAGTTATGTGAAAAGTAAAAAGCCTCATCTAGAATTGAACTCTGGTTGAGGAGTCTATTTCCTACAACTCTGGCCATTACACCATGCGTTTCCATAAATCACATTTATTATACGTTCATATTATCTATATTTTAGTGTACTTGTTTATTAAGAACAAACATAAACAGCATGCCGCCATTATCTGCGAGAGACGCCTGTGTTAGCTTGGCCACATCAGGAGGATCCACAAAGACCTACTGTATGGCGAGTTAGCAGGGAGCATCCGACCGGTAGGGAGACCATGCCTGTGCTTTAAAGATGTCTGCAAAAGGGATATGAAGACATGCCGCATTGACATTAACACATGGGAGGCTTATGCAGAAGACCGTACGACCTGGCGCCTCTTCATTAAACAAGGAACAAAAAGGAGTGAAAAAGAGAAGAAAAAGCCGCCGCAGAAAAGAGAGCCATAACGAAGGAAAGACAACAGCAAGCATCAAAGTTTGTTTGCAGTCACTGCACCAGAGATTGCCATTCAAAAATTGGTCTGTTCAGTCACTCACGCAGTTGCAGATAAAAGTGGACACTATGCCATCGGAAGGATGCCAACAACTTGAATATTAAGAGTTTTTTTTTTTTTTTTAAATCTTTTTTATTATATGATCCTGTAGATAATAAATTATTTTTTTTTAACAGATTTATTTGACCGATAAACAGAACCCTAACAGGTACTACCACTGTGGGCCAGAGTGAACTTGGGGGAGTAACAAAAATGAAGCAGTACTCTGCACTACCCAGAGCTCGAGGAGTGGAACATTATCACCAGATACAGTTAAATGTCATATCCTGGACACAGTCTTTTTTTTAGGGGGGGGGGTTTCTTTCCCCTCTTCAGGGGATACAGTCAGTATATTTTAAGCTGCACTGAAAGCGTGCCTTATACTAAAGTCAAAAGTCGTTAAACAAATTAACAACCAATGAGACTGAATTAAAAGCCGAAAGCTGGAGTCCCTAAAGTCCAACATTGTTTTCAGTTATATTCTGGCAACTTGCCCTTCCCTTGGACAATATTGGTGTTGTGACGATGGGAGACCTGCTGTATGGGCAACTACTGCTCATCTATACAACAATGCTTGGGCCTGTTCTGATATCCGGGCAAAGATTCATCATCCCAAAACACTGACTAATGTGATGACTAAGACATTAAATAAAATTTTTATTTTATTTTATTATTCTAAACTAGAAAAAAAAATCACCCTCTGGGCAGTGTAAAGTTTGATTTTTGAAAGATATTGCCTGAGGTAGGAGTAAAAAAAATTCAATGTTAGAGGGCTTGTATCATAAATAAGTAAAATCAAATTTATTAAAAGGAGTTAAAAAAAATAATAAATAAATAATACAATCTGACCTGGAAACTTAGCCTGTCCTCCTCAAATAAATTAAATAATTATTTTGAATATTTTACACATAAATCTTACACAAAATCGTAGGTAGAAAAAAAAAAAAAAAAAAAAAAAAAAAAAAAGGTTATTTCCTATAAGGCTAACATAAACAAAGGGGAACCACTCTTGATCGATAAATCATTTATTTATTGATCTACTAGGAAAAACAAAGACAGGGTTAGGGTTAGTGTTAGGGTTAGTTTAATGGGAAAATAAATAAATAATTTATCAGTCAAGAGTGGTTCCCCTTTGTTTATGTTAGACTTATAGAAAATAGCCAAGGCAAGAGTAAAAAATAATTTTAAAAACTGATTACAGGGTTGTTCTTTATTCTAAGTATTGACGATATTCAGTATTGAGATGGACGTAAGCAGTGACGTAGTTTCGGTTACTGACAAATGGAGACCAAATCTCCATTACTGATAGATTTCACAGATTATGCAGAGGGGAAGGGGGTGTTCATCCTTCTCGATTCTTAAACGATTTAATAAATACAACAAAATGACCAATTCATGGACACCCAAGACTATTTAGTTAGCCGTGAGCTGATTAGGATTTGGTGTTTTTGAATCAAAAGCGTTAATCCAGATTATTCCGAAAGTGCTTCTTCTGCTCAAAAACAAAGCAGTTGTGTGTAGGGATGATGGAGGGGGGTTAAAAGGATTAAAAAAAAAAAAAAAAAAAATTGCAGCCGTGTCAGCTCACAGCTGTCAAATGTATGATAAGCTATTTTGACTCTTACAACAACGATTTTTGACATCCACGTCAAGAGGATTAGGTTAAAGGGGAAACATACACATGCCTGAAATTGTCTGCTACAAAACCATGGAATTCTTAGAATGGAAATTTACTTACTACCATTTTTTTTTTTCTTCTTTTTCTTTTGATAAGCCAAATGCAAGAATTTTAAAACATTCCCAAATCTGCCTTAAAAAAAAAAAAAAAAAAAAAAAAAAAAATGAATTGCCTACCAGAGAATGAATGATTCAGATAAAGACAAGTGTAACGTTCCTTTAAGGACTTTTTCATTGGAGAGCTACAATTCAACATATCACAACAAAAAAGATTTCATTATATATATATATATATATATATATATATATAGTATCCAATTGCCACTTTAACTTTTCGTCGCAGTGGCATCAGTAAATAATCCAAAAGTGCTCAATATATTAGAAATACAGAAATTTTTCCTCTAATATCATTAGATATATATATATATATATATATATGTAGGGAGCGCGTGGTGTAATGGATAAAGTCATGGGAAATGGACTCGTCGCCCCGAGTTCGAATCCTGGACGTGGTAACTGCATTTCACTTAGCGCTAATACCCTTGGGAAAGGTATGAATTCTACTCTCCTTCCAGCTATGGGTAAATAGTAGGGCAGACTGGGCTCTTTAACCTTGTTAGGCAACCGGTCTAGGAGAAGGAAAACTCTGAATTCAAACCTGTTAAACTCCGCTTAAGAAATTGACCTTGTGTCACATCCTGCTCGTGTGGAGGGGTTGGTGTATATATATATATATATATATATATATATATATATATATATATATATATATATAAACACGGTATGTTTGGAATGGCTTTTTTGCCGACAATTTTTGGGAGAATATGTGCTTAATTGGAGTCGTACCTAATTTTGAAAATTAATTAATTAATAATGAATTAGGCGGGAATGCCTATTTAAATGTATGGCTAAACAAATCGAGAAAAATCAATCTCTGTATGTACATTTCGGCCTATTAGGCTATAGATAGGAAGGCCGCCGCCCTGTGCGTGATTTGAAACCGGACCGCCAAGCTGACAGGCCGATACCACAACCCCTACACTAAACGGACTTCCCAGATTTTACGATTTGTTTAGAGTAGGTTAATATTCCTCTTCAGTGACTTTTATTACATATATATATATATATGTGAAAATAAAATGGAAATTAATCCGACAGTGTGAATATGATATAATGAAAAAAACAAAGGATGTTTACAATTGCATGGGCTCATTCAATTTGATATGTATCAACTGATATGTAAAAATCTATATCCGTCTTGTATTGTGTACCTCAAAATCATATGATTAATTGTATCACCATATCGGAATCATAAGGTTCTGGGTTCAATACCAGTCCTCACCAACTCAGCGCACGAGTAGTACAGATTAAGTAATCTAATCCATGTGGTAAAAGCATCTGGAAGCTAACAGTATGTGTGGTGCTCTAGCTCAGTAAGGTTCTAAGTGGAGTGTTGCATGTCATAGACTGCTCATCCACTAGGATTCTGTCCTTAAGCATGGCCAACATGTGCCCCATTGTGGGTGGTGGGTGGGGGGAGTCTTACCCCTCTGCAGAAGTACAGTTGGTGTATTCTAAAACCTCAGCCAACAGGGCTGATAAAAATAAGGTAAAAAATAAATTTTTTTAAATTAACTTTTTTAAAAAAATATATTTTTGCCAACAGCTGAAAAACAAAGTTTATACACAAAAACCAATTTGTCAGCACATGTAAATAATTTACAAATTTCTAATAATATTTAATATATAAATATAAACTTGATATTTCACGAGGAATGTTACTTTCTTGATTTGGGCATCTAAACCAATTGACCTTTTCAGCCTCACATTTGACATATTTTCTTAATCCACTTCCTCATTGCTAAGACAAAGTTTATGGTAATTCATCTGCATTTACAAACTGAGAATTATTAAAAGTTATTAATAATTACAATAAGAAAATAATTATTTTCCAATAAAATCAAACGAATAAAATAGACTGGGGAAAAAAAAAAATGCAAGAATATATTACTCTAAACTTGTCACAAGATACACACTCTCTCTCAAGATAGATATATAGAGAGAGTGAGATAGATAGAGATAGAGATAGATAGATAGATAGAGATATAGTGAGAGATAGATAGAGATATAGTGAGAGATAGATAGAGATATAGTGAGAGATAGATAGAGATATAGTGAGAGATAGATAGAGAGAGTGAGAGATAGAGAGAGAGAGTGAGAGATAGAGAGAGAGAGTGAGAGATATGTGAAATTTGGTTTATTTGTTTAATGACATATCAACTTATCCAATGCTAAAATTTAATTCATTTTTATCTATCTATCTATCCATCTGGACGAGGCTGTATCTCACATACCACTAATAACTTTTGGAAATGCATGCATCCAACTATTTTCCTTCCAGCTATAGGTAAATAGCAGGGCAGACTGGGCTCTTTAACCTTCGTATGGCACCCAGTCTAACAGAAGAAAAAAAATGAATTCAAACCAAAGGGGCTCTCTTCATGTTAAGCAAACTACTTCAATCCCCTGCTCTACTACTTCTATTAAAATAGGATATTAGAACGATATCTTTTAATTTCATACACTTCTGGATTTAAATTGCATAAACTTTCAACTAATTATCACCATTTGTGTTCATTATTAATCCCTAAATGTATATCCGCCCTTTAATAGGATTTATAAATAAAAAATCGCATCAAAAATTTAATTCAATTTGTTGACACAGCAAATACTGGAGGGAGGAGGATGAAGCAATAATCAAAATTGAATTAAGTAATGTCTACATTTGAACACAAATAGGCTAAACTTGCAAATCGGTCAGAAAATTAAAACATTACAGGGTGACACAGAAAAAAACAGAACACAAATTATTTATTTATTTTCCCATTAAACTAACTCTAAACCACATCCTAACCCTAAACCCAACCCTAAACACCCCTAGTTAAAATTAACTGTTTTATTACAAGATTTGTGGGTTCTGTTTTTTCTGGGTCACCCTAATTTTCCGACCGATTTGCAAATTTAGCCCACAAATATACATACACATATGTATGATTTTGTTAGGGAATCCACATATGCTTCTTTATAGATACCAGGAAGAATATGCGCCTCTGGGCATAAATACTTATGTTTTAATGTAATCAAATATACTAAATTAGAAAGAATAATGAAATTAAATCTTTTGTTAAAACCAGTATGCAAATTAACCACACCATATATTATGTAAACCTTTATTTCTTAGAGATATATAAGACACATTGCAGGATTTTAAATGCACTGATAACAAGGGCTGTTTTGAGACAAATCTAACTCAGATTTTCATAGATATAATTAATGAATAAGATTTTTCCATGTATTAATGATTTTGACTATAAATTAGATACTCATTAATAAACTTATGCATTTCCTGAAGGTATTGTGACATAAGCATTAGCATAGTTTTGGTTACACACATTTAATCTATTAAATAATAAAGCAAAAATCATTCATGAAGTTTTATGATACAGATTAAAATTTTTTAGTATTTCCGGTTTGAAAGATTTACAATTATTCTAATTTCTGTGAAATTTTATTAAATTTTGAGAACAAGGAAATAAACTGATTTATAAAAAGTATTTTTCGAAAAAATAATACCTACCTTTCAAATGATTGTAAAAAGAAAACAATGTATGGGGGGAAAAAATGAAGATAAATAAAAAATAAATATGAATAGATAGATATAAAAAAATGAATATAAATAATATATAAATAAATATAAATAAATATAAAATAGAATAAAAATAAATAAATATATAGAATAAAAATAAATAAATATATAAAATAGAATGAATAAAAATAAATAAATATATAAAAAAGAAATAAAAATAAATAAAAATGAATGAATAAAAATAAATAAATATATAAAAAAAAATAAATAAAAATAAATAAAAATGAATGAATAAAAATATATAAAAAAGAATAAATAAAAATAAATAAAAATGAATGAATAAATAGATAAACATATATAAAAAAGAATAAATAAATTGATAGATAAAATATATAAAATTGAATGAATAAATAAATAAATAATATATATATAAGTAAATAAATACAAATAAATAACTTAAAATAATACAAATAATTAATAAAAATAGATAAAGAGAGATTATATTTTAAAATACAACCCAGTGGTTCCCCCAATCACAAAAAAAAAAAGAAAGAAAAAGAGTTCAACCACAGCATTTATGATATTATAACACAAGAATAATTCTATTTATCTGCTGGAGAGAGAGGCCCTTAAGCAACCAATCACCTTTCAAACCCCAAATTTCAAGCTTTACAAGACATTTTTATACACATTGAAGTAGAAAACTTCATAAAAAGTAATTCGATAATAGATCAGGCCAAGTCTTGTTCCCAGCTGTCGATGTACCAAGTAACCCATTACAACCTGTCGAACGTTACAAGGAAAGGAAATAGACACTGCCAAATAGCCGCCCCACCCAAACATTACCCAGAGAACTGTCACAAATGAGAATTACTTGGCATGGGACCCCAAAGATCAAAGGGGTCAGAGGAAACACCCATATGTTCATTGAGGTAGAAATGTACTGTTTTTCAACAGACAATTTCAAAATGATCAACTGAAAAGTTTTCCTTTGTTGTCTATATCAAATTTCAGACGGATAGTCTACCTTTTTTTTTTTTTTAAACTCAGTGTCCCAAATTCTAATAAAGAAACCCAGCAGGTAAATTAGGTACTACCTGTAATCCCATAATAGTCGTTACATTTGCATATAAATGGAAACGAGGCCCCGGAAAGTTCAGAAAGGAACAAGTCACTATATCCTGACTATGTAAAAGGTCACACTCCTTTTTCGTTAAACAAGAAAAACAGCCAGAATGCATAGCTTGTCAAACACCCTATAATATAGGGTGTTAAACATGCTATTAAAATCGGTTTAACAATATAGGCCCTATATATTGTTAAACCCATTCTAATAGAATGTGGTGATTTTGCTGTTATTAGACAATGTTTTACAATACAAACAACAAAGATATATTAAATATGTCAGTAAATATGACATGTTGTCCTTCATTAAAAAAAAGAAAAAGAATTACTGTATTTGACGGCATATAAGACGCACCCCCATTTCAGCAGGTCAGATTCAGGGAAAAAAAAAGTTTTTAGTGTATTTAAACATATATTGTTGAAAACAATCTAGCAGAAACATAGCTGTATAAAAGCAATTTGGCAGTACAGGCAAGCAATAAGCAGACACAAGACACCTGAATAGCAGGAAATAATAATAATAATAAAACTTCAAACTTCACCTACGATGTATAAGACGCAGGGCAATTTTTGAGCAAAAATGTTGGAGGAAAAAGTGCGTCCTATATGCAGTCAAATACGGTACTTTATTCTATAAAATGTATCCCTCAAAGCGATTCCCAATCCATTGAACAACAAACTACAGGCAATTTAGTGTCAAAATCAAGAAAAATCCTTGGAAAAAAAAAAATAAATCTGACCATACTTCACAATTTACTGCTTGACATACATCATCCTGGATGGGTTGACATGCCATTAAAATCAATCTAAATTTTTAAAAATGTTTTTAATTGTCAATTGATTTTTCATGAGAAATAGTTCATTCTGCAGTATTTTTCAAATTGATTTTAGAAAAATCAGGTGTGTGAAAGTTCTCAGCACTAGAAAAATCTTTTTAATGGTATATTTTAGGGGGGGTATTTAATGGCATATTTTAAGGGGTATTTTAATGGCATATTTGGGGGTATTTTAATGGCATCTTTCATGGAGAAAAAAGATTTTATTTTAATGGCATATTTTAATGCCTAGAGGTTATGTAATTACATTTATATTTAGTTTAGTTTAGTTGGTAAAGAATTTTTGTTTTTTGTACACGGTCCTGCCGAATACAAATAATTTTTAAACAGATCTGTCTGACCCATAAATGAGACCCTAACAGGTACTACCACTGCGGGTCAGCGTGGACCTGGGAGTAATGACAATGAAGGAGTACTCTACTCACCAGATCTCCAGAACTGGAGCCTCACCATTAGATGCAATTTAATGTCATACTCAACACCCCCCTTCTTTAGGGTGGGTGATCTTACCCCTCTGATACAGTGAGCGTCTTCTAAACCCCACCGAGAGAGCGTATAAAAACTTGAATCATATGGTAGAAAACTTTTGTTTTCATTTATTTATTTCAATTTAAGAAAAACGCTCGAAACACTCGCATGCACATAATACATTAAATTGCTTTTCTATTTTAATAAGTAAAGACAGCAAGAGAGTCTATCTCCTTTTCACTAGCGCTAGACCAAGGAGATTGTTTTTACGTTTGAGGCCGAGCGCCACACCTACCATCAGCTCCTAACTTTACCGCACAGATCCCTGTGCTATTCATACTCTGAGTTGGCGAGGGCCGGTATCGAATCCGGAAACTTGTGATTCCTAGTCGGAAGCTCTACCAACTGAAGACATTGAATTTAAAGTAATTGATAAATAATCGTTTTATCTTCAATGCAAAAAAAAAATACAGGAAATATTTATCAAAATTTGAATGTTTTTTCCGGTTATAAATTGATTTTTATGTTACTATATTGAAAAAAAATTAAAACTGGTCACAAGATAAAAATGTGACTCCAAGTTGTTAAAAATACAAAGTGATAAAAATAAAACATTCTGCTTTTAAAAATAACAAATAAAAAATGTTTTTCTTTTCAAATATTTAAAATTGATCTCTAAAAACTTAACTTCATTAAAAAAATTGGCACAGTAAAAATAAAATTAAAATAAAATGATTTTAAATAAATCTTAAAACTTATTTAAATTCGTTAATAATTAAGGAAATGTTGCCATTTTGAATGGGTTAGTTTATTTTAGAATTAACCTCGCCTTTCTCTAGTTTAATTTACTAACAGCTAATTTTGAGTATTTTCCACAACTTCCACCCTTAATGCTAGCATAGATTTTTTTTATTGACTACACCAAATGCCCTCTTACAATTAATACGGTAGCCTTAAACGCTACAATTATTTAACTACCTACTTTTTTTTAACTACTACTGTTTATCCATCGTTGCCATTATTATTCAACCGATTGTAACATAACCTCTCTACATAAATACCAACACACTAAAATCATTATTCTAAAACCGGGGTCTGATAGTTTAAAAAGCAGATCACAGCACAAGTTCAATGTAAAAGCTTCTTCAAATCAACCCGAGGTGGTGAAATCTCAGGTTTCAATTTAAAACAAGTGTTTGTACTAAAAGGATACGTTACAAATAACAAATAAGTCTGTGTTATGCTAGCCAAGTTATAAATACACGTTTCACGAGGGGAAAAAAGAAAGAAATTAAAATGATCCTTTAAGTTTGCAAGGTGGACGTTGTTTAAGAAAAACTAAATTTTTAATTTTTACTTGAAGGCTTAAAGAGCCTCGCGAAGATAAAAATCCAGACTTTCCGTCTCTACACTCTACAGCAATGCTTTTTTTTCCTCTCTTTTTTTAAAAAATTCAGTTGTACGAATACTTAGACATTCTGTCACGAATTCTATGTGCTTAGAATTCAGATTTACTCGCTTTTTTTTTTAATTTATAGAAAATAAATAAGTATTTTAGTAGCTTAACATTTGAAGCAATAGACACGATTACAACCTTTTCTTTTCTTTTTTTATTCTTTATTCACAAGTGGTTCTTCTTTTTTCCCTTTCTTTTTGTTTCACATTATGCGCTACAAGTAGTAGGTAACATTGATGTTATTATTAAATACTGGCGGTTACAACAATTAATATCTTAACTTTTCCGTTATTGTTTTAACTATTAAATTAACAGCTGCTTCAGTTTTTTTCCTTCACCTTCAGGCCACAATCACAGCTAGGAAAGGTGGCGAAAATTGAAATTGGAAAAAATAGCCGGTATGCTTACAGAAAAATACTGTACTTCTTATGTTCGCAAAAAAAGGAGCAAGATTCCATATATATAAGAAAAATAAATGTCTTGTGGTCAGTATAATATAGGTATAATGAATTAGTCTAAAAAAATCCGCGTTTTTACAAAACAAATTTAACCCCGCCCCGTTAAAAAAAAAATTACCAGATTTTAATGAAATTTTCAGTGTTGATTTATCAATGAATGAATTTTATAATGCATCGGTTATTTTATTTCAAAACTATGTTTTTTTCCAATTCACTTAACTTTGACCCCCCCCCCTTATTTTGGGGGTGCAATATATAAGAATAATAAATGTCTTGTGGCCAGTATGATATATAAGAAACTATCGCTTTAACAGGAACATTTTGATGCATAGAAAACGAGAAGAAAAAAAAACAACTTAAAAAGTACTCTCCACTTTTCTTTAACTAGAGTATTCTTAAAGATAAAAAAAAACACAAGATATTAATACAATTTAATATGTTGAAATATAAGAATTTGTACATAGCGGGGCAATTAAAAAAAATTAAGAGAAAGTTCTTATATTGGGACAAGTAATTAAGAAATACAAATGTTGTAATGTAGCCGTAATTATTATGTAAGAAATACTATATCGTAATAATACAACTATGGTGTTGCTGCTCTTACTACTGCAGAAGTATGGTACTGCTACTACAAAGCAATAATCACTTATACAAGTAGTACACAGTAAGTACTCAATTAAGTACATGTACGTTTGAATGAAATATGCCGCCAATTAAAACATCGTAAAACTTTCTGAACATTTTTTTTTGTTTGTTTGTTTGTTTGTTAAACAACAGATTTTATTCATTGAGAACTCGAATCTCGAATTTTGGCTTTCTTATTCTTATAATCAACACTGATTTACACAAGGCTAGTGTCTTCATTTTGGTTATCGTCACAGACTCCGGCCTTCTTCATAAGAAGGCTGGAGGATAGAACAACCGAAACGTTGTGACTATAACAACCAAGATAGGGACACTCGTCAGAGTAAATCCGTATGTATAATCTAAAAACTTCAAACAAAAAAAAAATTATTATTATTGGGTTTGGTTTATATTTATTTTGTTTTTAAGAGAACATTAGGAGCGTTTAATTTTAAATAACTTACGTTTACCTTCAGAAAAAAATCTTTTTTTTTTAAATTGTATTTTGACACCTGAATGCCGGTAAGTCGTGGGGTACAACGACAAATTAGAATTAGAGTAAAATCAGTATGAATGATAAATCCTTTTTTTTTTTAATAAATCTAAATTAAACTTCAATTTAAGTATGGAATCTTAAAGATCTTAATATAAGACATATTTTTTTAATTTAAAAATTAAAAAAAAAAAAAAAAAACACCTTTAATTAGTTATTAAATAAATAACTAATTAAAGTTTGTTTTTTTAAATAACTTAAATAATTTCCAAGGATTTATGGTGTAAAAAATTATGTCCAAAAAATTCCGTGGGAAATTTAAAATATCCCAAATTTTGTTTAAGAGTTGATTCTACTATTAACATAAGTGATATTACTACTGCTTGTACGAAAAACGAACTATTGAAGCTGCTACTACTACGAATCAACTACAGTAGAATTATATAAGTACGACTATAAATGCGCTACTAGCAATAATATTACTTGGAATAGAGAAGTCTGAGAGATACTGTTGCTACCATTACTACTGCTACTAGCTTGAGTATATGGGTAGCAGCTAGAGTAAACGGGTAAGAGAGGGATAAAGTGAAACCAAGTGAGAGGGGCGCGGTAGAGAGAGAGAGAGAGAGAGAGGGTGGCGAGCCGCACCTTGGGCCCCAGCAAGTGAGAGGGGTGCGATCTAGAGAGAGAGAGAGAGAGGAGAGAGGGGTGCGATCTAGAGAGTGAGAGGGAGAGAGAGAGGCAGGCGCACGCACGCACACACCTTGGGCCCCAGCGAGTGAGCGAGTCTTTATCTGTTATCTGTCAGTTCAGAAGATTAAGTGTGAATGGTCCATTCTGGCAACTCATTATATGTGAGATACAACATGCTGCAGAGGGCTAGCCTTTCACACAGATGGTCTACCACAGGGCACAGCTAGTGTCTGTAACATGACTCCGAATCAATAAAACCTTACAAACTCTACGAGATGCTATTTCCGACACAAGCGCTCTCCTTCTCTTCATCTTCTCATTCGCCATAACTAGCCGTTTCAGGTTTTTTTTCTCTCCTTTCTTCCCTTTCCTCTGTGGTCATCTGTCCGATATGGTAATCAATCGTTCTTTTTTTCTTTTTATTTGCCTTTTTCCTTACCTTCTCTCTGCGTCGTTTCTTACCTCTCTTCCTTTTCTTTTTTTACTGAGTACTCTTTCTTTCATTCTCTTTACTTACTTACTCTCTCTCACCATAACTAGCAGTTTCAGTTTTTCCTCTTTTCTTCTCTTTCCTCTATGGTCATCTGTCCGATATGGTAACCAAACGTTCATTCTTTTTTCTTTACCCTCTCCTATATTTTTCTTTCTTTACAAAAGAGTACTTATTCTTTTTCTTCCTTTGTCTGTCTCTCTTTATCTATCTCTGTATTTCAGTTTTTCCTCTTTTCTTTCTTTCCTTCTCTTTCCTCTATGGTCATCTGACCGGTATGGTAACCAAGCGTTCATTCTCTCTTTCTTTCTTTATCTATCTTATTTTACCCCCCCCCCTCTTACATTTCTTACCTATATTTCTTTCTTTACAACAGATTACTCTTTTTCTTCCATTCTCTTTTCTCTCAATTCAAACTTCTTTCTTCCTCAATATTTTCTGGTCTTTTCTATTTCACCATTATTTTATCCTTCACTATAATATTTTTCTTTTAACCGTCATCATTTTCAATTTCATTTTATTTTTCTCTCTAAATCAATGACATTCTTTCTTCTCTTTTCCATTTATATTTCGTTGTTTCATGCCTTCCCTTCGTTTCCCTATTTTTACCCTTTGGATTTGTCTCCCCCTTCAATACAGAAGGTAGATTTTTAAGGCAAAATATTGGGAGTCGACCTATACATGAGTAATAATTTTATAAGGTTCAAATATAGTAGGAGGGACAAGGAACTAACCCTGACTTCAAAAATAAATCCTGTTCTGTGACGTGACCATAAATCAAGGGTCGACTTATAATTTGTTGGGTTTTTTTCCTTTATTTTTTATTTAAAAATGTTTTCTGTCCTTCATATTTCTTTACTCAAGTTTTTTTTGTTTTTGTTTGTTTTCTTTTTTTCCCCTCTCATTCGATGTGTCATTTCCTCTTTGTCGTTTTTCACTTTCTGTATTTACCAATATTTTTTTCTTTTCTTTTTACAC
>CM042160.1:35585404-35595404 GCA_023376005.1 Doryteuthis pealeii | reverse complement strand
CAGATCAATGCAATAAAACAGGCAACAGACTGGAATTGGATGGAAAAAAGCCGATTGGTAAAAGAAATGCAAGATAATCCAAATTTAGATCTTAAAAATTTAACCAGTTTAAAGCTTTCAAAATGTCTGAGAATTTTTTTTTTTTTTTTTCTAAATTCTTAGGAAAGTGTTTGTGTCCTGAACATTTTTCAGATTAGTCCAGGTTATATATATATATATATATATATATATATATGATGGACTCTCCCGTCGATCGATGTATGAGTGTTCATACAATGAACATCCACACAGTGATTTGTTTATAGTGGTGAAGGCTTGTGTTGGACCATCCACACTTTTTGGCACAGTCGATAGGAAA
The DNA here is from genome assembly GCA_023376005.1 of Doryteuthis pealeii. NCBI lineage: Eukaryota > Metazoa > Mollusca > Cephalopoda > Myopsida > Loliginidae > Doryteuthis > Doryteuthis pealeii. The sequence continues at coordinate 35,595,046 of CM042160.1, read as the reverse complement.
GAATTAGTGCATCAAGGGTTGCCACAAACCCAATCAACGACCGACCTCAGGAATTTTGAATTCAGAGTTATCCCTCTCCTAGACTGGTTACCTATCCAAGGCTGAAGGGCCCAGTCTGCCCTACTATTTTACCCATAGCTGGAGGGAGAATATATGGATTCATACCTTCCCCAAGGGCATTAGCACTATGTGAAATGCAAATAGCCTCGTCTAGGATTTGAACTCGTCTCCTCATGTTCATTTCCTACAACAGTAACCATTACACCACGTGTATGTGTGTGTGTATGTCCAGTTTTGTTTTATAGCACAATATCCGGTTATTTCTTATAAGTCTCACATAAACAAAGGGGAACCACTCTTGACTGATGAATTATTTATTTATTTTCCCATTAAACTAACCCTAAAACCCTAACCCAGTCTTCTTTTTTCCTAAAAGATCAATAAATAAATAATTTATCAGTCAAGAGTGCTTCCCCTTTGTTTATGTTAGACTTATAGGAAATAACCCAATATTCATTGTTATCTCTGAATACTATCTTCATCTGAGCAAATCTAAAAGAAAAATGTTTAATATGTTTAAAAGAATATCTAACCGGCGGCGCGCGTCAGTCCATGCAGACAGCCAGGTCTACTTCTTATCATTAAACACAAAGTCAGAATTCATTTTAAAGCTTGATAAATTTAATCTTATCACGAATGTATTATTTACTAAGCTTTGTTTAGTCTGCCTAACAAAGCCACAGTGTAGGTGTACTCATATTGAGGATCAAACGATACTAACAAATTGGCTGGCAAGACAAGCTCACTAATCATATTACACCCGGCACCATTTGTCATAAAAGTATTTATATCTATAAAAGAAAATGCTCCAATGTCTATGAAATGTTAGACATTCTGATGGTAGATTTTAGACATAATAAAACTGAATTATAGCTTTTCTTTGATTTTTAAATAAAGGGTACTTTCTTTTAAGGGCGGAACACATGGGTTTAGAATAGACTAACTGAATGAATCCCTGCAGAGGGGTAAGACACCCCCCTCAAAAAAAAAAGGGGGGTGTCTTGTGTTTATCTGCATCAGGAGCTCTGGAGAGTGTGGACTCACTACTTCATTGCAATTACTCCCAGGTCTACTTTGACAGAGTGGTAGTACCTGTTATTAGGGTCCCATCTATAGCTTAAATAGATCTGTTTGAAAATTATTTATATCATAAGAATACCTGATTTATAAGGATGTACTAAAAACTTTTTTTTAAAAACTATACAAAAATGTAAATAGACTGGTTACCTAACCAAAGTTAAAGAGCCCAGTCTGCTCAACTATTAAAATATTAGTGCTATATGAATTGCAAACAGCCCCGTCCAGATTTTGAATTCGTTTTGCCAATTCCCTACAATGATAACCATTACATAAACACATATATATATATCACAATAGTGTATGGTTATCAATAACTCACTTGGTGATTTAGTGATAACCATACACTATTGTGTATTTTACCAAACAACCTGGTAATGCTATATATATATATATATATATATATATATATATATATATATATATATATATATATATCTGATACTGATTATTTGACAATTAATATATATTAATATTACAATTATGTATAAGTGAATGAATTATTGTTATTATTAATGTTATTATTATTATAGTTTTAACATAACATTAATAATAACAATAATTCATTCACTTATACATAATTGTAATATTAATATATATTAATCGGCAAATAATCAGTATCAGATATATATATATATATATATATATATATATATACACACACACACACACACACACACACACACTATCAGGGAACCCATTCTCAAAAAGTGTTTTAATACTTTTGAGAGGGGTCCCTTGACAAGGATTTTACATTTATCCCCCTCATTTCATTCATTTTTATTTCATCCATTCATTCATTTTACCATTAATTTTTAACACACACACACACATTATATATCAATGTGTATGGTTGGCACTATTATACTTGAAAAAGCGGTAGTAATCCAACGTACAGTGTTATTAGAAGAGTGCTCAATATCTGTGATAGAGCACTAATAAATAAATAAATGTTTTAGTTTATATTTTCTTGCATCATTTTCAAAACACTTTCATCACCTGATGACTACCACAGAGCAAGAAACCAATGGTAGCAAAAGTGTTCCAATTCAAATAAATATAAACTAAAACATCTATCTATATATATATATATATATATAAGATAGATAGAGAGATAGATAGATAGATAGAGAGATAGATAGATAGATAGAGAGATAGATAAATAGAGAGATAGAGATAGATAGATAGATAGATAGATAGATAGATAGATAGAGATAGATAGATAGATAGATAGAGAGAGAGAGAGAGAGATAGATAGAGAGAGAGAGATAGATAGAGAGAAAATTTCATTTTACTTCAATTTTTCTTTTATTTGTCATGTACCTAATTAAATTTCTATGTTGAGGCAACTTAAGGAGCCCTTTAACCAGAAGTGCCTCAGGCTCCCCCAGGTCTAAATCCGGCTTTCATAAGAGGTCAAGACTCGAAAAATAGAATGTTTTATTGTTAGCTAGAAAGAATTAATACATTATGAATATTAAAAAGTGGGACCATATGACCTTTAGGCACCCCTTTTTGATCTCGATTCAGATGGACATGTTTTTCATTTACACCGTCAATATCCGGTGTTTGTTTGTTAACAGACGATTTTTAGAGATTTAAAAAAAATTATAAAACTAACCCCTAATAAACAATCGCATGTTGACGGTGTAAATGATAAACATGTCCTTCTGAATTGAGATCAAAAAGGGGTGCCTAAAGTCATATGGTCCAAAAAGTGTCCTATTACTTAGTCATACATTTCATTTGTTTCAAATTAATAAAAAGTTATTGGGATTACAGTATAACAATGATCTTTTAAAAAAAAGAAGTCTGAAAAATGCATTATCTTGTTGACAGGCCCTGTACTATGTATCTTGGCCTTAACTCTATGCCTACTTTAAACCACTGGCAGCAGCTCTTCCACGTATCACTTGTTTACACTGAAAAAGCACAGCCTACAATAAGAACCAGACTTTATTTCAATAGAATGAGTTCTGAAGCGAATAGATAGTAAATTTTGAAATATCCCATCATAAAGTTAAAGAATACCACGAAAATTTGGTACAATCGTGCAGGAAATTTGGTAGGCAAAGAGTTAAACAACACTGAAGACTTTATGGAAAATAAATTGTTTGAAGACACCATCAATGTCTTTACAATGTCAAAAAAAAAAAAAAAAAAAAAAAAAAAAAAAAAAAAAAAAAAGGTACTATTCCCAGAGTTCTGTCCGGTCACTTGCCTTAAAAACGATAGGCGGTGTTAAAAATTGTCAATAAAAACGCCTTCAATGAAATATGAATTGACAAAAACGATTTTTTTTTTTTCTACAAAGATAAGTTTCTATAATTATATCAGAAGATTTTTTATAAGTTTTGATGCAAGTGCTTTTTAATAAAAGAACCATGAATACAGAATTCTGCTAAAAATGTCAACAAAAAAATTGAAGCTGTGGTAAAAAAAAAAAAAAAAAAAAATGGACTGTTTTACCATAAAATAATTTTTTTTTTTTTTTTTTTTTTTTTTTAAATAAAATGACTTGACATTTTTTTTTAATTAAAATATAAAAGAATATCTAAATACTCAGATTTTCTTTTATTTATGTTTGTCTAACGTCTTGTTGTTAGTTTAAATAAACAAGAATATCTAAATATTTCATTGAAGGTGTTTTTATCAACAATTTTTTAAAGCTAACACCACCTAGCATTTTTTAAGGCAGAAGGCCGGGATGGAACTCTGCGAATAGTACCAAAAAAATATATAAAATACCTTCTACTCATTACATTCTTTTTTCTTTTAATAATGTCTATTTTACCATCTTTGTTGTCAATTAAAACTTTATACATATGGTAATTACTGCTATAAAAGCTAAATCCAGATACCAAGAAAAGATTTACCAATTATATTCTTTTATGTGATTTTAATAAGTTCTTTAAAAAAAATTAATGCTGTTTATTTTAGAGATATTTTTAAAGTGAATAGCACTTAAGAGATTTATCAGTTTTAAATATGTTTGTCTTTTGTCTGGATTGTTAGGCCTAACTAAGCAATCATGCTATGCAGTTATTTTAATTGTCCAGATTGTTAGGCCCAACTAAGCAATAAGACTATGCAATAACAATCTTCAGATCTAAAAATTAGTGTTAGTCCTAACTAAGCAATAAGACTATGTAATCATTTTAGATCTGCAGATTGTTAGTCCTAACTAAGCAATAAATGCTATGTAATTATTTTACATCTTCATCTTGAAGAACTATCTAAAAACCTAATTAAAGATAATTAATTGAATGTAAATAATTATTTTATTAAGACAAATAATTCATTAATATTTTTCTTTTGAAGTTTGGAAATTTGAATTCTGTTTAATTAGTTATGTCTTGTAACAATATGGTTTCCTACTAAATGTTGTTCAGGACAACTGTGGAAACCAGTACATGGGTACGCCAGTGTGGGCCGACCAGCAATGACATACATTGACCAGCTCTATGCGAATACTGGATGCTGCATAGAGGACCCCCCAAAAACAATGAGTTATAGGGACAACTGGAGAGAGATTGCCATGGATATCCGCGCTGCTAGCGTGACATGATGATTTTAGGTTTGTTTTGTTTTGTTTTACGGCATATCAACCTCGGTGGGTCATTTAATGCAGACAAAGTTGTGAAATAAATTCATTCTTAATGGATAATCAAATTTTGTTTATAAACTCATGTTTTTCTATTCAATCCATAGACGGGACCCTAACAGGTACTACCACTCTGGGTCAGAGTGGACCAGGAAGCAATGGTGATGAAGGGGTGCTCCACATTCCCCAAACCTCCAAAACTGGAACCTCACCATCAGATAGAGTTTAACATCATACCCAGGACATGTAGACCCTCAGTCACCGCCTTCTAGCACCCATATAATAAAAAGGGGATGGGGCTTGACATAAGGGGATGATGATTTTAATGAGGGTGGGGCAACTACCTACCCAACACGCCTTTAACTCAGATGAATAGCTAATTCCATTATCATGAAAATTCAATGAATTTATAATGGATTATCAACACAACATCCAAATGATATTTATTAGAAGTTAAAAAGGGGAATTTTTTTCTTCTCTGAAACTGATAAAGAGCCAAATGTATTAAGTGCTTCTTTTATTGTTATGAGTTATTTTAGGCAAACAGACACACAAAGGGGTCATGTCTAATTTGGCAATTGTCATTGTTTGCATTATCTAGAAGATAGTTTTAATAAATAGATAAAAATTTCCATGTTATTTTCATTCATTTTTCTCTTTTTTGTTTTGTTTTTTCCTAATTGACACATTAATAATATGCGTCATAATTATCTTCATTATTTTCAAGAATTTGGATGATTTACAAATTTTAACCCTGCAAAATTCTCATTCAGATGAAAATTGAACTGGAAATTGCTTTATTCTTTATGGGAATTGTGCTAATAAAAATATCTATATAATGTATTATTTGTGTTGATTTATGGTCTCACACACACACAGAGGTTTCAGTTTATTTGTTTAATGGCATATCAACCTTTGTGGGTTATTTAATGCCAAAGCCATCCTTGTAGAAGAACAGCTGGGAGGATGATGAGGTTCATATTTTTCCCAAGGGTATTATATAATTAATGTCACAACTAAACATTTTAAATTCATGGGCATTTAAATGAATGCAAATAAAAATAGAAAGATAAAAATGTTTGACTCGATGCCAATTTTCTGAGTTTGTTGATCGAAAAGATGTTGTCAGTGTCTGCCTCTTTTCAGTATTTAGTGCCATCTTGTCTGTACGTTTAGATCTGCTATGTTTGCCGTCTACAAATCTTCCAACTGTACTCTGCCGACCTAAAATGGTTTATTACCGATTCACATGGCTAAACTTTGAAGAGAAACATCAATGCAAGAAGCAGACCTTTAATTGGATCTGGAAGGAGAGAGAAATCATGGCAGACATGCCATGTCGTTGTCGCTGTATCTCTTAAAGTATTTACGATCTGTCCTGACATTACATCACCCTTACCAATCACACTGAAATTACTTCTTATAGATTATTAATGCAATACTTACATTTATCCGTTATTATTCCGTCGCTGTCTAAAATTTTAAAAGGTGGTTGATAGCTGGCAAATATCAGCTGACAAGATGGCAAATGAATAGATATTTACCGGCAAAACAATTGGCGCTTGTGAACTTTATTGAACTTAACCGCCAAATTCGCTTAAAGCTATCTTTTCTAATAATCACTTATTCAATCATGAATCGGATTTACTAAATTTCAATGTCTCAATGGCAGCATTTTGTTTGAATGTTGTGCATTTGTAAAAGTGGCGCACAGCATGAGATTGCATTTTTGATACTGTATCAATTCTATATACACCAATGTCTGTAGGCATAACAGAAATGCAATCTGTGACTCAAGTTCAAATCCTTAATGACGCTATATATATATATATATATATTATATATATATAAGAATTAATGGCAAAAATGAATGAGATGAGTGGAATAAATGAAAAATTCCTTTCAAGTAACCTCTCTCAAAAGTAAAAAAAAAAAATATTAAAAAATAAAGGATAACAAATTTTTTTTTTTGAGAGAGAGAAGTCCCTAATGGAAAGTTTTTCCTTGTGTATTATTGGACTCTTTTGAAGCATCAAATTAATATAATTATTATATAAGCTATTGGAGAAGATAAAATCTGTCTCTTACCTTTGCGGTGTTCTATTGAGACAGATTTGAATTGTTTTTTAATATATATAATATATATATTATATATATATATATATATTATATATATATATATATATATATATATATATATGTATGTACACATCCATATGGATAAAATAACTGGGCAGACTGGGTTCTTTAGCCTTGGTTAGACAACCAGTCTAGGAGAAGGAAAACTTAATTTAAACCAACTTTATACTGCTTCAAAACTTGGCTTATATCCGTGACAGAAGGGATTGTGTAAATATATACCCAGCATAGAGGGGGTACATTAACCAGTACATAAACACAGCTAAAGAAGAAAAGAGGATTTATCAGTCAGTCAGACAAGAAGATATTCTTTTGAGCAATAAGAATATTAGCAGCTGACCCCCGACTTTAAGTCACTCAGAAATATTCAACAGGGATGAAACAGTAAGCATTAAGATGAAAGGAAAGGAAATGTTCCACTCAACACTGCATATGTCTTTGTTATCATCAACCGAGAGAGAGCAAAGTCTTATTTAAGCTGGCCCAGTTTGAAGCCCTATCAAATATCAAAGTACATAAAATATTCACAAGATAGAAAAGTGTTAAAAAGAAAGTAAAAGGAGAAGAAAAAAAAAAGAAATCATTTTTCCAATGCTTTAAAGATCAAAATGATAATACAGATGAAAATCAAAATGGAAGAAACAAGAAGAGAATTAATTTCCTCAAGACAAAAATCTTCTTCAGTTTTTGAGGCTGGAAAAATCATTAGTTCTTTCTTTCTTTCTTTCTTTCTTTTATAGTTAGATGTTTTATAAATAATCTGCCATTCTATTTTATCCTTCTAGATTTCCTTTATCTGAAAAACGTTAAAGCAGGCAATGAAACTGATAAGACATTTTTTCTTTTTTCTTTTAAACCTTCATTATTCTTTTAAATTTTCTTATAGAAAAAAAGAGTTTTTTGGTTTTTTTTTTTTTTTTTTTAAGTTTAATTTTGTTTACAATGAATTTGAAAAAAAAAAAAAATCTTTAAAATTGGCCACTTATAAAATTACCAAATTAATCATAAATTCAAATTTTAAACTTGAAAGATTTCTGGGTCATTTTCAGATGAAATTTTGTTCCCTTTTCTACTTATTACTCTCAGGTCAACTCTAACCTAGAGTTTCAATACCTGTTAGGGTCTCATCTAGCGGTCAATAAATCTGTTTGTAAATTATTTGTGTTAGATAGGAATACCGGATATATAACTGTGCAAAAAAAAAAAAAAAATCTTAAAGAAATAACTACACAAAAAATGATCAAATATGGTCAAAATTTCAGCTGGTTATAAGTGTAGTAAAATAATTCCACTTTAATATATATATATATATATATATATATATATATATATACACACAACACAAACACACACATACATACATATGCTGATAGGTATGCATTCTGTGTCCTTCACACACAAAAATCTAAATGGACGAAGTAAAATCATATCCATGCGTCCCAGTGTTTTTCTTTTTTCTTCCCTCACCATTTCAAGCTAATGGTAAATACATTTTAATAGTTTCTTTAGAAACGAAATACCCAGAATAGGTTATAAGGTACATTGCTTTGTTTGGGACTCATAAATTTTCCTGGAGACTCATTCAAAAGCAAATTTGTGCATCTAAGGCCATACTAAATCAAAAAGTTATCAGCGTCACTGCACATATATATATGTGTGTGTGTGTGTGTGTGTGTGTGTGTGTTGTGTTCATAGGACTTATCAAAATCACATAAATAATATAATTTTTGTGTGTGTGTTTGTGTTCATAAAATAGTGTTTATTATGTTTATAAAATGTTGGTTGGTTGGATTTTACGGTATGTCAACCCTTGTTGGGTTATTTTAGGCCAAAGAGATTTTGTCTTATTCATTGCTGATGGGTATAGAAAAAAAAATTTTTTAAACATTTCTTTAACTTATTTTTTTTCCTAACAGGTACTCTCACTCTGGGTCAGAGTGGAACTGGGAGTAATGGCAATTATGGAGTACTCCACCCCCCAAAAAAACTACAGAATTGGAACTTCCTCATTAGATGCAGTTTAACGTCATACCCAGGTCACTGACATGAAGGGGTTATACGAGATAGACAAACAGACCCTTCCCAATTATTATTATAGATTTTAACTAAACATCTTTAAACATGTGAATAAACACCCAGCCAAATCAGCACAAATACTTATATACATCAGGAGGGGGCGTATATATTTTGGGTGTGGTAGGTGATTGCTGCATACCAACCAAAGATGGTAAATTCATCAGAAAATATTAAGTTCATTCAATCATCCTGGATCATAATGGAAAACTTTATCCCCCCCCTCTTTCTATATGCTGTGTTATTAAATATTTTGTCAGTTGTTCTACGACAACACTGCACAGCTAGTTGTATTATGATATGGCTACTGGGTGAATGACAGGATAAGAAAGAAAGAAATAACAAAACAATAACACCATTCTGTATTCATTTCATGACGAACATATTAATTTGTTGAATCAATAAATTTATTCATGAAAAAGAGATTTTGCAAAAAGTAATTTCTTTTTTAAAGACAATCATTACCACCTTTATTTAATTTTATTAAGCCTCTATAAAATATTATTCAGATGTTAAAGAAATTTACTTTTCTATGAAAATAAATCCATTGAGAAATTTTTGGGTAATGCTTATGATAGAATAGTAGGCTCAGCATGATATAGCACACTCTTTGACAATGAACATCACACATGCTTTTACTATAGAAATGCATTAGATAAGGAGATTTTACTAATAGGAAACTGCATTAA
>CM042160.1:35562253-35585304 GCA_023376005.1 Doryteuthis pealeii | reverse complement strand
GACCTACTATTCTATACATAAGCACCCAAAAATTCTCAATGGATTTATTTTCATAGAAAAAGTAAATTTCTTTAACATCTGATAATATTTTATAGAGCTTAATTAAAATTAATAAGGTGTAATGATTGTCTTTAAATGAAATACTTTTTTGGCAAAATCTCTTTTTCATGAATGAAATTTATTGAATTCAACAAATAATATGTTCGTCATGAAACTGAATACAGAATGGGTGTTATTGTTTTTATATTTCTTCTTTCTTATCCTGTCATTCACCCAGTCATATCATATACAACTAGCTGTGCAGTGTGTCGTAGAACAACTGACAAAAATATTTAATAACACAGGCATATAGAAAGAGGGGGGGATAAAGTTTCCATTATGATCCAGGATGATTGAATGAACTAATATTTTCTGATGAATTACCATCTTTGGTTGGTATGCAGCATCACCTACCACACCCAAAATATATACGGCCCCTCCTGATGTATATAAGTATTGTGCTGATTTGCTGGCGTGTTTATCACTGTTTAAAGATGTTTATTTAAAATCTAATAATAATAATGGGAAGGGTCTGTTTGTCTATTCCGTATAACCCCTTCATGTCAGTGACCTGGGTATGACGTTAAACTGCATCTAATGAGGAAGTTTCCAATTCTGTAGTTTTTTTGGGGGTGGAGCACTCCAATAATTGCCATACTCCCAGTTCCACTCTGACCCAGAGTGAGAGTACCTGTTAGGAAAAAAAATGAGTAAAGAAATGTTTAAAAAATTTTTTTTTTTTCTATACCATCAGCAATGAATCAAGACAAAATCTCTTTGGCCTAAAATAACCCAACAAGGGTTACATACCGTAAATCAACCAACCAACATTTATAAACATAAAAACACTATTTATGACACAAACACACACACAAAATTATATTATTTTATGTGATTTTTGATAATCCTGAACACACACACACACACACACAACAAACACAACACATATACTATATGTGCAGTTGACGCTATAACTTTTGATTTAGGATGCCTAGATGCACAAATTTGCTTTGAATGAGGTCTCAGGAAAAATTATGAGTCCCAAACAAAGCAGTCTTTATAACCTATTCTGGGTATTTCTTCTAAGAAACTATTAAAAATGTATTACCATTAGCGGTGAAATGGTGAGGAAGAAAAAAGAAAAACACTGGGACGACTATGGATATGATTTTACTTCGTCCATTTAGATTTTTGTGTGTGAAAGGACACAGAATGACCATACCTACAGCAATGTATGTATGTGTGTGTGTGTGTGTGTATATAAATATAATATATATATATATATAGAACACGAACGAAAAGTAATATATATTAAAGTGAATTATTTTAACTACACTTATAACCAGCTGAAATTTTGACCATTATTTGTCATTGTGTAGTTATTTCTAAGATTTTTGTTTTTTTGCACAGTTATATATCCGGTATTCCTTCTAACCAACAAATTAATTACAACAGATTTATGACCGCTAGATGAGACCCTACAGTATTGAAATTCTAGGTTAGAGTTGACCTGAGAGTAATAAGTAGAAAAGGGAACAAAATTTCATCTGAAAATGACCCAGAAATCTTTCAGTTTTAAATTTGAATTTATGATTAGATTGGTAATTTTATAAGTGGCCAATTTTTAAGATTTTTTTTTTTTTCAAATTCATTGTAAACAAAGATTAACTTAAAAAAACCAAAAAAAAAAAAACCAAAAACTCTTTCTATAAGAAAATTTAAAAGAATAATGAAGGTTTAAAAGAAAAAGAAAAAATGTCTTATCAGTTTCATTGCCTGCTTTAACGTTTTTCAGATAAAGGAAATCTAGAAGGAGTAAAATAGAATTGGCAGATTATTTTATAAAACATCTAACTATAAAGAAAGAAAGAAGAAAAGAAAGAACTAATGATTTTCAGCCTCAAAAACTGAAGGAGATGTCTTGAGGAAATTAATTCTCTTCTGTTTCTTCCATTTGATTCATCTGTATTATTCATTTTGATCTTTAAAGCATTGAAAAATGATTTCTTTTTTTTTTTTCCTTCTCCTTTTTACTTTCTTTTTAACACTTTTCTATCTGGAATATTTTATTTACCTTTGAATTTGATAGGGCTTCAAACTGGGCCAGCTTAAATAAAGACTTGCTCTCTCTCGGTTGATTGATAACAAAGACATATTTGCAGTGTTGAGTGGAAACATTCCTTTCCTTTCATCTTAATGCTTACTGTTTCATCCCTGTTGAATATTTCTGAGTGACTTAAAGTCGGGTCAGCGCTAATATTCTTATTGCTTCAAAAAAGAAATCTTTTGTCTGACTGACTGATAAATCCCTTTTCTTCTTTAGCTGTGTTTATGTACTGTTAATGTTACCCCCTCTATGCTGGGTATATATTTACACAAAAATCCTCTGTCACGGATATTAAGGCAAGTTTTGAGCAGTATAAAGTTGGTTAATTAAGTTTTTCCTTCTCCTAGACTGTTGTCTAACCAAGGCTAAAGACCCAGTCTGCCAGTTATTTATTTCCAATGGATTGGTACATACTATATAATATATATATATATATATAATATATATATATATATATATTATATATATATATATATATATATAAAAACAATTCAAATCGTTGTCTCAATAGAACACCGCAAAGGTAAGAGACAGATTTTATCTCTCCAAATAGCTTATATAATATATATATATTATGCTTCAAAAGAGCCAATAATACACAAGAAAACTTCCATTGGGACTTCTCTCTCTCCAAAAAAAAAATTATTCCTTTATTTTAATATTTTTTCTTTTTTACTTTTGAGAGAGGTTACTTGAAAGGAATTTTTCATTTATTCCACTCCATCCATCATTTTGCCATAATTCTTAATATATATATATATATTATATAATATATATAGCGTCATTAAGGATTTGAAACTTGATCACGATTTGCATTTCTGTTATGCCTACAGACATTGGTGATATAGAATTGATACAGTATCAAAAATGCAATCTCATGCTGTGCGCCACTTTTACAAATGCCACAACATTCAAACAAAAAGAGCTGCCATTGAGACATTGAAATTTAGGATAAATCCGATTCATGATGAATAAGTGAATTAGAAAAGATAGCTTTAAGCGAATTGGCGGTTAAGTTCAATAAAGTTCACAAGCGCCAATTGTTTTGCCGGTAAATATCTATTCATCTTGCCATCTTGTCAGCTGTATTTGCCAGCATCAACCACCTTTTTAAAATTTTAGACAGCGACGGAATAAAACGGATAAATGTAGTATTGCATTAATAATCTATAAGAAGTAATTTCAGTGTGATTGGTAAGGGTGATGTAATGTCAGGACAGATCGTAAATACTTTAAGAGATACAGCGACAACGACATGGCATGTCTGCCATGATTTTCTCTCTCCTTCCAGATCCAATTAAAGGTCTGCTTCTTGCATTGATGTCTCTTCAAAGTTTAGCCCATGTGAATCGGTAATAAACCATTTTGGTCGGCAGAGTACAGTTGGAAGATTTGTAGACGGCAAACATAGCAGATCTAAACGTACGACAAGATGGCACTAAATACTGAAAAGAGGCAGACACTGACAACATCTTTTCGATAACAAACTCAGAAAATTGGCCATCGAGCAAACATTTTTATCTTTCTATTTTTATTTGCATTCATTAAATGCCCATGAATTTAAAATGTTTAGTTTGTCTGACATTAATTATATAATTACCTTGGGAAAATAATGAACCTCATCATCCTCCCAGCTGTTCTTCTACAAGATGGCTTGGCATTAAATACCCACAAAGGTGATATGCCATTAAACAAATTAAACTGAAAACCTCTGTGTGTGTGTGTGTGAGACCATAAATCAACACAAAATACATTATATAGATATTTTTATTACCAATTCCCATAAAGAATAAGCAATTTCCAGTTCAATTTTCATCTGAATGAGAATTTTGCAGGGTTAAAATTTGTAAATCATCCAAATTCTTGAAAATAATGAAGATAATTATGACGCATATTATTAATGTGTCAATTAGGAAAAAACCAAAACAAAAAAGAGAAAAATGAATGAAAATAACATGGAAATTTTTATCTATTTATTAAAACTATTTCTAGATAATGCAAACAATGACAATTTCCCAAATTAGACATGACCCCTTTGTGTGTCTGTTGCCTAAAAAAACTCATAACATAAAGAGCACTTAATACATTGGCCTCTTTATCAGTTTCAGAGAAGAAAAAAATCCCCTTTTTAACTTCTAATAAATATCATTTGAGTTGTGTTGATAATCCATTATAAATTCATTGAATTTTCATGATAATGGAATTAGCTATCATCTGAGTTAAAGGCGTGTTGGGTAGGTAGTTGCCCCACCCTCATTAAAATCATCATCCCTTATGTCAAGCCCATCCCCTTTTATTATATGGGTGCTAGAAGGCGGTGACTGAGCGGTCTACATGTCCTGGGTATATGTTAAACTCTATCTGATGGTGAGGTTCCAGTTTAGGAGGTTTGGGGAATGTGGAGCACCCCTCATCACCATTTGCACCTGGTCCACTCTGACCCAGAGTGGTAGTACCTGTTAGGGTCCCGTCTATGATTGAATAGAAAAACATGAGTTTATAAAACAAAATTTGATTATCCATTAAGAATGAATTTATTTCACAACTTTGTCTGCATTAAATGACCCACCGAGGTTGATATGCCGTAAACAAAACAAAACAAACCTAAAATCATCATGTCACGCTAGCAGCGCGGATATCCATGGCAATCTCTCTCCAGTTGTCCCTATAACTCATTGTTTTTGGGGGGTCCTCTATGCAGATCCAGTATTCGCATAGAGCTGCTCAATGTATGTCATTGCTGGTCGTCCCACACTGGCGTTACCCATGTACTGGTTTCCACAGTTGTCCTGAACAACATTTAGTAGGAAACCATATTGTTACAGACATAACTAATTAAACAGAATTTCAAATTTCCAAACTTCAAAAGAAAATATTAATGAATTATTTGTCTTAATAAAATAATTATTTACATTCAATTAATTATCTTTAATTAGGTTTTTAGATAGTTCTTCAAGATGAAGATGTAAAATAATTACATAGCATTTATTGCTTAGTTAGGACTAAACAATCTGCAGATCTAAAATGATTACATAGTCTTATTGCTTAGTTAGGACTAACACTAATTTTTAGATCTGAAGATTGTTATTGCATTGTCTTATTGCTTAGTTGGGCCTAACAATCTGGACAATTAAAATAACTGCATAGCATGATTGCTAGTTAGGCCTAACAATCCAGACAAAAGACAAACATATTTAAAACTGATAAATCTCTTAAGTGCTATTCACTTAAAAATTATCTCTAAAATAAACAGCATTAATTTTTTTAAAAAGAACTTATTAAAATCACATAAAAGAATATAATTGGTAAATCTTTTCTTGGTATCTGGATTTAGCTTTATAGCAGTAATTACCAATGTATTTAAAGTTTTAATTACAAACAAAGATGGTAAATAGACATTATTAAAAAGAAAAAAGAATGTAATGAGTAAGAAAGGTATTTTTATATATTTTTTTTGGTACTATTCGCAGAGTTCCATCCGGCCTTCTGCTTAAAAAATGCTAGGTGTGTTAGCTTTTAAAAAATTGTTGATAAAAAACACCTTCAATTGAAAATTTAGATATTCTTCTTTATTTAAACTAGAACAACAAGACGTTAGACAAATACATAAATAAAAGAAAATCTGAGTATTTAGTATTCTTTTATATTTTAATTAAAAAAATGTCAGTATTTATTTAAAAAAAAAAAAAAAAAAAAAAAAAAAAAAAATTATTTTATGGTAAAACAGTCATTTTTTTTTTTTTTTTTTACCACAGCTTCAATTTTTTTGTTGAACATTTTTAGCAGAATCTGTATTCATGTTCTTTTTATTTAAAAGACTTGCATCAAAACTTTATAAAAATTTCTGATAATAATTATAGAAACTTATCTTGTAGAAAAAAAAAGTAAAAATCGTTTTTGTCAATTATATTTGCATGAGGCGTTTTATGACAATTTTTAACACCGCCTATCGTTTTTTTAAGGCAAGTGACCGGACAGAACTCTGGGAATAGTACCTTTTTTTTTTTTTTTTTTTTTTTTTTTTCTTTTGCATTGTAAGACCATTGATGGTGTCTTTCAAACAATTTATTTCCATAAAGTCTCAGTGTGTTTTTACCTTTGCTACCAAAATTTCCTGCACGATTGTTACAATTTTCGGGTTATTCTTTAACTTTATGATGGATTTTCAAAAATTTACTATCTATTCGCTTCAGAACTCATTCTATTGAATAAAGTCTGGTTCTTATTTGTAGGCTGTTGCTTTTCAGGTAACAAGTGATACGTGAAGAGCGCTTTGCAGTGGTTTAAAGTAGCGCATAGAGTTAAGGCCAAGATACATAGTACAGGCCTGTCAACAGATAATGCATTTGTCAGACTTCTTTTTTTAAAAGTCATTTATACTGTATCCCAATAACTTTTTATTAATTTGAAACAAATGAAATGTATGACTAGTAATAGCGACACTTTTTGACCATAGACTTTAGCACCCTTTTGATCTTCATTCAGAAGACATGTTTATCATTTACACCGTCAACATGCGATTGTTATTAGGTTAAGTTAAATTTTTTAAATCTCTAAAAATCGTCTGTTAACCAAACAAACACCGGATATTGACGGTGTAAATGAAAAACAGTCCATCTGAATCGAGATCAAAAAGGGGTGGCCTAAAGGGTCCATATGGTCCACTTTTTAATAATTCATAATGTATAATTCTTTTCTAGCTAACAATAAAACATCTATTTTTCGAGTCTTGACCTCTTATGAAGGCCGATTTAGACTGGGGGAGCCTGAGGCACTTCTGGTAAAGGGCTCCTTAATTGCCTCAAACATAGAAATTTAATTAGGTACATGACAAATAAGAAAAAATTTGAAGTTAAAATGAAAATTTTCTCTTCTATCTATCTCTCTCTCTCTATCTAATCTCTCTCTTCTCTCTCTCTACTATCTATCTATCTATCTCTATCTATCTATCTATCTATCTATCTATCTATCTATCTCTATCTCCTCTATTTATCTATCTCTCTATCTATCTACTCTCTCTACATCTATCTATCTCTCTATCTATCTTATATATAATATATATATATATAGAAGATGTTTTAGTTAATATTTATTGAATTGGAACACTTTTGCTACCATTGGTTTCTTGCTCTGTGGTAGTCATCAGGTGATGAAAGTGTTTTGAAAATGATGCCAAAGAAAATATAAACTAAAACATTTATTTATTTATTAGTGCTCTATCACGATATAGCACTCTTCTAATAACACTGTACGTTGGATACTACCGCTTTTTCAAGTATAATAGTGCCAACCATACACATTGATATATAATGTTGTGTGTGTGTTAAAAAAATGGTAAAATGAATGAATGGATGAAATAAAAATTGAATGAAATGAGGGGGGATAAATAAAATCCTTGTCAAGGGACCCCTCTCAAAAGTATTAAAACACTTTTTAGAATGGGTTCCCTGATAGTGTGTGTTGTGTGTGTGTGTGTTGTGTAATATAATATATATATATATATAGATTATATCTGATACTGATTTGCCGATTAATATTATATTAATATTACAATTATGTATAAGTGAATGAATTATTGTTATTATTAATGTTATGTTAAAACTATAATAATAATAATAACATTAATAATAACAATAATTCATTCACTTATACATAATTTTGTAATATTAATATATTAATGTCAAATAATCAGTATCAGATATATATATATATATATATATATATATATAATATAATATATATATATATATATAGCATTACCAGGTTGTTTGTAAAATACACAATAGTGTATGGTTATCACTAAATCACCAAGTTGAGTTATTGATAACCATAACACTATTGTGATATATATATATGTTTATGTAATGGTTATCATTGTAGGGAATTGGCAAAACGAATTCAAAATCTGGACGGGCTGTTTGCAATTCATATAGCACTAATATTTTAATAGTGAGCAGACTGGCTCTTTAACTTTGGTTAGGTAACCAGTCTATTACATTTTTGTATAGTTTTTAAAAAAAAGTTTTTAGTACTCCTTATAAATCAGTATCTTATGATATAAATAATTTTCAAACAGATCTATTAAGCTATAGATGGGACCCTAATAACAGGTACTACCACTCTGTCAAAGTAGACCTGGGAGTAATGCAATGAAGTAGTGAGTCCACACTCTCCAGAGCTCTGATGCAGATAAAAACACAAGACACCCCCTTTTTTTTTTGAGGGGGGGTGTCTTACCCTCTGCAGGGATTATTCAGTTAGTCTATCTAAACCCATGTGTTCCGCCCTTAAAAGAAAGTACCCTTATTTAAAAATCAAAGAAAAGCTATAATTCAGTTATTATGTCTAAATCTACCATCAGAATGTCTAACATTTCATAGACATTGGAGCATTTTCTTTTATAGATATAAATACTTTTATGACAAATGGTGCCGGGTGTAATATGATTAGTGAGCTTGTCTTGCCAGCCAATTTGTTAGTATCGTTTGATCCAATATGAGTACACCTACACTGGTGGCTTTGTTAGGCAGACTAAACAAAGCTTAGTAAATAATACATTCGTGATAAGATTAAATTTATCAAGCTTTAAAATGAATTCTGACTTGTGTTTAATGATAAGAAGTAGACCTGGCTGTCTGCATGGACTGACGCGCGCCGCGGTTAGATATTCTTTTAAACATATTAAACATTTTTCTTTTAGATTGCTCAGATGAAGATAGTATTCAGAGATAACAATGAATATTGGGTTATTTCCTATAAGTCTAACATAAAAACAAAGGGGAAGCACTCTTGACTGATAAATTATTTATATTGATCTTTTAGGAAAAAAGAAGACTGGGTTAGGGTTTAGGGTTTAGTTTAATGGGAAAAAAATAAATAATTCATCAGTCAAGAGTGGTTCCCCTTGTTTATGTGAGACTTATAAGAAATAACCGGATATTGTGCTATAAAACAAAACTGGACATACACACACACATACACGTGGTGTAATGGTTACTGTTGTAGGAAATGAACATGAGGAGACGAGTTCAAATCCTAGACGAGGCTATTTGCATTTCACATAGTGCTAATGCCCTTGGGGAAGGTATGAATCCATATATTCCCCTCCAGCTATGGGTAAAATAGTAGGGCAGACTGGGCCCTTCAGCCTTGGATAGGTAACCAGGTCTAGGAGAGGGATAACTCTGAATTCAAATTCCTGAGGTCGGTCGTTGATTGGGTTTGTGGCAACCCTTGATGCACTAATTTTTCCTATCGACTGTGCCAAAAAGTGTGGATGGTCCAACACAAGCTTCACCACTATAAACAAATCACTGTTGATGTTCATTGTATGAACACTCATACATCGATCGCGGGAGAGTCCATCATTATTATATATATATAATATATATATATAATAACCTGGACTAATCTGAAAAATGTTCAGGACACAAACACTTTCCTAAGAATTTAGAAAAAAAAAAAAAAAATTCTCAGACATTTTGAAAGCTTTAAACTGGTAAATTTTTAAGATCTAAATTTGGATATCTTGATTTCTTTTACCAATCGGCTTTTTTTCCATCCAATTCCAGTCTGTTGCCTGTTTTATTGCATTGATCTGTGTTGTTGATCAACAAGATTAAATATTATTATCCTAATCTTTTTACTCTACACAATTTTCATTTCCTTTTCACTCTGTTGTTCCTCTTCTAAATTTCTTTTTTTTCTTTACATTGTTCTTATTCAACATCTTATTATATTATTATCATGTTATCAGTTTTTAATGTCCTAACCATTGCATTCTTCCATTTCTCCCTCTTTTTCTTCTTTCTATCTCTTCCTGTATAAATGCAATAAACAATAATTGTGTAGTCATATTATTATAATCTTTTTCAGGATTCTATTTTTGATCCATACTGATAATTTAGACTTAAAGTCTGAGTAGTTGTGTCTTGTGGGCTGCCGAACCACTGCATCTTTCAAAGCCTCCATGTTCCTGTAGTCTGCCAATACTATACTGATACCCCTCTCTACACGCATATCCATATTATTACTGTACACTGTTCATGTTCCTGACACTAATACATTATTCTGTGTACTAGACATGAGACTTTTATGAGTTGTGGTGCACCTGAGCACTGTACACATACATGTATATTATTACTGTAACTGTTCATGTTCCTGACACTAATACATTATTCTGTGTACTAGACATGAGACTTTGATGAGTTTGTGGTGCACCTGAGCACTGTACACATACATGTATATTATTACTGTACACTGTTCATGTTCTGACACTAATACATTATTCTGTACTAGGCATGAGAATTTAATGAGTTGTGGTGCACCTGAGCAATGTACACAATAAATTTCATTATTATTATTAAAAGCCAACTATAACATAAAAGAAATACTAGTCCAAGAATGATTGACAATCCTTTGTATCCACGAGGGTGTGTCAAAAGTAATGCCATTTTGTTTAGGACAGGTATAATTACCAACACGGAACATATATCATACATCAAAATGAAGCTGGTCCTCTGTGGATCACATCCCTACTTCTCCACATAATCACTGTTTCTCTGAATAGCAATGTTCCACCTTCGAATGAGAGCATGTATCCCTGCCCTGTAAAATTCTGTTGACTGTTCTTTGAGCCACTTCTTCCCTACAAATTTCACTTCCTCGTCACTGGAATAATGTTTGCCTTCAGACTATCATCCCTTCGGTTCCATGAAAGAGGGTTTGAGAGTGACACAAGTTTGCAAATATAGCGCATCAAGCGAGGATGAAATTCTCTTTTCACTAGTAATGGATCTGTGAGACTAGCTTGCTAACCATTACACCACAATGGTATGTCCCTGTATAATGAAAGTGATATTAATGAAAAATAAAGATGTTCTTTTAATCAGTATGTAAAATATAGGTATGTATTAAAAAAAAATTTCTTCACCCCCCTCAATCTCAGGTTATTTTTTTTTTTTTTTTTTTTTAATAATCTATTAGGGAGTACCTTGTTGTGGGTTAAGATTGGGTTCTTTAGCCTTGGTAAGGTAACCAATCTAGGAGAAGGAAAACTCTTAATTCAAACCAGCTGTACCCTGCTTAAAAAATTAACTGTGTTGCATTCTGTCTGTAGTGGGGGGGGGAGTATATATACCTTGTTGTGATTAAATGATTGAGAAAGTTTAGCAGATAAGTTCTATATAGAGAAGTGCGTGGTGTAATGGTTAAAGTCATGGGAAATGGACTCGTCGCCCTGAGTTCAAATCCTGGATGTGGTAATTGCATTTCACTTAGCGCTAATACCCTTGGGAAAGGTATGAATCCTACTCTCCCTCCAGCTATGGGTAAATAGTAGGGTAGACTGGGCTCTTTAACCTTGGTTAGGCAACCGGTCTAGGAGAAGGAAAACTCTGAATTCAAACCTGTTAAACTCCACTTTAAGAAATTGACCTTGTGTCACATCCTGCTCATGCGAAGGGGTTGGCAAATAAATATATATGTATATATAGGGAATTCAATCCTCACTAGGTGACCCATACTAGTGGTCTTGTGCCAAACTTAGTGATTTATAATACATTTTAGATACCCTTCCTTTTTTATTTTTATTTGAAACGTTACTATTTAGTACAAAACACTTTAAATTTAAGTGAAATACTTTTCATTATATTAATTATTACAATTTTTGGTTATTTCCTATAAGTCTAACATAAACAAAGGGGAACCACTCTTGACTGATAAATTATTTATTTATTGATCTACTAGGAAAAAAGACGGGGTCAGGGTTAGTTTAATGGAAAAATAAATAATTTATCAGTCAAGAGTGGTTCCCCTTTGTTTATGTTAGACTTATAGGAAATAACCCAATTTAAAAAAAATATATTTCTCTTATTTTCTTTTTTTAATTTTTTTTATCATCTTCCATTAAACCTTTTACACATGAACAGCCTCCTATATTCTTTCTTGTGTCGAAGAAAAATTCGTTTTTCATTCCTCTGAGTGTAATGATACTGGGTCCCTGTTATCTTGCTGTCTAAATCAATTTGTGTCTTTGTGCAGAAACTTTTCGTTCAATGCCAAACGAGATTTATTTATTTTACTCTAAAAAGATCCACGGAAATGTTACAAGCGAAGTCAAATTGGAGTTGTCTCCCTTGGTCACGACGTTTAGCCAGTTAGGAAAGGGGGAACAATTTGAACCAGATCCAAAATCAGCTTTTACCTTTAATTTCCCCCCCTCCCCACATTTCAGAGTTTAATAATTGACACCCTGTTCATTGTTTTGAGAACTTTAACACTTCGATATAACGATTTTTCAATCGGGTTTCGTTTTTGGTTTAATAGTTTTAATTTCATTGCAAATTTGTAAAATCAATTGTATGAATAAACAGTGTCAAATACTCTTTCATGATAAAAATTAAAGGATAAAATTATATATACACTCCTCAATATCTATCTATCTATCTATATATACATACTCACAAACATATACATACTCATCCACACACATATATACACTCACCCACACACATATATATATATATATATATGTGTGTGCATATATATATATATATACACACACACCAATATACACATATATATGTGTATATACATACACACACATACACTCTCTCTTTATATATATATATATATATATATATATATATACACACACCAACATATATATACATAGATAACTATATACATGTATACACATACTTTCTCTCTATATACACACATACATTTATACACACACACATATGCACCAACATATATATGTATATATATATATACATACACATGCACCAACATATATACACACACACACATATGCACCAATATATATATATATATAATATATATATACACACACACATATGCACCAACATATATATATATATATACACACACATATGCACCAACATACACACACACACATATATATATATATATATATATATATATATATACACACACACACACATATGCACCAACATATATATATATATATATATATATACACACACACACACACACACCCATATATATATATTAGTTGACTGGCCCATTAATTCTATCACATGGGTCAGAAGTAATAGGGTAATTAAGTTTTAATCTTATTTTCTTTGTTGATTTCTTCCTATGTGTCATTACCGAATCATTTCTGACCCACCCTTGGTGTAGAGTTCACTTTCCCTTTTTTAAATACCACTGAAGGCGAATTTAACAATTGATCACGTTTTCTTACTCAATTTATTTTTATCTCATGAAGAAAAAAAGTTGATACAATTTTAAAATAATTTTATTAAGTTTCTTTTCCTAAACTAGAATTATTATTTTTTTTATTTTTTTTTTGCTGTTTCCATAATTCTATTAAAAATATTTCGATTTTTCTCACTGTCCCTTTTTATCCCCCCCCCTCCACGTTTCCCCATTCTCAGTGTTGCTCTTCATTTCTTCTCGTCGGCTATATTTCAGTCTACAAATATCGTATGCACACAATACACACATAAAAAAGGAGTTGTTAGAGAAAAACCGACGATAACAATAATGATGTGGTGATGATGAAGATAGGAAGACGCTAGCCGCCGTCCGCGTGTGCGCGCCTGTCACCAATTATAAAAATAAAGAAGAAAATGGCACAAGATTAAAAGGCAGAGGTCAGTTTGTTGAGGAATTGGCCGGGGCCATCGTTGCATCAAAAGTGCTCCTGATTGATTACAACTTTTGAACACTTCACAACGACGGGGGGTACAAACATTGCTTTTACCTGGTCGTTTGGCACTGGACAGCAGCGTAGAGGCCAGATATTGAATTGCGCAGTAGTTAAATTGCGGCCTTGAAGAAATAAATGTGGCTATAAAGTATTAAGGTGTCTTTCAATTCACGTACGAAATACAAACGGATAGTAATGTGGTGGCGTGCAGAGAGGGGGGGGAGGTGAGAGAGAGAGAGACTACAGCAGAGTGAAAAATGGAATGGACTGGAAAAAGGGAAACAAGCAGACAGGAAAAGAAAGGAGGAACTGCTATCAAGGGACCACCACCACCACACAAAAAACCCAGATGCCTAGGATACTACAACTCCTTTTTTAGTGTGTATGTGTGTGCAATACGATATTTTGTAGACTGAATATAAGGCCGACGAGAAGAAATGAAGAGCAACACTGAGAATGGGAAACAGTGAGGGGGGGGGGTGATAAAAAGGCGAAGTGAGAAAATCGAAATATATTTTAATAGATTATGGAAACAGCAAAAAAAAATAAAAAAAAATAAATTTCTATTAAGAAAGAAACTTAATAAAAATTACTTTAAAATTGTATCAACTTTTTCTTCATGAGATAAAATAAATGAGTAAGAAAACGTGATCAATTGTAAATTCGCCCTTCATGTGTATTTAAAAAAGGGAAAAGTGAACTCTACACCAAG
Source organism: Doryteuthis pealeii (assembly GCA_023376005.1). Classification (NCBI taxonomy): domain Eukaryota; kingdom Metazoa; phylum Mollusca; class Cephalopoda; order Myopsida; family Loliginidae; genus Doryteuthis; species Doryteuthis pealeii. The sequence goes on along the minus strand of CM042160.1, from coordinate 35,570,748 downwards.
GGTGGGTCAGAAATGATTCGGTAATGACACATAGGAAGAAATCAACAAAGAAAATAAGATTAAAACTTAATTACCCTATTACTTCTGACCCTGTGATAGAATTAATGGGCCAGTCAACTAATATATATATATGGTGTGTGTGTGTGTGTGTGTGTGATATATATATAATATATAGTTGGTGCATATGTGTGTGTGTGTGTATATATATATATAATATATATAAATATATATAATATATGTGTGTGTGTGTATGTTGGTGCATTGTGTGTGTGGTCTATATATATATAATGTTGGTCATATGTGGTTGTATATATATATATATATAATATATATATTATTGGTGCATATGTGTGTCTGTGTGTATATATGTTGTGCATATGTATGTATATATATATATACAATATATGTTGGTGCATTATGTGTGTGTGTTAAATGTATGTGTTGATATAGAGAGAAAAGTATGTGTATACATGTATATAGTATCTATGTATATATATGTGGTTGTGTGTTTATATATATAATATAATATATATATATTATAAGAGAGAGTGTATGTGTGTGTATGTATTATACACATATATATGTGATATTGGTGTGACTATATATATATATGCACACACATCCATATTATATATATTATGTTGTGGGTGAGTGTATATATTGTGTGGATGAGTATGTATATGTTTGTGAGAGTATGTATATATAGATAGATAGATATTGAGGAGTGTATATATAATTTTGTCCTTTAATTATCATGAAAGAGTATTTGACACTGTTTATTCATACAATTGATTTACAAATTTGCAATGAATTAAAACTATTAAACCAAAAAACGAAACCCATTGAAAAATCGTTATATCGAAGTGTTAAAAGTTCTCAAAACAATGAACAGGGTGTCAATTTATTAACTCTGAAAAGTGGGGAGGGGAAAAAATTAAAAGGAAAAGCTGATTTTGGATCTGGTTCAAATTGTTCCCCTTCCTAACTGGCTAAACGTCGTGCCAAGGAGACAACTCCAATTTGACTTCGCTTGTAACATTTCCGGGATCTTTTAGAGTAAAATAAATAAATCTCGTTTGGCAGAACGAAAAGTTTCTGCACAAGACACAAATTGATTTAGACAACAAGATAACAGGGACCCAGTATCATACACTCAGGGAATGAAAAAAACGAATTTTTCTTCGACACAAGAAAGAATATAGGAGGCTGTTCATGTGTAAAAGGTTTAAGGAAGATGATGAAAAAAAAAAAAAGAAAGAAAGAAAATAAGAGAAATATATTTTTTAAAAATTGGGTTATTTCCTATAGTCTAACATAAACAAAGGGAACCACTCTTGACTGATAAATTATTTATTTTTCCATTAAACTAACCCTGACCCCGTCTTTTTCCTAGTAGATCAATAAATAATTTATCAGTCAAGAGTGGTTCCCCCTTTGTTTATGTTAGACTTATAGGAAAAACCAAAAATTGTAATAATTAATATAATGAAAAGTATTTCACTTAAATTTAAAGTGTTTTGTACTAAATAGCAACGTTTCAATAAAAATAATAAAAAAGGAAGGGTATCTAAAAATGTATTATAGATCACTAAGTTTGGCACAAGACCACTAGTATGGGTCACCTAGTGAGGATTGAATTCCCTATATATAATAATATATATATTATATATATATATATTATATTATATATATTTACCAACCCCTATTGAGAGCAGGATGTGACACAAGGTCATTTCTTAACCGGAGTTTAATAGGTTGAATTCAGAGTTTTCCTTCTCCTAGACCGGTTGCCTAACCAAGGTTAAAGAGCCCAGTCTACCCTACTATTTACCCATAGCTGGAGGGAGAGTAGGATCATACCTATCCCAAGAATATTAGTGCTAAAGTGAAATGCAATTACCACATCCAGGATTGAACTCGGGCGACGAGTCATTTCCATGACTTTAACCATACACCACGCACTTCTCTATATAGAACTTATCTGCTAAACTTTCTCAATTTAATCACAACAAGTTATATTACTCCCCCCCCCCCACTACAGACAGAATGCAACAGTTAATTTTTAAGCAGGGTACAGCTGGTTTGAATTAAGAGTTTTCCTTCTCCTAGATTGGTTACCTTACCAAGGCTAAAGAACCCAATATTAACCCACAACAAGGTACTCTCTAACAGATTATTAAAAAAAAAAAAAAAAATAACCCGAGATTGAGGGGGAGAATTTTTAAAATACATACCTATATTTACATACTGATTAAAAGAACATCTTTATTTTCATTAATATTACTTCATTATACAGGACATACCATTGTGGTGTAATGGTTAGCAAGCTAGTCTCACAGATCCATTACTAGTGAATAGAGAATTTATCCTCACTTGATGCCCCATATTTGCAAACTTGTGTCACTCTCAAACCCTCTTTCATGGGCCGAAGAGATGATAGTCTGAAGGCAAACATTATTTCCAGTGATGAGGAAGTGAAATTTGTAGGGAAGAAGTGGCTCAAAGAACAGTCAACAGAATTTTACAGGACAGGGATACATGCTCTCATTCGAAGGTGGAACATTGCTATTGAGAGAAACAGTGATTATGTGGAGAAGTAGAGATGTGATCCACAGAGGACCAGCTTTATTTTGATGTATGATATATGTTCCGTGTTGGTAATTATACCTGTCCTAAACAAAATGGCATTACTTTTTGACACACCCTCGTGGATACAAAGGATTGTCAATCATTCTTGGACTAGTATTTCTTTTATGTTATAGTTGCTTTTTAATAATAATAATGAAATTTATTGTGTACATTGCTCAGGTGCACCACAACTCATTAAATTCTCATGCTAGTACACAGAATAATGTATTAGTGTCAGGAACATGAACAGTGTACAGTAATAATATACATGTATGTGTACAGTGCTCAGGTGCACCACAACTCATCAAAGTCTCATGTCTAGTACACAGATAATGTATTAGTGTCAGGAACATGAACAGTGTACAGAAATAATATTACATGTATGTGTACAGTGCTCAGGTGCACCACAACTCATCAAAGTCTCATGTCTAGTACACAGAATAATTGTATTAGTGTCAGGAACATGAACAGTGTACAGTAATAATATGGATATTGCGTGTAGAGAGGGGTATCAGGTATAGTATTGGCAGACTACAGGAAACATGGAGGCTTTGAAAGATGCAGTGGTTCGGCAGCCCACAACGGACACAACTACTCAGACTTTAAGTCTACAATTATCAGTATGGATCAAAAATAGAATCCTGAAAAGATTATAATAATATGACTACACAATTATTGTTTATTGCATTTATACAGGAGAGATAGAAAGAAGAAAAAGAGGGAGAAATGGAAGATGCAATGGTTAGGACATTAAAAACTGAAACATGATAATAATAATAATAAAGATGTTGAAAGAAGAGAAACAATGTAAAGAAAAAAAGAAAGAATTTAGAAGAGGAACACAGAGTGAAAAGGAATGAAAAATTGTGTAGAGTAAAAAGATAGGATAATAATATTTAATCTGTTGATCAACAACACAGATCAATGCAATAAAACAGGCAACAGACTGGAATTGATGGAAAAAAGCCGATTGGTAAAAGAAATGCAAGATAATCCAAATTTAGATCTTAAAAAATTTAACCAGTTTAAAGCTTTCAAAATGTCTGAGAATTTTTTTTCTTTTTTTTCTAAATTCTTAGGAAAGTGTTTGTGTCCTGAACATTTTTCAGATTAGTCCAGGTTATATATATATATATATTATATATATAATATATGATGGACTCTCCCGTCGATCGATGTATGAGTGTTCATACAATGAACATCCACACAGTGATTTGTTTATAGTGGTGAAGGCTTGTGTTGGACCATCCACACTTTTTGGCACAGTCGATAGGAAAGAATTAGTGCATCAAGGGTTGCCACAAACCCAATCAACGACCGACCTCAGGAATTTTGAATTTCAGAGTTATCCCTCTCCTAGACTGGTTACCTATCCAAGGCTGAAGGGCCCAGTCTGCCCTACTATTTTACCCATAGCTGGAGGGAGAATATATGGATTCATACCTTCCCCAAGGGCATTAGCACTATGTGAAATGCAAAATAGCCTCGTCTAGGATTTTGAACTCGTCTCCTCATGTTCATTTCCTACAACAGTAACCATTACACCCACGTGTATGTGTGTTTGTGTATGTCCAGTTTTGTTTTATAGCACAATATCCGGTTATTTCTTATAAGTCTCACATAAACAAAGGAACCACTCTTGACTGATGAATTATTTATTTATTTTCCCATTAAACTAACCCTAAACCCTTAACCCAGTCTTCTTTTTTTCCTAAAAGATCAATAAATAAATAATTTTATCAGTCAAGAGTGCTTCCCCTTTGTTTATGTTAGACTTATAGGAAATAACCCAATATTCATTGTTATCTCTGAATACTATCTTCATCTGAGCAAATCTAAAAGAAAAATGTTTAATATGTTTAAAAGAATATCTAACTGGCGCGCGCCGCGTCAGTCCATGCAGACAGCCAGGTCTACTTCTTATCATTAAACACAAAGTCAGAATTCATTTTAAAGCTTGATAAATTTAATCTTATCACGAATGTATTATTTACTAAGCTTTGTTTAGTCTGCCTAACAAAGCCACAGTGTAGGTGTACTCATATTGAGGATCAAACGATACTAACAAATTGGCTGGCAAGACAAGCTCACTAATCATATTACACCCGGCACCATTTGTCATAAAAGTATTTATATCTATAAAAGAAAATGCTCCAATGTCTATGAAATGTTAGACATTCTGATGGTAGATTTTAGACATAATAAAACTGAATTATAGCTTTTCTTTGATTTTTAAATAAAGGGTACTTTCTTTTAAGGGCGGAACACATGGGTTTAGAATAGACTAACTGAATGAATCCCCTGCAGAGGGGTAAGACACCCCCCCTCAAAAAAAAAAGGGGGTGTCTTGTGTTTTATCTGCATCAGGAGCTCTGGAGAGTGTGGACTCACTACTTCATTGCAATTACTCCCAGGTCTACTTTGACAGAGTGGTAGTACCTGTTATTAGGGTCCCATCTATAGCTTAAATAGATCTGTTTGAAAATTATTTATATCATAAGAATACCTGATTTATAAGGATGTACTAAAAACTTTTTTTTAAAAACTATACAAAAATGTAAATAGACTGGTTACCTAACCAAAGTTAAAGAGCCCAGTCTGCCTCAACTATTAAAATATTAGTGCTATATGAATTGCAAACAGCCCCGTCCAGATTTTGAATTCGTTTTGCCAATTCCCTACAATGATAAACCATTACATAAACACATATATATATATCACAATAGTGTATGGTTATCAATAACTCACTTGGTGATTTAGTGATAACCATACACTATGTGTATATTTTACCAAACAACCTGGTAATGCTATATAATATATATATATATATATATATATATATATATATATATATATATATATATCTGATACTGATTATTTGACAATTAATATATATTAATATTACAATTATGTATAAGTGAATGAATTATTGTTATTATTAATGTTATTATTATTATTATAGTTTTAACATAACATTAATAATAACAATAATTCATTCACTTATACATAATTGTAATATTAATATATATTAATCGGCAAATAATCAGTATCAGATATATATATATATATATATATATATATACACACACACACACACACACACACACACACTATCAGGAACCCATTCTCAAAAAGTGTTTTAATACTTTTGAGAGGGGTCCCTTGACAAGGATTTTACATTTATCCCCCTCATTTCATTCATTTTATTTCATCCATTCATTCATTTTACCATTAATTTTAACACACACACACACATTATATATCAATGTGTATGGTTGGCACTATTATACTTGAAAAAGCGGTAGTAATCCAACGTACAGTGTTATTAGAAGAGTGCTCAATATCTGTGATAGAGCACTAATAAATAAATAAATGTTTTAGTTTATATTTTCTTGCATCATTTTCAAAACACTTTCATCACCTGATGACTACCACAGAGCAAGAAACCAATGGTAGCAAAAGTGTTCCAATTCAAATAAATATAAACTAAAACATCTATCTATATATATATATATATATATAATAGATAAGAGAGATAGATAGATAGATAGAGAGATAGATAGATAGATAGAGAGATAGATAGATAAATAGAGAGATAGAGATAGATAGATAGATAGATAGATAGATAGATAGATAGATAGATAGATAGATAGATAGAGAGAGAGAGAGAGAGATAGATAGAGAGAGAGAGATAGATAGAGAGAAAATTTCATTTTACTTCAATTTTTCTTTTATTTGTCATGTACCTAATTAAATTTCTATGTTGAGGCAACTTAAGGAGCCCTTTAACCAGAAGTGCCTCAGGCTCCCCCAGGTCTAAATCCGGCTTTCATAAGAGGTCAAGACTCGAAAAATAGAATGTTTTATTGTTAGCTAGAAGAATTAATACATTATGAATATTAAAAAGTGGGACCATATGACCTTTAGGCACCCTTTTGATCTCGATTCAGATGGACATGTTTTTCATTTACACCGTCAATATCCGGTGTTTGTTTGTTAACAGACGATTTTTAGAGATTTAAATTATAAAACTAACCCTAATAAACAATCGCATGTTGACGGTGTAAATGATAAACATGTCCTTCTGAATTGAGATCAAAAAGGGGTGCCTAAAGTCATATGGTCCAAAAAGTGTCCTATTACTTAGTCATACATTTCATTTGTTTCAAATTAATAAAAAGTTATTGGGATTACAGTATAACAATGATCTTTTAAAAAAAGAAGTCTGAAAAATGCATTATCTGTTGACAGGCCCTGTACTATGTATCTTGGCCTTAACTCTATGCCTACTTTAAACCACTGGCAGCAGCTCTTCCACGTATCACTTGTTTACACTGAAAAAGCACAGCCTACAATAAGAACCAGACTTTATTTCAATAGAATGAGTTCTGAAGCGAATAGATAGTAAATTTTGAAATATCCCATCATAAAGTTAAAGAATACCACGAAAATTTGGTACAATCGTGCAGGAAAATTTGGTAGGCAAAGAGTTAAACAACACTGAAGACTTTATGGAAAATAAATTGTTTGAAGACACCATCAATGTCTTTACAATGTCAAAAAAAAAAAAAAAAAAAAAAAAAAAAAAAAAAAAAAAAAAAAAAAAGGTACTATTCCCAGAGTTCTGTCCCGGTCACTTGCCTTAAAAAACGATAGGCGGTGTTAAAATTGTCAATAAAAACGCCTTCAATGAAATATGAATTGAAAAAACGATTTTTACTTTTTTCTACAAAGATAAGTTTCTATAATTATATCAGAAGATTTTTTTATAAGTTTTGATGCAAGTGCTTTTTAATAAAAGAACCATGAATACAGAATTCTGCTAAAAAATGTCAACAAAAAAATTGAAGCTGTGGTAAAAAAAAAAAAAAAAAAATGACTGTTTTACCATAAAATAATTTTTTTTTTTTTTTTTTTTTTTTTAAATAAAAATGACTTGACATTTTTTTTAATTAAAATATAAAAGAATATCTAAATACTCAGATTTTCTTTTATTTATGTTTGTCTAACGTCTTGTTGTTAGTTTAAATAAACAAGAATATCTAAATATTTCATTGAAGGTGTTTTTATCAACAATTTTTAAAGCTAACACCACCTAGCATTTTTTAAGGCAGAAGGCCGGGATGGAACTCTGCGAATAGTACCAAAAAAATATATAAAATACCTTCTACTCATTACATTCTTTTTTCTTTAATAATGTCTATTTTACCATCTTTGTTGTCAATTAAAACTTTATACATATGGTAATTACTGCTATAAAAGCTAAATCCAGATACCAAGAAAAGATTTACCAATTATATTCTTTTATGTGATTTTAATAAGTTCTTTAAAAAAAATTAATGCTGTTATTTTAGAGATATTTTTAAAGTGAATAGCACTTAAGAGATTTATCAGTTTTAAATATGTTTGTCTTTTGTCTGGATTAGGCCTAACTAAGCAATCATGCTATGCAGTTATTTTAATTGTCCAGATTGTTAGGCCCAACTAAGCAATAAGACTATGCAATAACAATCTTCAGATCTAAAAATTAGTGTTAGTCCTAACTAAGCAATAAGACTATGTAATCATTTTAGATCTGCAGATTGTTAGTCCTAACTAAGCAATAAATGCTATGTAATTATTTTACATCTTCATCTTGAAGAACTATCTAAAAACCTAATTAAAGATAATTAATTGAATGTAAATAATTATTTTATTAAGACAAATAATTCATTAATATTTTTTTTTGAAGTTTGGAAATTTGAATTCTGTTTAATTAGTTATGTCTTGTAACAATATGGTTTCCTACTAAATGTTGTTCAGGACAACTGTGGAAACCAGTACATGGGTACGCCAGTGTGGGCCGACCAGCAATGACATACATTGAC
>CM042160.1:35512253-35557253 GCA_023376005.1 Doryteuthis pealeii | reverse complement strand
TTACTATAAAAATGCATTAAAAAGGGAGGGATTTTACTATAAAAATGCATTAAAAAGGGGGGATTTTACTATAAAAATGCATTAAAAAGGGAGGGATTTTACTATAGGAATGCATTAAAAAGGGAGGGATTTTACTATAAAAATGCATTAAAAAGGGAGGGATTTTACTATAAAAATGTATTAAAAAGGGAGGGATTTTACTATAGGAATGCATTAAAAAGGGATTTCACTATAGGAATGCATTAAAAAGGGATTTTACTATATAAAATGCAGTAGATAAGATTTAAGATCTTAACTGAGGTTTGTTTTACTGGTGAAATGCATTAGAAAGAATGCATTTGAACAGGATTTTCTATTGAAATGCATTAGAATGTGGTTTTAGGATTAGGAATGGACTGAAACAGAATGGAAAGGGTTTTACGATAAGAATGCATTAGAAGGGGTTTGTTTTGAATAATTCTTAGGCTGGCATAATAGTAAGTATCACCCCCTACAACAATAACCACTAAATGCCACTGATGTACATAGAAATACATGTAAATACTTTTAAGGTTACAATAACATCAGTAAATGATGCCAAAAAGTGTTTGTTTTAGTGTCATTAAAAACATAAAATAACTATAAAACGCACGCACACACACTTATTCCTATTCGTCTATATTCAAGGGGCCAAGTTTCAATGAGGTTCCTTGAATTATATCCAATTTCCTGTGGCGGCAACAGCAGCAGCAGCAGCGAGGCCCTAGAGTTGCCAGAAAACCCGAGACTAATTAGGATCATACTCCTGATAACATCAATGAACAAGCCGGGGCGGGTAGTTAATCAAGCCAAATACCATCAATGCAAAACCATATCATGAGTCAATAAGGTTAATTTAGAAAAGTCTACATAACTACTTACCTGTCTACCAATGAGAAAGATCTAGGTTACAAATCCATTGCTATAATTTATTTATTTATTGGCCCTTGTCAAGGTTGACTATAAAGGTAACAGCTTTCTGCTGATATTGCCCGTGTAAAGTACATGCTTGTGCAAATTCAGAGAGATGCTGAGAGGTACACATCCTGCTCCACTGACACATAAAAATCTTTAAAAACGCAGAAAAATTGTATCTATGCGTCCCAGTTTTTTTTATTTATTTATTTATTTTAAATTTTTTTTTATCAAACTAAGTTCCAATTACCGTCGAATAGGTAAGACACGGCAGCAAGACAGGTTCGTATTAAGTTACGACTGCTTGTTGCCGTATCTTACCAATTCGATGGTAATTGGAACTTAGCTTGATTATTCTATACTTTTTCCTTCACCATTTCTGTAAATACATTTCATTATTTTTTCTTGGAAACAAATTACACTGTATGGGGTACAAGGTAGGGGTTAGACGGCTTTAGTTGTTCATAGATAAAAAATTCCGCAATTTATTAACAAACTTTAGTTGGGACCCATCAAATTTCCAGGGGACTCATTCAAACCTCAGTGGGTCATTTAATGCCGACAAAGTTTTGAAATGAATTCATTCTTAAAGGATTGTAAAATAAAGGATTATATAAACACATTTTTCTATTTAACCCATAGATGGGACCCTAACATGTACTACCACTCTGGGTCAGAGTGGAGATGATGATGATGGTGAATGTCAAGAGAAGATTGTCAACATATTTAGCAGTAAGGGAGAGTGCAGGGAGAACTGAGTTTATGCCTTTCCTAAGGGAATCAGTATAAAGTGAATGTAAGTAACCTCAGCTGAAATTCAAAGTCGGTTTGTTAAAAATTAACAATATATAATATACATATATATAATGTGTGTGTATGTGTGTGTGTGTATATATATATATATATATATATATATATATATATATATATATATATATATATATATATATATATATAATATATATGAATTAAAAATTAACAATATTAAATTGGTTTCCTGTGTAAATACCACCTCCGCACATTCATTGATTTACCAACCTCTGAACAAAACTTGATTCTAAATTCATTTTCTTTTTCAATAAAGACAAAAATCTTTTAGAAATTACAATAATAAAAAGATAAAAATAAATAAATCTACTAGTTTGATCATATTTTGAGATTTAATTGAGTAACAAAAAACAAAAAAACCTTTGAACTCTTAGCCTATCGGCCTCGAGATGCAGTGTACTTGAGTTTATACACAGACACAATAAATCCCAACAATTTTGCTTTAGGGTACAGACATCTTGTAAAGCTTTCCGATCATTTAATTAAAAGATGGTATGATCGTTCAGAGTTTACAATAGTTTTACAATGTATAGATACTACTTTATAAAAATTGACATGTAATGTTTTGTTTTACGGCACATCAAACTCTGTGGGTCATTTAATGCCAACAAAGTTTTGAAATAAATTCATTCTTAATAGATAATCAATTTTTTTTATAAACACATTTTTCTATTTAACCCATAGGTGGGGCCCTAACAGGTACTGCCATTCTAGGTCAGTGTAGACCAGGGAGCAATGGTGATGAAGAGGTGCTCCACATTCCTCAAACCTCCAAAACTGGAACCTCACCATTAGACAGAGTTTAACGTCCTTTCCAGGACATGAAGACCCTCAACCACCGCCTTCTAGCACATATGATAAAAAGGGTTGGGGTTTGCCATAAGGGCAATATGGTTAAGGTAGTAGAGTGGAGGCTCCGTATCATAGTGTGTGTGGGGGTGAGACCCTTGCACCGGCCCTGTCTATCCCACTAAAATATAAATGTTTTGAACTTTTTCTACTCCAATATCTACTCTTTACCTAAGCTGATAAAATTTTTAAAAATTAAAAAAAATTGAGATAATTTAATTTTTAAAGTTCTTTTCTTTTTTAGAGGTAAGACAATTAGATAAATAATATATTAATATCAGTATCAAAATTAATATCATTAAAACAAGAAAATGATAGAAGTTAAAACCATAGGGAGTGACAAGATTTTCGGACCACCCTGTAGTAAATATATATCATTTTAAGGGTTGTTGATTTTCATTCTGAATTAAGAAAAACTTTATTTTAAAATATTGCAATAAAATATTTAAAAAATAGATAAAGTAAATAGTTTGGTTCTATTTTGAGATTTAATTGAGTAACCCCCCCAAAAAAAACAAAAAAACAACAAACCTTTGAACCCTTAGCCTATTGGCTCTCAGATACCTTTGTACTTAAATTTGTTTTTTGTTTTTTTTACACACACACACACACACACACACACACACACACAATAAATCCCACCAACTTTGCTCCAGGGTGCAGACATCTTTAAAAGCTTTCCCCCTCATTTAATTAAAAGAAAGGCTGTGAATGGTTGCTATATTAAGCCTTTTATTATTAGTATCCAATTTGACCTCCCTCAGCCTAAAATATCAGGTTTATGATGCAATAATAAAATAGTTTGAAGCCCAAAAACATCAGGTTTACGAGTTCAAAGGGTTAAGTGCAGAAAATTCACTGACATAAAATTCTTTTTTTCTTTTTTTGCAAAATTGCATTGATGTTAACAAGGAAATAAAAGAAATATGCCACTTAATTAAATTAGTTTGTAAATAAACGATTGATAGCTTTGAGCTATTTTTTTTTTGTAATGCGCATATCAATGTGCATATGCGATGGTCAATTAACGACGCCAATACAAATGCATTCGGATGGTTAACATCAAACAAATAAAAAAAATGTTTTTTTTTATCAATTCAAAGCTTGAAACAAAATCAGATACTCTTTATTAAGATGTATCAATTTTAGGTACTATAGAAATGCACTGAAAAGGGGATCTTCTTTACTAGAGAAATGCATTGAAAAGGGGATCTTTACTAGAGAAATGCACTGAAAAGTAATTTTACTAGAGAAATGCACTGAAAAGTAATCTTTACTAGAGAAATGCACTGAAAAGTAATCTTTACTAAGAAATGCACTGAAAGGGTAATCTTTACTAGAGAAAAGCACTGAAAAGTAATCTTTACTAGAGAAATGCACTGAAAATGCTTTTACTAGAGAAATGCACTGAAAAATGTTTTTACTAGAGAAATGCACTGAAAAGTAATCTTTACTAGAGAAATGCACTGAAAAGTAATCTTTACTAGAGAAATGCACTGAAAAGTAATCTTTACTAGAGAAATGCACTGAAAAGTAATCTTTACTAGAGAAATGCACTGAAAAGAGAAATGCACTGAAAAATGTTTTTACTAGAGAAATGCACTGAAAAGTTTTACTAGAGAAATGCACTGAAAAGTAATCTTTACTAGAGAAATGCACTGAAAAATGTTTTTTACTAAAGAAATGCACTGAAAAATGCACTGAAAAATGTTTTTACTAGAGAAATGCATTAGATAGGGTTGGTTTTGAATAATACTTATGCTGGCATAGTAGTAACACTACCTACAACAATAACCACAACAATGCCACTTATGTGCATACAAATGCGTGTAAGATTAAGTGCCTAATATTTGTGTATAAGACGCACTATCTTTAGCCCATACATTCTATGTTTTTGTTTTCATGTATAGAAAAAGCCATTCACTTGAAAAGAAAAGGTATTTAAATATTAAACATGGGATTTTGAGTTGTTTCTACACGTGCTAATAAAATTTGAGATCATTTGAATGAGAATTTCTCATGTTATTAGATTATGAAATGATATCAATTTTTCTAAAACACCTTGTACATCTCAAAATATTATCAATTTTTTAAAAACATCCTGTACATCTCAAAATATTATCAATTTTTTATAAAAAGTACATTTTTTTTTATAAAAAGAATACATCTCAAAATATCAATTTTCTTAAAACACCCTGTACATCTCAAAATATCAATTTTTTTAAAAATACCCCGTACATTTGAAAATATTATCAATTTTTTTTTTTTTTTTTTTTAAACACCTTGTACATCTCAAAATATTATCAATTTTTTTTTTAAACACCATGTACATCTCAAAATATTATCAATTTTTTTTTTTAAACACCTTGTACATCTCAAAATATTATCAATTTTTTTTTTAAACACCATGTACATCTCAAAATATTATCAATTTTTAAAAACACCATGTACATTTCAAATATTATCAAATTGTTTTTTAAAACACCCCGTACATCTCAAAATACTATCAAACGTTTTAAAACATCCTGTACATCTCAAATATTATCAAATTGTTTTTTTAAACACTGAAGTATAAAAGTGAAGGGGGGGAAACTGTTAACACCAATTATCTTGTCATTAAATATGCCATAATGATTGATGTATTACCAATATGAAGCATTTTTAAAATGAACTCTGATTTTTAAATGAAAATTTGTTTTTTCTTCTTTTAAACAAAAATTTAGGCTTTTTTCTTTCTTAAGGAAACAAAAAAGAAAAAGAAAAATCAAAAGTATTGAAATGTTCCAAGTAGCTAATAAATGGTGCAAAGTTGACAATATAAACAATATCCCAAACAGAATAAACACAAGTAACATTTGTTCAAATGCTTGATATGACCATATGAGATGATCACTGTTGATCATCAAATTTGTTCAATGATCTGGTTTTCAAAACTTGGTTATTAATTGAAGATCAGGTGAACTACTGTTATATAACAACCTCTCATCAATGGAGAATGAAGAGGCATTTAAACACAGATGATGTTAAATTTTCTTATCACTTTGTGAACTTTATGTTTTGAGTTTAGCAATTGGATTTTTCGATTACTACAGAGCAAACATGTTCTCTATGGTCTTAGCATTTTAAGGGCTGCCTTTTGGCTCCCAGCATTTTAAAGGCCTGCCTTTTGGCTCCCAGCATTTTAAGGGCCTGCCTTTTGGCTCCCAGCATTTTAAGGGCCTGCCTTTTGGCTCCCAGCATTTTAAAGGCTCGTTTTTAGAATCTTAGCATTTTAAGGGTCTGTTTTTAGAATCTTAGCATTTTAAGGGTCTGTTTTTAGAATCTTAGCATTTTAAGGGTCTGTTTTTAGAATCTTAGCATTTTAAGGGTGCTTTTTAGAATCTTAGCATTTTAAGGTCCGTTTTAAGGCTCTTAGCATTTTAAGGGTCCGTTTTAAGGCTCTTAGCATTTTAAGGGTCCGTTTTAAGGCTCTTAGCATTTTAAGGGTCTGCTTTTAGCATCCTAACTATTTCAAAGAATTCTTTTTAGGGTCTTCCGATTTTAAAGTCCTGATTTTATGGTCTCAAAGACTTCCTTCCTCTCTATGTGAGACAGTCTGGAAACTCACAGAGATGGCCAGCTTGAATTATTAAAACATTAATAAACATGGGAACCAAACTGTAAATGTGCATTTGTTCGTTTCTTTCATCACCTGCGACCAAGTGACAACTTTCCTTAATTTGTAAAGTTCAGCATTGAATTTCACACTTATACGTGCCAAGCACCTGGGCAATTTGAGACTACAAAAGAAATTAAATAATCCATCCCAACTAATTGTGGGCAAGTAGTCTTTGTTGAACATGAAGAAAAATTATTAGCTGGTAAAAAAAACAAAAAAACTTCAAAACGTCAATATTCTTAATGAGATGGACACATCCGATAAGTTATTCAAAAGAATTTTAATCAAAGAGAATGCACCAAAAATACACACCAACATTGATTAAATGATAATTTTATTTCTTTGTAAAATAAAGACTACATGGCCATTACTGGGTTATAGTTTCTCAGGTGAAAACTGTTCTTACTAAAGAGGCAAGTACTGTCCCAGAGGATGTGGGTAGTTGAAAAATCCAAGTGGGTGGAGAAGAAACAGGAGTGGTAGAGGGGCAGTGAAATGATATTAGCGTCAAAGGATGGGTGCGCTGGTTTATTTGTTTAACAGCATATCAACTCCTTATGGGTTACTTAATGCCAACATTTCATTTATCTTAGGAATTTTTTTTTTTTTTGCCTACATTTAAAATATTATTTTAGAAAATGTAAACCTAAACTCATGAGTGGTTTGAAACAATTTTATTTTTCTAAAGTCTGGTTTTTGTATTTACTTATGAAGAACTTTGAAAGTACCACAAAATTAATTGATTTGTAATCATTGAATTATATCATTTAATCAGTAAAAAATTTTTAAAAATAGATTTTGTACTTTTCCTTTCTATAAACATATTAAAGTGTATGCACAATTTTAATGCTCAATGACATCTCTATTCTAAGATATAAGTCAACACATACATACTAAAACAGATGCAACTCCTCTGTGTGTGTGTGTGTGTGTGTGTGTAAGGTAATCCAAATGACTCG
This sequence comes from Doryteuthis pealeii, assembly GCA_023376005.1. Lineage (NCBI taxonomy): Eukaryota > Metazoa > Mollusca > Cephalopoda > Myopsida > Loliginidae > Doryteuthis > Doryteuthis pealeii. The sequence continues at coordinate 35,550,026 of CM042160.1, read as the reverse complement.
TTGTAAGGGATGATTCTATTTGGGATCTTCAAAATCTCACTGTACAACCATACTATGCTCTTGTAGGTTCAAACATATATATTCATAGGATTTTTATAAATCCCTAAAAAGAGCTCAATGTATAAAAATCAATAAATTAGATTATTGACAGAGCAATATTTAACTTTCAAAGAAAGAAAAAACTTAACAAACCATCATCCCGTTACATTTTATTTCAACCAGAAACAAAAAAAAATTGAGTTCTAGCCTTATAAGACAGGTTTTTATATATATGTGTGTGTGTGTGTGTGTGTGTCTTTAAATGAAAAGGACATTTTTAGTCATTTATTGATAAATCCTTATAGGAATTGGGCCCTGGACTTAGAAAATTCTCAACAGGATGTTAAGAGTTAACATGTGTGAATTGGGAAAATATATTGAACACACTGAACCCTAATAAGTAAGAAGAATAAAAAAATAATTCCTTTGGGTTTATAGTGATTTTAGAGTTAATTCTGAAAGAAAAAAGAAAAAGAGAAAAAAGTAAAAGAGAAAAAAAGAAAAAAGTACTTACAATCCTAAAATTCTGAATGGTGCATATAAAATGTGGTTGGTCTGCTCGGCAACTATCAACATATACACAATCTGAAACAGAAAAGAAACAAGTTCATATTAAAGGATGTTATGCACTTTCATACATCTATATCTATATATAAAGGACAGTTGACATGTATGTATGTATGTATGTATGTATGTACCATATTTAACAGCATGTAGGACACTTTTTTCCCCCGAAAGCTTTGGCTAAAAAAATTGCCCTACGTCTGATACATCGTAGGTGAAGTTTGAGACCTCCCGTAGGCCTAGGCTAATCTTCTCTATGATGCTCACTAATCCAGCTTACACTCAGTACTTTTACCTACCCTAAACTACAAATACTGCCAAATTGCTTTTATACAGCTATGTTTCTGTTTGTGTAATGCACAGCTAGACTGTTTTCAACAATATATGCTTAAATACACTAAAAACTTTTTTCTCCCGAATCTGACCTGCTGAAATGGGGGTTGCGTCTTATATGCCGTCAAATATGGTATGTCCAAAGAAAACTACAAAAATAAAACAATGATAATCTGAAGGCGCTAAATCTAAGGAGTATGAAAAGTGAAATCTGTAGTGAAGAAGTGGCTCAAAGAACAGTCAACAGAATTTTACAGGGCAGGGATACATGCTCCTATTCGAAGGTGGAATATTGCTATTAAGAGAAACGATGACTATGTGGAGGAGTAGGGATGTGATCCACAGAGGATTTTTGATGTATGATACATGTTCCTGTGTTGGTAATTATACCTGTCCTAAACAAAATGGCATTACTTTTTTTTTTTTTGACTCACCCTCATACTTAACATTTTTTCTTTAGCAAAGAAGTTCATATACAAAGTGTGATCTCAAACAGACACCAATCCAAGGAGGATGTGTATAAAGTGGGACACACACACACACACACACACACAGGAAAGGAAGAAATCAAACGCAATATTTAAGGGAAATAAAATCTGACAAACTGTAACCTTAAAATTGAAAACATCAATAGTAGCATTAACGCCCCCCCACCCACCCATAAGTGCAGGATGTGACTCAAGGTCAATTTTTAAGCAGAGGTCAATTTTTAAGCCAGTTTGAATTCAATTTTCCTTCTACTAGACTGGTTGCCGTAGGGTCATTCCATGTCAATTCACCAGGGCGTTACACCCACAGACACCGAATTACTTGAAATTTGGCACAAATGTTTCCCTTCATGAGTTAGGAAAATGTGCCAAATTATTTTGTGTTAAACCTTACCATTCCGATTTTAGAAGTGGAGGGTATAATTTTCCTATTTTGCCTCTAAATTAAGGCCATGCGGTGTCGCAGAATCTCAGTGTTTTTTGTTTTTTTTTGGGGGGGGGGGGTTAAATTTAAAAAAGAATATTTCTGAATTTGGTATGTAAGGCAAATAAGGACTGTAGAATCCAAATATCCAACTATTTTAACCCTATACCTGATAGAAAATTTTATTTTGCTCACCCAAATGCATGACTCCAAAAAGCCAACAACTTTTCACCTATGTAGCTTACGGTCAGTCTATAGAAAAGTTAAAGAACTCAGTCTGCCCTACTATTTACCTATAGGAGGCCCCCATGGTATAAAGGTTATTTTCATAGGAAATGGACACAGAAGGAAAGGTATGCATCCAACATTTTTTACTTTAGCAAAGAAGTTCATACACAAAGTGTGATCTCAAACAGACACCAATCCAAGGAGGATGTGTACAAAGTTGGCTATCCACCCCCATCCCAACAAAAAGGAAGAAATCAAAGGCAAAATTTAAGGGTAATAAAATCTAAAAGGAAATGAATGGACTAACAGTTAACATTAAAAATTAAAAACATCAATCGCAGCATCAACACCCACCCACCCCCATGAAAAAAAAACAGACATTAATCAAATTGAGTAAGTATGTTAGGTTTAGTGTAAGCTGTTTGAAGTAGGGACACCCTAGTTTAACAGGCTGGAGGTATTGATTGGAGGAACAAACTCAAGCCTACTTGTACTTCAAGAAATAAAGTGTGGAGGCGAGGGAGCAAAATTAGGATGGAATATCTGGTTAGTTTTGGTTTGGTTTACGGCATATCAACCTTAGTGGGTCATTTAATGCCGACAAAGTCTTGAAATAAATTCATTCTTAATGGATACTCAAATTTTGTTTATAAACTCATGTCTTTCTATTTAACCCATAGATGGGACCTTAACAGGTACTACCACTCAGGGTCAGAGTGGACCTGGGAGCAATGGTGATGAACAGGTGCTCCATATTTCCTCAAACCTCCAAAACTGGAACTTCACCATCAGATAGAGTTTAATGTCATTCCCAGGACATGTAGACCCTCAGCTATCTCCTAGCACCCATATGATAAAAAGGGTTGCCATAAGGGCAATAGGGTTGGGAAAATCATATAGGTGTTGACGTGACCAGCCCATTGATCGGAGGAGGCCTCTCCAACCGCCCGTCTAGCCCAAGAAAGGGCCTAAGTGGAGTATTGCAAGTCATGGACTGCTCAACCACCTTAGTTCCATCCTTAAGCATCATGAGTCGCCAAACATGGCCAACAGGTGGCCCCATTTGGGGGAGTCTTACCCCTCTGCAGAGGTGCATTCTAACGCCCCAGCCTGTATATACACTCTTGATCTGAGGTTCTAACCACTATGCTAAGCCTGGCTTATTCAGAGATGCATTTTGTTTTTACATTAGCGCATGTTTGCTTTATGTGGTATTTATAGCAAGAAATTTCTTTGAAGGTTTTTAAAGAACCATTGCTCTCTGAAATAGAAACAAAAACTGACCTTAGGAGGACAAAGAAATTGAAAGACAATGAAGATAGGTTCAAGAATTACTCTTGTTTATCTACATTATCCAAACAAATCCCAGAAAGATATAGAAAGAGATGTCAGATGTGTATAGAAAGGGTAACCTCTTATTTCTGTTGGGCAGGTTTCCTTAACCTGGTCATTATCTTGAATTGTTTTAGTGGCCTAAAAAAAACTTTGTGTTTTCTTTCATGGATGGAATCACATAGTTTTGATTAAAGATTGCTCAATTCAGACAGAAAACTGTAAGTACACTGAGCTTTGGAAAAAAGCTGTTTTTGTGAATGTTAGGGAGAGTTATCTCCCCCTAACAATTCGAACCAGAAATCAAGCCGAACTGAATCTAAAACCATCCCACTGTATTCCCTGTCAGTGAGAATAAATAAAACAAATATTGTTATTGTTAACATATTCCCTGTTTTTATTATTTTGTATATCCTACATCTCGGGATATATATATTTACCAACCCCTCCGCACGAGCAGGATGTGACACAAGGTCAATTTCTTAAGCAGAGTTCAACAGGTTTGAATTCAGAGTTTTCCTTCTCCTAGACTGGTCTCTTTAACCTTGGTGAGGCAACCAGTCTGCCCTACTATTTATCCATAACTGGAGGAAGATTAGGATTGATACCTTTCCCAAGGGTATTAGTGCAAAGTGAAATGCAATTAGCACATCCAGGATTTGAACTCGGGGTGACGAGTCCATTTCCCATGACTTTAACCATTACATCACGCGCTTCTGGTCTGTAAAATTTACAAGAAAATGCACAAATGATTGTTAGAAGCCCAAAGTATTCCTTGTGTGGTATTTTATGATTTGAACAACAAATGCTAGTTTAACTTGGGGAGCCTTCCTAATTTCAAGTTTTTAAAGTCTTCACATTACGTCACGTCACATGAAAGAATGGCCGCTTATCAGTCAGTCATTGCTATGATTTAATCAAATAGCAACTACTATGTTTCCCCTCACCCCCTACTATGTTTCCCCTCACCTCCCATTTTGCTGTTTTTATCATACAAGTACACACATCATTTGACATAGAGAAGCAATTTAGACTTGTTTCTGTAATCAATAATTAGTCGAAAGACCAAAAAATATCAGCTGCTCAGATTATTCTAACAAAGGAGGAATGCCAACACTTCTTGTTCACTTCATCTCCTCATCTGGTGATTGGCCAGCTGTTAAGTTCTATCACTTCTTCTTCTACACTTCTTCATTGGCTCAGTTGGCAGACTATCAGACAGGAGATTAGAAAGTTAGTGTTCAGTTCTTAAAAGAAGGGCAACAGCAAATGAAATCATCTTGGTTCTATTTATGCTACTCTAATGGTCCAGGTTTTACAAAATGTATTGAGTAATTAGTATTATCTGCGTTATTCGGACTATTGTCCTTATCTTCATTGTTATATGTACAACATTTCAGACGATGTGCCCTCCAGCCTTCTGGTATTTCTTGTCGGACTCGAGAACCGTAATGGCCCCCGAATTTGAAAAGAAGGTCCCCCGAATTTGAAAAGAAGGTCCCCCGAGTCCAAAAAATAAGGTCCCCGAGTTTGAAAAAGGTCCCCCGAGTTTGAAAAGAAATACCTGAAGAAGGCTGGTGGGCACATCGGCTGAATTGCTGTACAGATAACAATGAAGATGAGGACAATAGTCCGAATAACACAGATAATACTAATCATCAAGCCTCATCTCAAACATTCTGAGAAATAGTATTGTGTAATACAAACACTTCTTAGTCATCCTATCATGGTGTAATGGTCAGCCAGCTAGTCTTGCAGATCCATTATTAATGAATAAGGATTTATCCATTACTAGAGATGCTGGTAGGTATGCATCCAGCATCACTGATGCATAAAAATCTAAAATGACGCAAAAAAATCATATCCCCGAGTCCCAGTGTTCTTTTTCTTCTTCCACCATTTCCAGCTAACTGTAAATACATTTCAGTATTTTCATTGAAACAAATTACAAGGTAGGGGTTAGACAGCTTTAGTTGTTCATAAATAAAAGCTCTACAGTTTATTAAGAAACTTCAGTTGGGACCCATCAAATTTCCCGTAACTCATTCAAATCAAATCTGTGAGTCCCAGGATGGACTAAATTAAAAAGCTATAAGCATTACTGCATTACAAATGAATGAGGAGTAATCCTCACTGAATGCCTCAATACTTGCAGCCTTGTGTCACATCCTATCAAAACAAAAAAAAGAAAAGAAAAAAAAGAAAAAGAAAAAGTTTGATGCTAAAATATTAATTTTTGATATTTAATTCAATATTTTGAACAAAATCTATATGGTGTATTAATATTTTCAAGTGAAAATAATTGTAATTAAATAAATTATAATAAAAATAATTGTAATAAAATAAATAAAAAATTATAAAAATATGGAATATAATTATATAACATAATTAAAAATAAATAAAGAAAAAAATAACTAATAAAAATAATTGTAATAAAATAAATGAAAAAAATGCAACAAATATATAAGATTTATCTAGATTCATTAAATTTAACTCAAGATTTAAACTTTTATGATTGTAACAGATAAAAATCATATAAATTCAAAAAAATAAAAAATAAATTTGGTTGGTTGGTTAGTTTCAACTAAAATAAGTATAAGAAATATTCTTTTATACTAAGCATGTCTACACAACATTTAGTAATTAAATGTCTTTTCTTTTTGATAGTTTTAATTCAATGGAAATAAAATGTAATTGAAATTGAAGGAAAAAAAAAAAACATGATAGAGTTACCTCCCCCTAGCACTGCAACTATCAAGCTTTGATGGCTAAGTGCCAATTTAGAAAACCACAACTCAGCTAAGTGGCAGGATACTTAACAACGGAAGATAAAATAACTACGTTCCATTATCTATCAGAAACTAAAAAGAAAAAAAAAGAAAATGTCTGTCAGCCTAATCTTAAACACTAATACGAAAATTAGCTTAAAAACTAACAGGAAAACTTAGAGTTCTAACAATAATGAAATTGAAACGACTTTGCCAATGTAATAAAAAATTCCAATGGCATTTCTTATTTGCAGATCTTTGTATTACTATGACATTCTGAAACAAGACAGTTTATATTTTTTTTTTTTTTTTTTTTTTATTTTTTATTATTTTTTTTTTTTTTTTAAAGTTGATTTGAGCAATCTTTCGGAATATGTAGGTAATAAGTAAAGTTACACTTACTTTTTACAAAATTAAATACAAAGGTTGTTTTCTTTTTTGTTTTTTTATAATGGATAATGATGCTTAATGAAAAAAAAAAAAAAAAAAAAAAAAAAAAAAAAAAAAAAAAAAAAAATTCTCGTAGGTTGTGTAAATTTTACAGCAAAAAAGATTCTTTTTAATAGAAAATCTTATCTAATTTTCAAATAAAGAGCACTGGGGATTTTTGCACACTATTTTGAGAATATTTACCCAACATTTCTGCAAGGAGCATGATGTGACATAAGGTCAATTTTAAGCAGTGTAAAACTGCTTAAAAAAAAGCTGGTTTGAATTCAGAGTTTTCCTTCTCCTAGACCGGTTGCCTAACTAAGGTTAATGAAAACAACTACCTTAATATTTGCCCATAGCTAAGGTGGAGGGAAACAGTGGATTCATGCCTTCCCAAAGGGCATTAGTGTAAAACGAAACACAAACAGCCTCACCCAGGATCTGAACTGGAATTACCGATTCCATTTCTAACCATGATAACCATTACGCTAAATACGGCACACATAATTTTGTAAATCTCCAAGTTTAAGTAGCCTTCCCTTTTTAACCGACATATTTTGAAAGATTGCCTTGATTTAATTTTTGTATAGACGTCTGAATCAGAAGTTTGCACATTTTAAATGAACATGAACAGTTGAGCTAAAGTTGGTTGGTTTTTACGGCATGTCAACCCCTGTTAGGTTATTTTATGCTGAAGACGTTTCTTTTTATTCTCTCTTGATGGGTATTCAAATTTTTTTTAAACTCATTTTTATTTAAACTTACTTTTTCTATTTAATCCCTTGAAATGACCCTAACAGGTATTGCCATTCCAGGTCTGAGTGGACCTGAGAGTAATGGTGATGAATAGGTACTCCACACTCCCCAGTGCTCCAAAATTGGAACTTCACCATTAGATGTAGTTTAAAACTCTTAACATCCTATGCCACCTCATTTTCCCCGGTCAGAAGTCACATTAATTTTCCTAATCTGCCTCAAATGATAGACTTTGTTTAAATGTAATATTAAACACATTTATAATTCTTTATTTTAAGGGAAATTACAGGTAACTTTTAATGAAAAGACCATTTTTAGCATTTTTATAGATCCTTATAGGAATGTGGCTCTGGACTTTAAAAAAAATTCTCAACAGGATGTTAAGATATCATACCCAGGACACTGAGCTCAAGTTAAAACAAACAACTTCACTATGGGTTAAAAAAGAACAAGTATACTTAAATAAGGTATTTACCCTCGTCTTCCTATGACAAGGCAGGTGATACAAGATTGGGTTTATTGTGGGAGGACTTCATTCATAGTTGTGGGTAAAACGATTGTTCAGCACTATAGGCTTTTCCCTTTAGGGATGTGTAATTGTTACTGTTCCTTGTGGGAGTTGAATAATGTCACGGCTATAAATTGTTAGCTACAAATCTATTCTTGCTTGATCTTCCATTTTATTTGATATGAATTAAATGTTCGGAGGAAGAAAACAATTTCAAGGATTGTTAGGGTCACCGATGATAACGGGGTTTGGATCTTCTTTTAAGATTTATACAAAACTATCAAGACGAGATCTTTTTTCACAAAAAAAAAAAAAAAAAAAAAAAAAAAAAAAAAGAAGTTTTGTTTGTTTTTAGGGCCAGTTTAGCTCAGTCGGTAGAGAGTGTTCGGCTAGGAATCCCAAGGTTCTTGGTTTGATATCGGCCCTTGCCAACTCAGCGTATGAGTAACACAGCGATCTGTGCGGTAAAGTGAGGAGCTGATGGCGCACCACCTCTGATGCTAAAATAATCTTAGTCTAACGCTATTCAAAAGGGGATAGACTCCATCGCTGTCTGGCTGATACCGACTTTAGGCTGCCCCGACAACATTTAAATAATTTCACTTTGCACTAAATTAAGTAAAGTTGGCGGAGTGGCCTTTTGTTTGTATCAGTCGGACAGCGATGGAGTCTATCCCATTTTCAATAGCGCTAGGCAGGAAGATTTTTTTTTTTTTTTTTTGCTAATGTGGAGCATCGCCGTTAGCTTCCCACTTTATCACACAGATCAGATCACACAATCTTTGTTACTCATGCACAGATTTGGCCGGGAACCAGTATTGAACCCAGAACTTTGTGATTACGAGGCGAGTGCTCTACCAACTGAGCTAAACTGGCCTCTTTGCACTAATCCCTTTGAAAAAGGCATGAACCCACCCTTTTCCTCTCCCAATGCAAACTAATGCCCTTTGGAAAGGCAGGAATCAATTCTCCTCCATACAAATAAATAAAATGGACCATGAGGAAGAAAAAAAAGAAAAAAAAAAAAGAGAAAAAAAGAAAAAAAACAAAAACAAACACACCACGATTACTAACTCATCACAAAATAAATTTACAAAAGAAAAAAGAAAAAGAAAAAAAAAAAGGGAAATTCCTCTATCACTATACACGCTTAGCATAAATGGTTGTGTTGGTAGGAAATGAAATTGGTGAGCAGAGTTCAAATCCTGGTCAAGGTTTTTTTGTGATTCACTTTATGCCGGGTTCCCATCAAACATCTACTGATCAAGGGGAGTAACTCTAGATTTCATTAGGTCTGAACTTAATATTATATTTTCAGGTACTTGTTTACTTTATGGGTCCCAAGAGGAATGCAGTTAACATCACAATTGAATATGCACTTGGACAAAACATGTATTATGGAACATTTCTAAATAATGGTATGCTATTGCTATGTCTTGAATAATTTGTTTTGATTGTCATATTTCATATTGAAATGTGATGTTCAATTGTTTTAATGATTAGGATTGAATAACTATTTAGATTATTCAATTTGGGGTGAGTGGGGGTCATGTAAAAAAAAAAAAAAACCTTCCACTTTAATTCACTTTCATTTTTAATGTAATTCAATTACCGTATTTGACGGCATATACCCCAGCCTGTACTCTCTACTGAGACAACGTCGTCTCCGATGGTTGGGTCATGTACGTCAGATGGATGATGGATGAATCCTGAAAGACATCCTGTATGGAGAGCTAACATCTGGTAAAAGACAGATTGGTCGCCCCCTACTGCGATTCAAGGATGTCTGCAAAAATGATCTGGCATTGTCCCTTCCAGCTGGGAAAATTTGGCTCAAGACCGCCCTCGGTGGCGACAGAATCTCCATAGAGGACTGTACATGTCAGAAGTCACCCTGATACAACATCATGAAGCTAAGAGGTCCATAAGAAAGCAACGGCAACAAAACATCGGAACTTCATCTACAGGGACAACCTACAAATGCAAAATCTGTGGTCGAGAATGTTTCTCAAACATAGGACTTCATAGTCACAGGAGGCGCTGCAACTTCAGGGGCACACAAAAACTTTATCAGTCTTTCAAGACTGAATTGCCAATGAATTTGACGGCATATAGGAAGCACATTTTTTCCAAAATTTTGGCTCAAAAAAATTGCCCTGCGTCTTATACATCGTAGATGAAGTTTGAGACCTCCCATAGGCCTAGGCTATAATATTATTTCCTGCTATTGAGATGTCTTGTGTATGCTTATTGCTTGCCTGTACTGCCAAATTGTTTTCAATAATATATGCTTAAATACACTAAAAACTTTTTTTCCTGAATCAGACCTGCTGAAATAGGGTTGCGTCTTATATGCCATGAAATATGGTAATTAACGATGATAATTACAACTTTTCTAAATTGCTTGTTTTAATCGGAATACTGAAATACAAACAAAGAAAAATACTGGTTTGACTACTGACAGCTGTGATGTTAGCTGCATTACTTCTTTGGGACCCACAAATTGAACAAGTACAGTATCTCCATGATCAAGCCATTATTCAAAATCCACTACAAAAAGGTTATTTTTACAAAAGCAAAGAAGAATAAATAAAAAAAGATAAAAATAAAAAAAAAGGAGTGAGAAAAAATATTTCAAGTACTAAAAAACTAAATTAGCCTTTAAACAGTTTGCTCATGGTGTTTGTCAAGGTGCAAATGCGTGCCACTACTAATAGCACTACGGTCAGAAGTAGAGAGACAGGTGTAGAATGGGAGGGGTGGGGCATGTGTATAAGTACATAAGTTTACCCATGGAGAGAGAGAGAGAGAGAGAGAGAAAAGAACACAGAGAGAGAGAGAGAAAAGAACACAGAGAGAGAGAGAGAGAGAGAGAGAGAGAAAAGAGAGAGACACACACACACAAAAGAGCAGAGAGAGAGAGAGAGAGAGAGAGAGAGAGAGAGAGAGACACACACACACACACAAGAGCAGAGAGAGAGAGAGAGAGAGAGAGAGAGAGACACACACACACACACACACACAAGAGCAGAGAGAGAGAGACACACACACACACACACACAAGAGCAGAGAGAGAGAGAGAGAGAGAGAGAGAGAGAGAGAGAGAGAGAGAGAGACACACACACACACAAGAGAGAGAGAAGAGAGAAGAAAGAGAGAGAAGAGAGAGAGAAGAGACACACACACACACAAGACAGAGAGAGAGAGAGAGAGAGAGAGAGAGAGAGAGAGAGAGAGAGAGAGACACACACAAAAGAGCAGAGAGAGAGAGAGAGAGAGCAGAGAAAGAGAGAGAGAGACACACACACACACAAAGGAGCAGAGAGAGAGAGAGAGACACACACACACACACAAGAGCAGAGAGAGAGAGAGAGAGAGAGACACACACACACACACACAAGAGCAGAGAGAGAGAGAGAGACACACACACACACACACACAAGAGCAGAGAGAGAGAGAGAGAGAGAGAGAGACACACACACAGAGCAGAGAGAGAAAGAGAGAGAAACACACACACACAAGGAGCAGAGAGAGAGAGAGAGAGACACACACACACACACAAAAGAGCAGAGAGAGAGGAAAGAGCAGGTAGACAAGACTTAAATAAAAGATAAAAGAAACACAAGGCCTCTAATGTTACAAGATCACTTGTAGATGAAAGAATAATGTTCGGTGCAGCAGATGTGAAGCGTCTGATGAGGCGTCTTTAAGCACTTGGGTTTGCTAAGTAGAGACAAAGTACACAAGAAATTGCCCAAGAATCAGCTTTAATTTATGGTAATTCCAGTGGAATGGAATGCTTAAACAGACAAGAGAAGAAAAAAAACAAAACAAAAAACCCAACATTAACAGAATATTTATCTCCCGAAAAAGTGTAAAGTGTATATTAAAACATTTATATAAGCATGAACGCAGATACCAATACGGGGGTCGTGTATATCACAAGCACACAAAAAGTAATTACACATGCAGAGTAAAAACGATAATAATAACCATAGCTATCCATTGTCTGGTGCATGTGCCATTACAGATAAGATTGGTTTGGTCTGTTAAATGGCATATCAAATTCTCATGGGTTATTTAATACTGAAACAATGTTTTTATTGCTTTGTTTGTTATTCATCTGCTATCATTTGTTTGCATAGTTATTTGATATAGAATATTTATATCTAACGATTTATACACAATTAGTCGACAGAGCAACCGTCTCGGAACCACAAGGATCCAGGTTCGATACCGGCCCTCGCCAACTCAGCAGATGAGTAACACAGCTTCTGTGTGGTAAAGTAGGGTGCTGATGGTAAATGTGGCACTCCACCTCAGATGCAAAAAGGAGATAGACTCCAACAATAGGTCACTCCACCTACTTGACTTGAAACCATATAAAAGTAAAGCAACTAATTTTATTTAATAACATTATTTCTTTGCACAGTTATATGACTTCAAGTATTCCTATCTAATGGCAATAATTTGAAAGCAATGATATGGTTTCAAATCTATTAATAATGGAGATTGTCTGTATGTCTGTCTGTAACAAAAACTATGTCATAGCTCTACGTCACAGCTTACATCACAATATTAAAATAAATTAATAAGATGAAATGAAATAAAATTAATAAAACTAGCAAATATATTCACCCTCGGGTACTTAAGTTATTATTAAAGCAATCTCTTTCCTTATGATGAAAGAGATTGATTTAATATCTCCCTTTCCCAAATGTTTATTTTCCTGATTTCCCACCAGGATTAACAGTCTTTTTAACGTGGGGTGCCAAACCGAACATAAACCGAAGCTCATGCAGTGGCCAGTGCAAAAAATGTCTGGTCCTGTTGGCATTCTCCTTTGGGGAGGGTGGGGGGCGTCTCAAGCACCAGACAATAAAATTGCACCATTCTTTGAGGAAAAAGCATCAAAGATCATCTACTAAAATGCAATAAAAATCCTTGTTTTCACAAAATTTAGCCTTTAGAAACAAGATTTTTTGGTGCATTTTAATAGGCAATCCTTGATGCTATTTCCTATAACAATGGTGCAAGTCAGGCCCCGACACTAACTTTTTCGTGACCGTCCCGAACAAAAATTATCAACTGTCCCGAATGGGGTTTGGACCATCCCAAATGGAATTTGGACCGTCCCGAAATCAAAATATCGTACTGGGTAAACACTTTCGTAAATGAAAGAATTTTGTTATCGCACAGTGTTTAAGGATTTGGAAGGAAGAGAAATGAAGGGTTAGTAGTACATAATTCGGTCCTTTTAAACTATCTCCCTCCACCATTATTCATTATATGGCTTTGAGAATAGACCTGTGGCATCGTAGCCTCAATTTAAGGTCAGCATTTGGGCAATCACTGGATAGCTAATATTGGAATGTAGTACTAACTTTTAGGAAAATTTTTTACCGTCCCTGGCAAACTGTCCCGGATGATGTATTGATCGTCCCAGATGTAATTTTTATTATCCCCGGGACGACGGGACAGTGTTAATGTCAAGCCCTGGTGCAAGTAAAAGATTTAAATTTTGGTATCAGTATTCAGTATACTAACTCACAACTTTTGCATAGATGGACAATTTGATATTTTTAAAAAGTGAAAAATTGACCTACCCTAGTGTGCAGTTTGCTCAACTAAATACCTATTGTATATATGGATGGGTTGTACCCCTACTTTGTGATAGTTAATGTTGGTATTTGTGGTTAATCTGCAGATAGGTCGCATTATGATATGAAAACTATTTTCTTGAATTATAAGAAATTGAATTATAAGAAATTTTTTTTTTTTTTAAATTAAAAAAATTAGCACCCTCTCTTAAATAGCCATCACTTTATGCATCATTTTCATATAATGGAGGAAAATATTTATCAGATTTTTCCCCAGTAATTCTTTTTTAATGATATAAATTTTATGAATATTTACTAAAATGTTAAACATGAATGAATTAGATTTTTATCAATAAGTGTCAGGTACATGTTTATCGCTACAATCAATTAAATGACTTATTTTATTGCTGCAAATTAAATGAATACAAATATTATTTTCTCTCTGACTTTTCCTGAGCTGGAAGCCAAATTTATGACTTTTTCCGACAATCAATTCTCTTGGAGAGGGATTATCAAAAATCAGATGCAAGCTGTTTGTTTTTTCTTCTTTTTCTAGGATGTCATTTTAAACAACCACTAAATTTATCTCTTTTTTAGAGAGAGCGTTAACCAATTTTGCCTCAAATATATGTGCCAATTACTTCTTCATAAATCTGTTATTCCAAACAAAACTTATTTTTACAATTTATCACCTCATCCTTTATTTAATTAAAATCACCTTTTTAACTAATAAATCAAGACTTCTCTCTAATATTTACAAAAACGATAAAAATTTAGTAATTTTCATTTAGCTGATGGTAGGTGTGGCGCTCCACCTTAGACGCTAAAACAATCTCCTTGGTCTAGTGCCAGTGAAAAAGTGATAGACTGATTGGCTGATGCTGAACTTAGGCCGCCCTGACGACTATATTGTTGCCAGAAAATAAGTTTGTCAAAAAAAATCTTAATAATAATCATCAAGGCATACCTACAACATGGATCCCTCTGACTCTCGACATCTGTTTCTATCGACCATCGCTCTTAGTAAGACATCTACATAGCATCCAGTGTCTGCAGAGCAGATCAATGTAAGTTTTTTGCTGGTTGGCCAACACTGGTGTGTCCGTGGGTCAGAGTCCATAAGATTGGAGTTTTATGTAAATATAATCTTTGAGCATATTTAAGTAATTTCAAATGAAAATTTTCACTTATGTTTTCTTTTGCCATATTCAAGATTATAGCCAAAGCCATCCTTGCAGAAGAATAGTAGTGGTACTATTTAACCTATAGCTGGAGGGGTGAAGGGGGTTTATCATACTTTAATGGCTGGTTTAGCTCAGTCGGTAGAGCACTTGCCTAGATATCACAAAGTTCCTGGTTCAATACCAGCCTTCGCCAACTCAGCGTATGAGTAGCACAGGGATCTGATGGTAGGTCTGGAGAGGATAGACTCCTTTACTGTCTGACTGATACCAACATTAGGCCGACCCAATGACTTACGACTAATATATATATATATATATATATATATATATACGAACATCTCTGCACAAGGAGGATGTAACAAGGTAAGTTTGAATTTAAAATTTTCCTTATCCTACTATTTACCCATAACTGAAGAGTGTGTAGTTGGATGCATACCTTTCGTGTAGGTGTGGCGCTTCACCACAGATGCAAAAACAATCTAGTCTAGCGCTAGTGAAAAGGGGATAGACTCCCTCACTGTTTGGCTTTAAATAGTAAGATTGGTATTCAAACTTGGTTACTAGAATCTCTCAGTCCAGTATGTTAGTCACTACGCCACGGTGAAGACCCCCCACCTCATCTTAAACAAAACCTTCATCATATCAAAAAAGAAATGATAATGTAAACAACTAAACCAAAAAAAAAAAAGTACAAGAGATTAGGGGAAATAAATACAATTAAAAATAAATTAAAAATAAATTAAAAAATGGTTAAATTAAAAAAATAAAAATAAATAAAAAATAAAAAAAAAAATAAAAATAAAATAAATAAAATAAAAAAAAAAATAAAATAAATAAAAATAAATAAAAAATAAAAATAAATAAAAATAAAATATAAAAATAAAATAAATAAAATAAAATAAAAATAAAAAATAAATAAATAAATAAATAAATAAAAATAAATAAAAAATGAATAAATAAATAAAAAATGAAAAATAAATAAAAAATGAATAAAAATAAAAATGAATTAAACATTGATATAAATTTGTAATAATTTAAAAAATAAAGCAATAATAAATATCAAAAACTAACTAATATTTTAGGTTTTAGTGGACACGCTCAATGGAAATGTTCAGAATGAATTTGTTATTATTTTATTTTTAAATTAAATTAGAGAAGGAGAGATATAAGCAATGAAAAAATTAAGCGGAAAAAATCAATTGGGTTTCATATATTAGATATATATATATTAATATATTATATAAAATAATCATGTAATAATTAAAATATAAATATATGACAATGTAAAGGAGAATTCCTCTAAAATAGGCTATGAAAAATGTAACATACAGGAGATTGAACTTATTTTCGGAATCGATTTAGTTTACTCCATATACAGTACATTTAAATAAAAACCGTAATATAGACCACACGACACTAATTCATTTGATATTGAGATAACTAATTAAAATTTACAAATTATATAAATAAAGTAAATAAAAATGAGGTATGACTTTACATAATAAGCACATACAATAAAATCATAAACAAACAACCTAAAAAATGATGTTGGACTATACGTGCACAAAATTCATCAAATAAAAACTAAATAAAATTAGATTATTATCCACTGTCAATTTGTATTATTATAGTGAGGATAATATAAATACTAATTATTTATGTTTTTAAACATCTTGAGTTGCAACAATTCGTATCGTCAAAATTTGAATAACCTTTATGCATTTCTGTACCATACAAAAATTAGAGTAGCAGAGAATTACAATAAGTGCGATATATTTTACACTATCATACTTGATCCAAATATAAAGAAAAAAACCAAATTGTGAAAAAATTTACGTATAGAAGTACATACACGCAAGGAAACAATTGACTTAACTCGAAGTAACATTGGTCAAAACCTAAAAGGGATAAAGCCAGGTACTTTCTGTGGCGTGTGAGGTGTGGCTAACGAGTCATTGCAGGATCCAATGTTTGCTGGACTTGTTACATTTTTAAACTTTCGATTTGCGTAAACCGAGAACATTTTGTTCCTGAGACATGTTTAGGTGATTACATTTATACTCCAGATATCTATTTATTACTATTTTTTACTTACACCAAAACTCTATTTGAGTCAGAATCAAGGCTATCACTTCATTAATGTATATTACAAATGCTTGTCAATTTTATGAGAGCAGTTATATAAAAATAAATATTTTATTTTTTATACAATCGAACACACTATGATTTATTTTATATAATATATTTATTAAAAAAAAAAAATCCCTTAAAATAACAAAAAATAAAAAAAGAAATATTGATTCATAAGAAGCGTTCTAGATGCTCCTAATACTAAAATATACATTAGATAATATTTCATATATCAGTATATAATTTCACACATTACAATGATTGCTTTGAATAAAGAACAATTAGTTTCATTTAATGTCGATCACACAATACTCTCGCTTACAAGCTCAAAAATGCTTTAACATCTTCGATTATTCTCTATTAACAACTCTTTCCCACCCCCAACAGTAGCCTACTTACATATAAAATAATAAATAATAATCACAATAATATTAATATAAATAATAAATATAATCTAAAATGATACAAAAAAATAATAAGTAGTGAGTAAAACAAAAAAAAAAACAATAATAGAATAAATAAAGATTAAACGAATAAGCAATGATAAAATGGGAATTGGTTTGCAAAATCCACCAGTTACCAACTTTAATGTTACAAACAAAGATAATCTGTGAGAGAGAAGGCTGTTCTAAGCGCGAAATAGTTTGATTCAGACAAGCAGTTGCGAAACTTCATAATGAATTAATTAAGCCCTTCTTTAGTTGTACTGAAAGCAATCAAATTAATAGATAACTCCATTTTATCTTACTTCAACGATTTTCTAAGAGCTTATAATAGTTATGCACGTGAGTCGCTGCATTAATTAAATGGAATGTTGTTGCAAGCTTATTAATATCTTGTACATCTATAAAAAAGATTAAGAAGATTATAAGAATTAAACAATTAATCATCGATCGCCATACTATCAATAATTAGTAATTGCCTATTAATTAATGCCCTTTCCCCTTAGAATCAATTGTAGAGAAAGTTTCTTTTGCTATATACAACATTGCATACACACGGCACACTCCTCCCTTATTTAACTCCTTGCTCTCTTTGTCTCTCCTCTCCTTGCCTACTCCTCCCTATCCTTACAATGATAGGTGATAGTCAAATTTACAATTGACGTTCTTTGTGTCCATTATTCATCATTTTTAGCATTGCACTTAACCCGATTATGACAATCAATGTAGATCATTAGTATATTTATGTTGATGCTAAGTATCCTCTTGCCCAAAATAAACATACAACTGATGAGGAGAAATTAAGACATTGAAAAAGCAACGGAGATGGTGAGTAAAAAGGAAAGAGATGAAGGCGTCCGCAAAGATTAGCGAAAATGAAAGAGCGCAAAAATAAGAATATAATATATATATATACACAATTGTAGAAAGAGCAAAAGATATAGTGACAACTCTAGAAAATATAATGTTCCGTTATTGCGTATTTTTCGATTATCATCCAATTTTGCATTTTAATCAGAAGATAAAAAAAAAATGAAAATGGAAAATTTAATATCTTGTAAAGGGGGAGGGGGGGCGCATATTATTTTTGGCCAGTACAGAGTTGTAATCAATTATAGGAGTAATGAAGGAAGAACTGTGTAATGAGTATCTTAACCATATCTATTGTCATTTTGTGTGTAATAAAATTCATACGCGTGGAGTAAAAACAAACAATTTGTGTGACCAAACTTCCCATCTCAGAGTAAAAAGAACTCTTTGGAGTCTATGTATATAATATTAGATATGACAAATACAAACACATGTTACTCATTTAAGAGTTTGTATTCACAAAAGTAAATAGGATCTTTGTTACAGAAAGAGAGGTTCGAAAATATCATTCGAAGGAGAGGGAGAGTAATTGACTTTTGTGGTAGATGACAAGAAAGAGTGATTGAGAGGGATCACAAAGAATGACTTGGTGGTTTACGAGTAAAAGTTATAAGTAATGTGAGGATAAGTGACGAGGGCAATTACGAAAGGATGAATTAATGAATGAAAGAAAGAAGAGAGGAGCGTCGGCGGCGATTTGCACAGATTCAAGAGGGCTTTAGGATAAAGGTGAAAAGAGAAGGAGGAGGTAAGGCGTGACAGCAGCGTCACAGGTAAAAGAATAAATAAAGAAGAGAGTAGAGAGGTATTTGACAGACAGCCTTCAGCGTAAAGAATAAATAAGACCTGAGTGAGAAGTTGACACAGTCGAGACGAGGAATAGAGAGAGGAATAAAGTAAAGGAAGGGCAGGTGACACACGTCAGCGCTAAGAAGAATGAAAATAAAGTAAGAAAGTGACACGACGTCACGAGTAAAGAATAAAATAATGGCTGGAGTAAGGAGTAGTGGAACACACGTCAACGTTAAAGAATGAAATAAAGGAGAGGCTAGATGACACACAGTCAGTAAGACTGGGAAGTGAAAGGATAAGAGGGAGTTAGTGAGAGAGCAACTTTTACGAAGGGGGAAGAAAAGAAGTGTTGATAATAAAGTAAGACTGGAGGCGAGGAGTGCTTGAGGCAGAAGTGTAAATTAGATTAAAAGCTTATAGAAAGATGTGCGAAAGGTACTTAAGAGGAAGAGGTTGTTGAAGAATAAAATGAAGTGAGAGCTTACATGTTGAGCTGGATAGGAAAAGAATTAAGCAAGTAACTGAGAGACTGAATAATTAATTAAACTAAGGAAATTTGTATGAAAAAAAGTGTGTAAGAAATTTGGCTTTGTGAAAAGAGCTGAGTGCTGACTTCAAATGGCTTTTATTCCAAGTGTGACAGCCTAGGGAGTGAAAGTGGAAGAGAGGTAAGCTAGAGGGAGATATTGAAAGGGAGCGGAGAGCAATGTCTTCAAATATTTGTCATGTTGGAAAGCAGAAACTTTTGTGTGCAGACTATGTGCACACACAAGAATAAGGAGTTTCAGATATCGTTTTCAGATTTTTGATGTCATCTTCTCCAGGAGAAACATCAGTATAAGAAAAAGATATCAAGTCTGGAGAAGAGATTAAATTCTCACCACCCAAAATTTGCTAGAGTTTGGTGCACTACAAATAATTGTTTGTACATTTACGCTTAGTTCTAATATGTAGTTTATAAAACTCTGAATTCAAACCTGTGTATTCTGCTTTAAAAACTGTGAGCCTGAACGAGTAGGTGTCACATCCTGGAATTCGAGTGCGGAGAGGAGGTTGGAGGGGTATATCATTGAGTATAGAAGGAGTATTGCGACACAGCAAGCAGCACACTCCAAGACACGCTATGCAGAACGAGCAAGGAGGAATGATGACGACGAGATTACTACTATGTATATATTAAGGGCATCTGTCAGTGTGAGAGATGATGTATGTATGTCCGGAGATGAGGCTGAGGTATAAGAAAGGTACGAGAAATAAGAGAGCAATTGAATAGAGACACAACACACAGCAACGAGCGATACACTTTTGACATATGGAGGATATGAATGAGTATGAGAGAGAGAAGAGAGAGAGAGAACGGGATGGATAAATAGGTAGCGAGGTAGGGTCCGAATAGCGTCATGAAAAGAAAGAGAGTATATACTAGACAAGACACAAGGGATAGCAATCATATACCAGCTGCATCCGAGTGGATGTGATGTCTATTTGTTTCTGGTGCGCGCCAACAATTTGCGCGATGCTCTAGCAATAAATACATTCAATTAGTTTCTTAGAAAGATGCATTTTAACAGCGAGAGATTAGGTTACAAAAGGAGGGATGTGTAAGAGTGAAGCGCGACGTTAGTTAGGACCATGCAGAATTTTGCGCTGGAGAGCTTGCACTGATCAAGACGCAAGTGAAAGTGGACATCGAGCCGAGAGTGAAGGCTATCCTGAGCACATTCTTTTTGAGCGTAGCATTCGAGGAGAGAATGATAGTTTGAAGATGGCTTGAGTTATCTAGGCTATAAAGGAAAAAAATATACATCGAATGAGTGTGATGATTGCATGATGTAAAGAGAAAGGGCGTGGGGAGGGAGAAGAGAAGGAAGGGAGAGGCTAGAATATTCAATATATTTTCTTCAAAAGCGGAGTGAATAGCAGTGATGTATGAGCAAAAGAAGTAAGCGGTTTAGCATTGAGAATAGTAATAGTTTAGTTATCTAAGCGAAATGCGTAAAGAGATGTAAGATGAGTATTTCAAAATTGAACATCAGAAGAGAGTATTTTTATAGTCGTTTAATGAATATTTATATGATGTTAGTTGTAATGCAGTAAAGCGAAAAGTGGATTATTTAATAAAGTTTTGAAATTAGAGATAATTAGTGCATTAGTAAAATTTGGTCGTTTAATGTGATATAATCGAAGAGTTACTGAGAGAAGTTTGCATTAGAAAGTCGGATGTATTGACCTGGACTTTCTGAAAAAGGGGGTGTAATGATGAATATTTGACGATAGTTCGTGTGCGCTGCGACAGAGTTCGAAAAGAGAATGATATACATATTAAAATTTGTTATCAGGTCCCTTGCTGGATACCAAAATATTATAAAAATGAGACTCACAAAAATAGAGGTGTTTAATCTTGCCCATAAATCATTTCCACTCAGACAGGCGACAAAACGGCGTAAACTAAATTTGAACTCTCAACGAAAAAAACAGAATAAGTCGTGTATTGAGAGAGTGATAATCATGAGAAAAAGTAAAGCATATAGCATATATGAGATGGATATGTGGTCTTTATATATATGAGGAGGTGGGATAGTACATTGGTGTGTGTTACTACTGTATCAGATGGTTTAGACAAGAGGAGAAGTGTGTGAGGCCTTAAATAAATCAATAGTGTATAAGATATGAAGTGTTGTTAATTCGCTTTTTTAAAAAGAAAACGAGAGAGAGAGAGATGATAGCGAGCGTTAACAAGCAGATATTTTGAGGGTGATAGCGTCGTCAGAGACGATGAGTGATACACACATTACGATGCTCGCTTATTTGCGCGTGCTAAGCGAATTGGGATATGGGTAGTGTCATTGCGCACCCCCACAACACTCTTCACCCCCACCTGAATTGTCATTGTCTATTCTTGCTATGACAATGTTTCGTGACTAGAAAGAAAGCGTGGCGAGAAGGGAAAGAGCAAGGAATATACAAGAGTTCATTAATCAACTGTAACAAGAGGGTCCGTGCGGCAGTATTGTTAAGAGGACAAGAGTAGCCGGGTGCTAATCAGGAACTATGTTATGTACCTAAGTAATAAAAGAACTATTGCGGTTGCCTGCTTCAGAGAGAAAGAGAAAAAAAAGTTAAAAGCAATAAGGTTACAAAGATGTGCGATTAGAAGAAATCGGAGACAGAGAAGTGATACCACGAAGAGAGGGCAGGAAGGCCGGTAAAGTAGATTCTCCCGTGATATACAACATTCCTCATATTATGAATCGAAACTGGGTCAGCCTGAGAGTGCGATTAGTGTATGAGATAGAAGAGGCGAAGAGTCGGCAGGGATCAGGTATGAGAAAAAAACAGAATTCCTTTTTGGCAGATAGATATTCACAGTGTTTTAAGACAATGGAAGGAATCCGCGGTGGCCCTATCCACGAGGTACGCGTACGTTACACTCCTCATCGGCGGGGTTCACACACTTGGCCCGCTGTCCGTGTGCTGTCTCTCATACTTAGCGATGACTGGGGGTGGGATATCAAGAATAAGCAGGAGTGGGTGCGCTCCAGTAGAGAGAGGGGGGTAACAAGAAGATGGTGTGATACTGCAGTTTGAGTGAGGGGAGTGGAAACAAGTAGTAGGATATTGGGGTTAACTAATTCAAGTGCTGCGCACGGTCGCTTGGTGAGCAAAGCAGCGAGGGTCTGGAGTGGTGTTAACTAAGGACACCATACGCAAATTCTAGGACGTCAAAAGAGGAAAACAAGAATAGAGAGTGAGGTGGAAGGTGTGACCTATTCTGGAGTCAAAAAAAGAATGAGAGACACTAGCGAGGTGAACAGAGAGCTCTGTCATGATAAGAAGGAAACAAATCAAGATGCTCCATTTTTATAACATAAGTAATGTGTAGCGAGTAGACTGTCAAGACAGAGAGACACGATTGAGCGCATGCCAAGTGTATGGGGTGTGCGTCACGATGATAGAGAGTCAACAAGGGAACGTGCGAGTGTGTAGCGGTGGCTGGTCCGTCAGTCAGAGAGAAGAGTCGAAACATACACAAGGTTTGTATTACCGAGGGAGGGGCGCAAGAATATACCAGACCGCGTCTCGGACGAAGCAAACTACAGCGATAGATGATGATCATGCGATGTAGGTGATGAGTGCTCGTATGTTGTGTCCTTATCAGGAGCGTCTGCAGCTTAGGCAACTGTCTTGTTCGTGATGCTAGTGCTATGGAGATACACTCTTCCATATAAGAGATGACACTGATCAATAATAATATACTCTAAGACCCTATCAAAGGCTATAAACATCATCCGATTCACGGCCTTCAGTATGCGATTCAAGTTGAACCTCCTCATCCTTGCATGACCTCACTTTTTTCTAAGCTTTTGCTCTCAATTTCTTGTTAGAGTATTGTTCTTTATTTTGTTACATCATCCACATCAGAGATGTTATTCGTTTTCTTTATTAAGAAAAGAATCTTGGAGATTGACAAAAAGCCAGTAATGTCCGTATGTAAGTGCATATGTATATTTTGACACAAGAGTCGCGGTTGAAACATGGATAAATAATAAATAATAATAATAGGCTGAACTCGGAAAATTAAAACATATTACAGGATTACCTAGAAAAAACAGAACCCAAATTATTTATTTTCCCATTAAACTAATCCTAAACCAAACCCTAATCCTAAACCCCAACCCTAAACCTTCCTAGTTAAAATTAACAGTTTTATTACAAAATTTGTGGGTTCTGTTTTTTCTGGGTCACCCTAATTTTCCGACCGATTCGCAAGTTTAGCCTAATAATAATAATAAAAATAAAAATACACGCGTGTAATTCTGTGGCAATCAACGACATAGCCGTCATACAATTCTAAGAAGAGATTTAGTTAGACCCAAGCTGAGAACTAAAAACTCACTATTGGCGCGAAAAAATGAAAGAGAAAAAAAAAAGTACAGTAAAATCAAACACACACACACACAGCGCGCGCGTCTCTTTTTCGTCCTTCCTTTCCGTGTTGATTCATTTCTCTTTTTTCCTCAAACTTTTACACGACATCCGTCCGTCTGCCGGTTCGTGCGGTGACAACTTGATTTCAAATGATTTACCGTGAATATCTATTTGTTTCTTTTTACTGCATTGATATGTTCTTTGTAGTGACAGCTAATACAGCCTCCTCTCAACACGCCTGCCAATCTGTGGGGGCTAGTATGCTTCACAGCTCTCAGCAATGAAAACCGACTTTCTCTACTCCCCCTCTCACCCTCTCTCTGTGTCTCTCTCATTTCTTTTGATTTCCCTCTGTTCACACCACACAGTAACCATCTCTACGCGCTTGGCTACTTTATCTATTTTCTTTTTCTTCTCCTCTTCCTCTTCCTCCGATGCGTGTGGCTGGTGGCTCTGATTAGCTATTTACAGCATACTTATGGACAGGTCCGGATCATCACTCGACAGTAATGAGTGGCCGACAGTGCCACCCAAATGATACGGGAAATAATGAGAAGCCGTTTTCCGAGGCGAATCACAAAGTATTCAGTCAAATAATTACCGTGTCTAAGAAGACGATTCCATCAAAGACTGATTGGTTGAATAATGTGATGTAAAAGAAAACTATAATTCCTTTTTCTCAAGAATGCCCCAATTCCACATTTTATTCTTCATTTCACAAAGTCAGTTTTAGTCACAAGATGACACAAAACTCTCACTTGAGATAGACAGACAAGATCGATAGATAACAAATAATATGGTGGATAAACTCTCAGATAAATCGCTAACAACCACTAATCCCATTACTAAAACCCTATGGTAATTTTCACCTTTAGTTGTTAAAATTCCTAGCATAAAATCGTGTGTGCGCATTATCTGAAATGAACTTAATTGTTATTAAGAACACATTTTATGATATTTTTGTGTTAAAGCATGCAGTTGTATTGTTTTCGAAACGATTCTAAGATTTGTATATTTCGCATGGACACATTCAAAATGGCTACCGTCTTGTTTCAAAGTGAAAGTCAGTTGGCTAAATTCCTAGCATAAAATTGTGCGTGCACATTATCTGAAATGAACTTAATTGTTATTAAGAACACATTTTATGATATTTTTGTGTTAAAGCATGCAGTTGTATTGTTTTCAAAAAAGTTTCTAAGATTTGTATATTTTGCATGGAGACTTTCAAAATGGCTACCGGCTTGTTTCAAAGTGAAAGTCAAGGGAGGTTAATCTAATTGCCTCATTTGCTAGGAAGAGCACATTTTATGATATTTTTGTGTTAAAGCATGCAGCTGTATTGGTTTTGAAAAAAGTTTCTAAGATTTGTTTATTTTGCACAAAAACATGAGGCTTGATTATTAGAATTATCTGCATTATGGTTAGTGGAAATAGAACAGGATACCCCCATGGACTGAATAAAGGGTTAGGTTCAAAGTTCCATGATGGCTCCCAATTACGACAAGAAGGTTCCCAAGTCCGAAAAGAAGGTTCCCGAGTCCGAGAAGAAATACCTGAAGAAGGCCGGAGGGAATATCGGCCAAAACGTTGTACAGATAACAATGAAGATGAGGACAATAGTCCAAATAACGCAAATAATACTGAATTAATTTTTGTTGTAATTTCCGTCTATGCATTTATTATATACCAGTAATAGCTTCCCAGCCTTGTCCAGGTTATATAGTATCTGGCTAAATTCAAGTAAACTCTTTTAAATCTCATATTGCTCACCATTGGATAGCAGCTCAATTATTGTAAAATCTTTTAAATCGCCACCATTGATAGCAGCACCTATCGCTCAATGTGCTTATTGTAAATCTTTTAAATCTCATAATGCCACCATTGGATAGCAGCACCTATCGCTTGTGCTTATTGTAAAATCTTTTAAATCTCATAATGCCACCATTGGATAGCAGCACCTATCGCTCAATGTGCTTATTGTAAAATCTTTTAAATCTCATAATGCCCACCATTGGATAGCAGCACCTATCGCTCAATGTGCTTATTGTAAAATCTTTTAAATCTCATATTGTTCACCATTGGATAGCAGCACCTATCACTCAATGGGCTTAGTGTAAAATCTTTTAAATCTCATATTGCCCACCATTGGATAGCAGCACCTATCGCTCAATGTGCTTATTGTAAAATCTTTTAAATCTCATATTACCCACCATTGGATAGCAGCACCTATCACTCAATGGGTTTAGTGTAAAAAAAGTAATTAAAAAAATATATATATATTTTTCAAAACATAAAACTTCAAAGGCTAGCCGTTGAAATTCTATTTTGAACTCTAGAAGAATGAAGAAACATGCGCATATTTAGAATATTCTAGAATTAAACAACACTTAATTTTATTCTAATTTTCTCATACCACAGTTAGTAATTTGGTTCCTAATTAATTCAGTGGTAAATATAAATACGACCACTGGATTTCTCATAAAAATTCTACTCAAAGAAAAGTTTTGTTTGATCTTGCTACAGGACTTTTGTATTCAATTGCATCCCAGGACAGAGACACCACAAATAAACATAACAATGGAATTGTCTGCAAATGGTTTTGGTTTGGATTCTTTGTTTAATGGCATATCAACCTTCATGGGTTATCTAATGCCAAATTCATTCTTGTAGAAGAATAGTAGCTGGTGGGATGTGTAGGTTCATACCTTTCCCAACGGTATTACTGTGAAAGCGAATGCAATAACACAATTAGAGTTCAAACTCACTTACAACGATGTCATAGTTCAGCACGTTAGTTAATACACAAGTGGCACAGGGAATCCCCCTCCGCAAAAGGGTTTATTAACAATATTAGCCCAGGGCTTTTTAGAGTTTGTGTGTGTTTTTTTTTTTTATAGCTGATGTCCTCCAGAGAGGCTGATACATACGCTTCCTGCATCCCTGACACATAAATTTAAAAGGATGCAGTAAAAATCCTATCCATACATCCCAGTGTTTTTTATTTTCTTCTCTCACCATTTCAAGCTAACTGTAAATACATTTCAATAGTTTCTTAGAAACAAATTACAAAGGATAGGTTACAAAGGTAGGAATTAGATGGCTTTAGTTGGGAACCATAAAGTGTCCCGGGGACTCATTCAAAGCAAATAGGACGCACTAAATCAAAAAGCTATCAGCATCACTATA
Source organism: Doryteuthis pealeii (assembly GCA_023376005.1). Classification (NCBI taxonomy): domain Eukaryota; kingdom Metazoa; phylum Mollusca; class Cephalopoda; order Myopsida; family Loliginidae; genus Doryteuthis; species Doryteuthis pealeii. Next base: position 35,523,020 of record CM042160.1, on the reverse strand, counting down.
AGGGGTTGGGTAAATACATGTATAAATACATATATTTATAGGTCCCTCATATTGTATGTATATTTCCCTCCTGCTTCCTGGAATGTAACAGATTCTGGGGGTGGGTATATTGCCCCTGGGAAAGAATCAATGCATTAACCTAATGAAAATCCTGTCATAAACGTTGTGAGATCTATTTGTAGAAATGTTTTGCCAGACTTAATGCATCTTTAACGTCAATGAGAAAAGCCCTAATTTTCCAATGCAGTTTGTTTTTTGTTTTTTTTTGTCGCACGTACGTTGTGATAGCATTTGAACATTGAAATAAATTAAATTTCTTTTATCAATGTCTGCCATGTTTATTTATGTCCCTTTATGTCTGGAAAATTTTTCCAGAGAAGCAAAAGAGTAATGACAGAAAATAAAGATAAAAATGCCAGCCAACCAAATCTTAGATAAAGAAAATAAAAATTAAAAAGGAGAGAAAGGAGAGAGAAAGGAGAGTAAGGATGAAAGGAAAAGGAGAGTAAGGATGTAAAAGGAAAGGAGAGTAAGGATGTAAAAGGAAAAGGAGAGTAAGGATGTAAAAGGAAAAGGAGAGTAAGGATGTAAAGGGAAAAGGAGAGTAAGGATGTAAAAGGAGAGGGATGTAAAAGGAGAGGAAGGAGCGAAAAAAGGAGAGTAAGGTGAACTGGAAGTGAAAAGAAAGAAACAGCTGTGAACTGAACGAAGAGCAAAGAAAAAGTGAAATGAAGCTGAGAAATATTGTGTGCAATGATCAGAAGGATTTTCTCTTTTAATGGACATTAAAAGAGGCAGCACACAAATAACTACACGGCTGGTTAATCATTTGATATGAGGGGATTTTAAATAGACAGACAGAAAAGAGAAAACAAAGGCACCAAGAATTCATGGCTTGTCCAACAAAAATAACTTCTTTGGCACTTTGTAAACCCTCCTCTCTCACATGATCAAATTCTTTTTTTCATTTTCTCTGGGAAAATATATATATATATATATATATATATATATGGTAGGTGTGTAAGTGAAAGAGCCATGTAAGGGAAAAATACAGCAAGTAAAATACTGTCCTCTCGACATTTGTCCCTATTGGTCATAGCTCTTGGGAAGTCCTCCAGTTTTGTTTTGTTTTACGGCATATCAACCTCAGTGGGTCATTTAATGCAGACAAAGTTTTGAAATAAACTAATTTTTAATGGTTACTCAATTTTGTTCATAAACTCACGTTTTTCTATTTAACCTATAGATGGGACCCTAACAGGTACTACCACCCCGGGTCAGAGTGGACCAGGGAGCAATGGTGATGAAGGGGGTGCTCCACATTCCCCAAACTCCAAAACTGGAACCTCACCATCAGACAGAGTTTAACGTCATTCCCAGGACATAAAGACCCTCAGCCACTACCTTCTAGCACCCATATGATAAAAAGGTTTGTGGCTTACCATAAGGGCAATAGGGTTGGGGCAATCATATAGGTGCTAGGGCTTGACAGGACCAGCCAATCGAAGGAGGCCTCTCTGCGCACCCGTCTAGCCTAAAGTCCTCCAGACAGCATCCAATGTCAGCACAGAGATGATGAATTCAAGTTTATGCTGGCCAGTTAACACTGTTGTGTGCATGTTCAGGAGTACATTGAACAAACCCTGCAAAGCAGCAACCTACAAAACAGCAGCTGTATGGCTACTTACCTCCCATCTCACAAACTATCTAAGTAAGATGAGCAAGATATGCTGTGCACAACTGGAGAAGTAATAATGAACTCATAAGCAACATTCTTCTATGGACACACCACCAGTATTGGCCAAATTCCATAAATTAATGTAATAATTATTTGTAGACAGAGGTAGTAGCTGTTGAAGTGAGTCAGTGTACTGTTGGTTTGAACAACAGCAACTAGCTAAGCACAACTGAACCAGTGCCAAGACAGTTGGTACTTATTGAAATCAAGAATAGTCCATTCTTGCATTTGGGTGATTCCATTCCCTGAGTCTTGATTGGTTTCTATGATGTTGAGCTTCATAAATAACCTGCAGTGGTATTGCAGCAAGATAGGTTCGTATTCAGTTACGACTACTTGCTGCCTTGTCTTACCAATTCAACGGTAATTGGAACTAGTATGATTATTCTACAGTATCAACATTAAAAATTATGCTGACTGTACTTATGCAGAGAGGTAAGCCCCCAATGAGGTCACCTGTTGACTGTGAGTGGTGATCCATAATGCCTCAGGGATAGGATCATGGTGGTTGAGCAGTCCATTTGTGTTGTGAGGAGGGGAGACCTGTTGCATGGGCAACTGTCAGTGTTCCATACCACCTTGTTTGTGTCTGTGCTGGACTTCAGCACAGTCTTGTGGTGGAGTCACTGTGGCATAGTGGCTAACGTGCTTAACTGAGACATGGTAGTGAGTTAGAACTCCAGCCATACTATTACATTCACTTTTTGACTAATAAGCCTAGGAAATGTATGAAACTTTATCCCCCACCTACGGGTTAAATAATACCACTACTGTTCTCCTACAAGGATGACTTTGGCATTAAATAACCCATGAAGATTGATATACCATTAAACAAAGAAAGCAAATTAAACTATATGCATCACAAACTACCAAAATATTGCAAAACTTTTGACTCACCAGTAAATACATACAAGGATGACTTTGGCATTAAATAACCCATGAAGATTGATATACCATTAAACAAAGAAAGCAAACCAGTCTTCCAAGACCGATGAAGGCGATAACAGATTATTTTATTTATATAGAAAATAAAATAAACAGCCTCATATTACCATAATGGAATTTCTCATTACTCAGTAGGGAGATCAGGTTACAAAATGGATAAATTCTTTTATATATAACTGAATATATAGAAAACTGCATTAGTTGCCAAACAAGAAATATTTTAAAAGGTGCTCAATATGTATATAGAGCAAGTTTAGAGAACCAAATGAAATAGCAGTAATTTACTATCCAGGTTTCACCAAAAAAATTAACACAGGAAACCTTTGTTAGAAAGTGAATACTACAAACAGATGAATATATAACAAATATATCAGAAATTAGAAGTCAAAAGTAGCCATTTATTTTTGTGTCTACATCTGTTCAATATTTCAGATTGTTGGTTTATAACTGGGATATATTACAATAGTGAACATTTCTTCCATATAGAGAAAAGAATATATTAATCGGTAACTCAATTAATTCAGTGGATTTTTCTTCAATAAATTTGCTCTACTTTGTATTGAGCAGTTTGTATTTGTTTTATCACAGACTTAACCCCTGGATCCTGTGCACCTCCAACGATCGTGCCCATATTCACCGGTAAGCCACCCTTATATATATATATATATATATATATATATATATATATATATATAAAGTGTTGCTATGGGTCCAACGGGAGAAAATTAAATATTTCATAAAAAAGAAGGTCTGCAAAATGGATTATGTTTTTAGATAAATTTAAAAAAATTTTTTTTTTTATCTTACATTTGCAACACGTGTTTCAGATATCAGAAGATCTGAAACACATGTCACACAGATATATATATATATATATATATATATATATATATATATATATATATATATATATTATTAATAAAAATAAAGAGAGCTCAATATCATTGATAGAGCATGTATATCTAATTTAGGGAAGTGAAGAAATGAAGTCAACGGTGCTTGGTAATTTGCTACTTTACTAGTAAAGTAGCTAATCGTGAAATTGATACAACAGCAGATTAGAATGCCCTCCTTAAAGCCCACACAGAGAAAACCAGTTTCCCCACCATGACCCACAAACTAAACTAGAATCAAGTGTTTGACCCTTCCCATGATGCACCACGAAACAGCATATTTTATTAATATAAAATATGAGCACAAAAGAAAAATCATGTTTTCACTACCCAACTATATATATATATAAGGAATAGAGAATGAAGGAGAAAAGTATTGGCATATAAAGGTGCTCAATGCTAGCAGAGCAGATTTACAATCAATAATATATTATGGATATTAATATCTCGTTACTATTAGTTTCATGCCTACGCAATCCTCAGACAAGAGTCAAATGGTTGAGATTTTAAAAACCAGTAGTTTTTTAGCACTTATATAATTGTGAAGCATGTTCACGTGAGGGAATGTTATAGCGCTAAAGTTGTATTAAAAAAATAAATAAAACAAACTTGCTTTGGTCTTAATGCACACAGTGTCCAGATGATTTTTTTTCTTTTTTAAAATAAACAAATAAAAAGGAAGGCAAAAATTAATGGATTAATTAGGATCAGGTGGTAAATGGCACAATAAAAATTTGTGCAGGTATGCATTCCGAAACAAGTTCACTTCTCTTGTTAAATAAGTTTGTGTTTTTGGATATACACAATTTTTCTTCGATGCAGAGATCGCATTTACACTGGCCGCCTTTGTACAGATATATATATAAATATTATATTTATAGTGATTTTATACTATATTTTTGAAAAATCATAATATAAATAATATTAAATATCAAATTATATTATAAATAATATTAAATATCAAATTATATTATAAATAATATTAAATATCAAATTATATTATAAATAATATTAAATATCAAATTATATTATAAATAATATTAAATATCAAATTATATTATAAATAATATTAAATATCAAATTATATTATAGTTATATTATATATATTTATAGTGATTTTATATTATATTTTTTTTAAATTATATTTTTATTACTATTATTACTATTAATTATTATCAAATAATTACTATTATTATCAATAAAAATTTATATTTTATTTTTTTTATATTATATATATTTATAGTGATTTTATATGAATATTATATTCGATGCAGAGATCGCATTTACATTGGCCACCTTTGTACATATACATATATATATATCTTATTATAATGGAGATTGTGTGTTTTTCTGTCTGTAACCGAAACTATATTCCTACTCAAGTCACAATTCTCTTAGTTATAGACATCACATTCTCCATGATTTTATTTTTATTTAACCTCAATTATTAATAAAATTGTCATACATTATTAATACTGTTAACTATATCTACATATTGACAACATGCAATTATATTTATATATACAACAAAATAGCAGTTTACAGTGTAAACGGGAAGGCTAATTTGCATATTAATATTAAAAAATCGAATTTAATAAATATGTGCTTAGTATTATTGATTTCTAACTGTTTGGTTTTATTTTAATGAATATAAGCAAAAATCTCTTCAATGAATCTTAAATGAAATCCATTAACAAGATAAAATAACTCATTTCATTCTTTACTTCCTCTTATAACTAAATACTTAAATTAGAAAAAATAACAATGAAAGACGAGAGTGATGGAAGAGTAAGTTTCAGTTGTTCCATTTTTTATTATACTCCCTCTGTTTCAAATCTTTTATTATACTCCCTCTGTTTCAAATCTTTTTATCTGTATTCTTATTTAGTTTCATTAGCCTTTCTAATTTAATACAATATTTTATTACATTAAAACTTAAATACTTGCACCCAGAGGGTGCATATATTTGCTAGTATATATAATTGAAGTTATAAACCAGAACAAAGTAGTAAATGATTAATATTAGTCAACATGAGAAAAGATAAGTGTTCTTCAATTTCTGACCACAAGAGAATAAATATTAACCGTGTTATGAAAAAGATTGCAAGGAAGTTATACTAAGTTTTACTAATTTGGTATTTGACCTAAAAAAAAAATTTTAAAAATGTTAAAATCTACTCAGTAGAAAAAGGCCACTAAAGTTAGTGTAAAAAAAAAAATACATTAGAAATTTATTGCATAATGTATGGAATTTAAAAGATTAACCGCAACACTTAAGCAGAAAGCTGAGACATTTCGGTTAAGAAGCAATCAAAAAATATCTATAAACAGAAGTGAAGAAAAAAAATAAAAAAATTACAGAATCTTAATATACAGCAGGGGTTCCCAACCTTTATCAGCTCATGGCCTACTTTGAAACCAGAATTTTTGTGGCCTATGAAATTACTATAATAGAAAAAAATTTCCATTTTACACAAGAGATTTATTCAATCAAGATACAATCATATAGAATTACAATATTTCCGTGGCCCATTTTGGCCATAGGTTGGGAACCACTGACCTAGAGGAATTGCTGTGAGTGATGACTTCATAGGGATAGGTGGCGAGAGAGAACCCATGCAGTTGGCATGCCTTGATGATGATGATATGAAATTATTTTAATAGAAAAAATATTTCCATTTTACATGATATATTTATTCAATCAAGATAATCATATAGAATTATAATATTTCCTTGGCCCACCTGAAATTTGCTGTGGCCCATTTTGACCATAGATTAGGAACCACTGATTTAGTATTGTTTATAAGGCCAAAACTGTAAATACATTTCAATAGCTTCTTAGAAACAAATTACAAAGGATAGGTTACAAAGTAGGAATCAGGTGGCTTTAGTTGGACCCATGAATTTTCCCGGGGACTCATTCTGGAAGAAAATACCAAACCATACCTACATTCATAAGAACACTAAGTAGATCTCAGAATTCAAGGCCTGGAAGGATGTCTTAATACTCAATTAGAGGTCAAATGATCAAGCCAATCCTTATACACAGGAGCTCACAATCACCCTACCCTTAAGCAAAAATATGCTACCCGTGTTTTGGTAACACAATAAGGTCAGTTTGTGTCATGGTCATTTTTATTCCCGGATTGGTTGCACCAGGGCTTTATATCTTGAGAAGAAAGGGACGTAATTCAAGGTCTTCCTTATCATTGACGATGTTCCAGCCTGGATCCATGTTGTAGAAGGATGAACAGGTTGAAGTGCGGTTCCTGCCTCCAAACACAATGTCGCCGATAAAAACTACTTGATCAAGGCTTCATGAAGTGTGTTATGGTAATGTGTGTTCAATCCTTACCTTTGTCAGGATTCATAGAGCACTTGATGCTTAACCTGGATTGCAGCATATTGTATCTGTTGCTGTACTGTATTTATGTTTGTTTTACTGTTAACACAGAACTTATAATACAAATGTAAGTACTTTTATATAAGGGTCTTGAACATATATGGTTTCTGGAGGAACCAGTTGATTGCTTAAGATGGGTGTCTACCATATTTTTTTTTAAAAAAAGAACTATCATTTCATGATTTTTTTTTTTTTGAGCACAATCAAGTCTCAAGAAATTCATGATTTCCCTGAACATTAGATAAGGATAGACGAAAGACGAAAAGCAAAAAGGAGAAAAAAAAAAAAAAAAAAACAAAAAACATTGGTCTTATATTAAAACTATGTACAAGAGTCAAGTCATTTTGCTATCAGGTTGCTTACAGTAGCTGCTTTTCCTTAAATGATCACCCATCTAAATATTGAACAGATTCATCGCTGCTTAACTTCAGTGATCTTGACCGTTTTCTTTTTTTTCTTTTCTTTTTTCTCACTTTTTGTCTTTTTGGTTTGGTTTTACAGTATATCAACCCTTTTCAAGTCATTTAATGCTTCAGTGATCTTGACTGGCTCTCTCTCTCTCTCTCTCTCTATCTCTCTCTCTCTGTTTGTTTTTGGTTTGTTTATAAAGCATATCAACCCTTTTCAAGTCATTTAATGCTAAATCAAGTCATTTTGATATCAGGTTGATTACAGTACCTGCTGTTGTTTAAATGGTCACCCATCTAAATATTGAACAGGTTCATCGCTGCTTAACTTCGGTGACCTAGCAGAAACTGGTGCTTTCAATTTGACTTGACCGTAAGCCAATAAATATGGCGAATATAGTCTAAGTAGTTATTTACCCAACCCATTCATCATGGACAGGATGTGACACACATTTTCAAGCATGAGACATCTAGCAAGGTTTGAACTCTTTTCAGTAGTAATAGATCTGTGAGACTAGTTTGCTAACCATTACACCATGATGGGACGCATTTTTATTTATCCAACCTGTTCACCACGGGTAGGATGTGATAAGGTCGCAAATATGGGGCAGATTATTGCCTAAGGAATTGGCAAGAAAAAGTACTGTTTACAGTTGTACGTTTTTCAACAAAATCCATAGTGATGGGTCCTTTATTGTCCAGAAGACTGTCAGTGTGACCTTCTTTACTGACCGCTGAGACTGAAACTTTTTCTTTACTAGAGAGTGTGTGTGTTTTCCACTCCATGAACCGTCTTTTCCACACAGGGGGGTTGTAGTGGCAAACCCATGTTTAGCCCAAGCAGCACATTCTTTGTGCTTCATGTAAGGAAAATTCAGCACAGATAATGTTTCATTTTTTAAAAATTAAATTTCTAAAAATGATCTAATCATGAATTTTTAATTTGCATCTATCCATAATTATTTTTCAGTTTCTCCGAGCCAAAAATAATTTGCGACTTTCGTGACCTACATAAAAAAAATTAGGTTGGTTAGTTGTTTTATGGCATATCAACCCTTTCCGGGTCATTTAATGACAAATCAAGTTATTTTAATACCAGGTTGCTTACAATACCTGCTATTGCTTTAATAGTCACCCATATAAGTACTGAACAGGCTCATCAGAAAAAATTGATCTTGTATCATATCCTACTTGTGTAGAGGGGTTGGTAAATACATATATGACTAAGCTCAAAAGATTTGGTGTTTGTGATATAATAGTTACCATTGCAGGAAATGGACACAGCAACTAGCGTTCAAATCATATATTCACATAGTGCTAATACCATTGGGAAAGGTATACATCTAACTATTCTCCCTCCAGCTATGGGTAAATAGTAGGGCAGTCTGGGTTCTTTAATCTTAGACAACCAACCTAGGAGAAGAAACTCCTAATTCAAACCTGTTAAACTCCACTAAAAATTGACCTTGTGTCACATCCTGCCCATGCACATTAAAAAAATTACCAAGAGAGAATAGCCAATCATCAAATTCATATACTAGAAGGAAAACATGAATAAGTTACATTAAAGTAATTTAGACTGTACATTCTGCAGAAATTTTCAATTAATAGTAAATAAAGTTCATAAAAAAATTTAAATATTTAAAAAAAATAAAGATAAAATAAAATTTCCTTTTATCATTTTTTTTTTAATTTCTTAATCCAATAGCTGAAAGAATCTTAGACTAAAATGGCTTAATATTTGTCGAACAATGTCATTAATTTTACTTGTCAGTTTTTTTAATCTTTTTTTTTTCCTTTTTAAAAAAATATATATATTTTGTATAATATGAAATGTCAATTTAATTCATTGAGTGATTACTCGTTTAATGTCCTAAGGCAATTGGATTGATTTTTAACTCGTAGGATCTACAAATCAATACTGCAATTATACATAGTTATAAATCTGTTTGCGTTTTCTCCAAGGGTTAGAAACGTGATACACCAAAATTGGATGAATCAGTTTTGCTCTTATTTAGGAACAAAAGCAATTACCCTCTCTTCATATAAATATTCAAATATATACAATCAATTGTGAGTAGATAATAAGGCCCAATATTATTGAAACAAGGCATCATTAATATTCACGGGCTTATAAAAGTTTATGCCATCTCTGTCGGTTATTAATAGTTCAGTTAAATTGAAATTGAAGGTCTTCTATTATTTGCATTTGTCATATTGGTAGACTCATTTTAAAGCTAGATGGGAACTACACAAGGATGTTGCATGCTGTCTTGGATAAATTTTGAAAACAGCATCCCACAAAAAAAGCAGCTGTATGGCCACTTATCACACAAACCATCCGAGTAAGAAAACCTCTCCCCCCAAAAAAAACCCTCATCATTAGATGCAGTTTAACATCATACCCAGGATACATGTATCCATGGATGTACTAATGCATTATAAGGAACTCGTGTCGGTTATAAACTAATACCAACAATTCTTGTAGTCAAAATAATATGCCACTAGCAGGATCCGTGGAATTTCCACAAAATGAAACAAAAATCAAGAGGAGCTATTTAAGCTAGAAACAATGATTTACAATTTCATTACATATAAATCCTACAAAAATTACCAAAATATCTTCTGCAATTCACAATTTTAATATTACAAACAAAACAAACACCTAACTTTTTTTTTAAATTCATTTTAATTTTACATTGGGCATTTAAGCAATGCTAGACCATTTGGAATGTTTCCTTTTTAAAATTGGGTGAAATATAAATAAGAATATATACACATATGCACATACACACATTGACACTCATACATGCACATATAAACACATACATTACATACACAAACACCCACACATATCTCTATATATGTAGACATAACCCCCCACACACACACACACACACACACAAAATGGTACATAATAGTAAGATTTATATTAGACTAGCAGGACCTGTGGAATTTCCATAAAACAAAACAAAAATAAAGATGTGCTATTTAAGCCAGAAAGAATGATTGGCAATTTCATTACATATAAATCCTACAAAAATTACCAAAATATCTTCTGTAATTCACTATTTTAATATTACAAATAAAACAAACACGTAACTTTTTTTATTTTTTTTTTAAATTCATTTTAATTTTATGTTGCGACACAAGACAATTTGGAATGTTTCATTTTCAAATTGGGGGAAATAAAACAGGACGAATAAGAAATCTGCAATTAAGCAACATTAGATAATCCTTATTCACATTTTTGCATTTCATCTTGGACAAATTGGAATGTGTCATTTTTAACTAAAGGGTATTACAGTATGAAAACGGACGGAAGATTTACGAACAAGCGTATTATATACCATAATTAAAATCTTTGAACATATATTAAAA
>CM042160.1:35487253-35509753 GCA_023376005.1 Doryteuthis pealeii | reverse complement strand
ATATATATATATATATATAAAACCTTTTTTTTTAGTGTGTTATTCTAGGTTTTATATATATATAAGAAAAAAATGGAAATAAATCTGATGGCATGAAAGTATGGAAAATATGAAAAAACAAATATTCAGAAAATGTTTTTATTTATGAAGTATTTATTCATTCATAAATAAAAACATCCTCTGAATATTAGTTTTTTTTTTTGTTTTTTTTTCTTTCCATATTTTCCATACTTATATACATACTTACAGGCCGGAAGGCATCGTTTAGTATAGAAATAAAAATTTGCAGTAAAAAGGCATCGTTCCTTTGTATTTAATAATTATCCTCAGCTTTGATCATTTTATTCTTGATCTAGAAGAGCAGCCAAGTGATTTATGTTGTTATTGATCAAATCATTTAATCATCTTTTGGTTATTTCCTAGTTGAGTAACATGAGTGGCCCAGAAAAAAACAGAACCCAAATTATTTATTTATTTTCCCATTAAACTAACCCTAAACCACACCCCCAACCCTAACCCTTGTTGGACTTAAACTTTAAAAAAAAATTAAAATTAACAGTTTTATTACAAAATTTGTGGGTTCTGTTTTTTCTGGGTCACCCTGTAATATTATGTTATTCAACTAGGGGGGGGGGGGTTCAGGGTTAATTTAATGGGAAAATAATTAATTTGGGTTCTGTTTTTTTTCTGGGTCACCCTGTAATATGTTACTCAACTAGGAAATAACCCATTTCTTTATGAGATCCTCATTTTAAAAAAAAAAGAAGGAAAAAAAAGCCCTTTACAATGTATATGAAAATCAGTATTTATCTCTTTCATTATATAGATATATTTCGGAACCAAAAACTGCTCTATTACATCCAACCCCCTTGAAGATGGCATTTTATAGTGCTGAAAGTACTCAGGGGAAAATTTTGGTGCACATTAAAAAATTCCACCCCAGCATTATTAAAAGATAGGCCTGGAAACTCAAACAGATTAAAAGGAAACTAGTCAGACAGGAAATGTCCGTTCTAAGGAGATTTTTCTTTTTGCATCTGAGGTGGAGCGCCACACCTACCATCAGCTCCTTACTTTACCGTACAGATCCCTGTGCTACTCATACGCTGAGTTGGCGAAGGCCAGTATCGAACTAGGAACCTAGTGGTTTCTAGCCAAAAGCTTTACCGACTGAGCTAACCTGGCTCTATTATATGTGTGTGTGTGTGTTTACCCAACCCCTCTGTACAAGCAGGATATGACAAGGTCAATTTCTTAAGCAGTGTTTAACAGGTTAGAATTCAGAGTTTTCCTTCTTCTAGACTGGTTGCCATACCAAGATTAAAAAGTCCAGTCTGCCCATAGCTGGATTTGAACTAGTGTTGCTATGTACATTTTCTCCAATGATAACCAATCTACCATGCGCACCATCAACTTATTTGATTTTATGATAGAAAACTAAAGATATAAAATATAATAGCATTCTACCACAAAACACAATAGATTTTAAATTATTATTTATGGAGTTGTAGACTTTATAAAAGGTTTGGGGTTTTGGGGTTTGTTTGTTTTTTTACAGGAAAAATAAACAAAATAAACATGGCTTCCTACAATGTAGCCATATTTGAATAAGTTTAAAAACATTATTAAAAGAAGGCTAATAATTTAGAACCTTCTGCAAATTTACTAAATTGGCACCGTTCTGATAAAATTTTCTATTTAAGCTTTTATTGAGAAATCCAGTGTTAAAATGAACAAAAGTCAGACATTTTAAATTTTAAACTAGCTAAACATTTCACAGAGCTGAACATAACTCATTTGGGGGGGGGGGGGTTGACAAAACAAAACAAAATAAATAAAAATAAAAATAAAATAAATTGTTGATTCTATTTGATCATTTTAAGCATAAAATTTTAAAATATTCCAAAACAATAATTTGATTCAAATAAACTGCAAACCAAAATTCTAGAAATTGTAAACAGAATTAAAATAATTATCTTTCAACAAATCTCATTTTGTCTGGGCCAAATTTAATAGAAACTGTAATTAAAGATCCAAGAGAAAAAGAAGGTAGAAAACTGGTAAAAATCAGACCAAATTGCCCAACTGTTTAATTGACGATGTAGTATAAAACTATTTTTGTATTCATGCTTAATACCAAAATAGAACATCTGATTTTGTTTCAATGAATGAAATACAAAAAGATATACAATGATATTCGAAAACCAGATATTATACAATGATATTCGAAAACCAGATATTATACAATGATATTCGAAAACCAGATATTATACAATGATATTCGAAAACCAGATATTATACAATGATTTTCGAAAACCAGATATTATACAATGATTTCGAAAAACCAGATATTATACAATGATATTCGAAAACCAGATATATACAATGATTTCGAAAACCAGATATTATACAATGATAAAACCAGATATTTACAATGATATTCGAAAACCAGATATTATACAATGATTTTCTAAAACTAGATATTATACAATGATATTCTCAAGTAGTTAGAGCCCTCATTTTGCATGTTATAAAGAGTTCCAACTGTTGTACTCTCTCTAGTCTTCTCCAGGTCTCTGAAGAAGGTCTACGGCAGGGGTCCCTAACCTTTTCAGCTTGGGGCTCATAACAGGCTGCATGTTAGCCACAGGCTACAGGTTCAAGACCCTGGTTTATGGGGACAATGACTAAAAGTAATCCGAGTACATCAATGTATAAACTTATTATAATGGAGATAGTGTGTTTGTCTATCTGTAACCAAAACTATATCACTACACAAGTCATAATTTCCTTTGTTATTTACATCACAATCTCCATGATTTTATTTTTCATTTAAACCTCAATTATTAATAAAATTGTTTTACATTATTAATACTGTTGGCCATATCTAGATACTACTAACATTTTACCCCTATGAATTAAATAAAGGGTTTGGTTTGAAGTTCCATGAAGGCTCCGAAATTCTACAAGAAACATCTGAAGAAAGCTGGAGGATATATCAGCCAAAACATTGTTTTCTTCATCTTTATTGTTATATACACAGTCTAAAGAATCTAAATGATACAAATAGAAAAAAAAATTTTTTTCCGCGGTACAAAAACCAAGAAAATAATAATGGTAGCAAAGAGAATTCAAAAATGAAAAATAAAAAAAATTAAAAAAATTAAGCAGTCACAATCATAAATTATTCCCCCACACTTTTTTTACAGCTATACAAATCACTTGTTTTAATCTTTTATATAAAGACTAGCAGCGGCTACCCAGTGTCACCTGGGTAGAGGGTGATTTTTAAAAAGTTAGTCCTGCAGATCCATTATTAATGAATCGCGAGTTGAATCCTCGTGGGATGCCCCATTTAATTCCTTATATAAAAAATAAAAAAATAGACCTTACATTGATCCAGCTACTCTGAAAAGAAATGTTAAATGTCTACTATCTAAAATATTGAATGAAAAAAAAAAAAAAAAAAAAAAAAAAAAAAATCCCTGCTGTTATTTAAATTTCATTTTTAATTATCTTCACGAATATAAATCAAATCTCTATTATTTTTGCTCAAAAACCAAGCCCTGGTGATATTTAATGTGTGTGTATATATATATATTTACTTTGTCGTTAATTGTTTTATTTTCAAAGTTTCCTTGGACATACACATACACACAACTTCCCTTTATATATGTATAGATAGATGTTCTCCAAACATGTCATTTTCTTTGTGAAATTCCTCAACACAAAAAGAGACATAAGAATCTCCTTTGTTCTACTTAGAAAAGCTTTTCAAAACCTCAAGAACTTAAAATTCTAAAGTGGAGTAAATATATTTCCAATAAAAATCTTTAATAAATATACAAGTAAAATATCACCAAGTCAAATTGCAAGCTTTTAACTCTTAACATAAACATAGAAAATACCCTATTTATATATCGGTAGAGAATCTGCTTCAGAACCATATGGTTCCAGGTTCAATATCAGATCTGTGCAGTAAAGTGGGGAGATAATGGTAGGTGTGACACTCCACCTCAGATACAAAAACAATCTCCTAGTACTATCACTAGTGAAAAAGGGATAGAATCTCACTGTCTGGTTGATACCAACAATAGGTCATTGCGCCATCTTTACTTACATGTACTAGCAAGAATATTCGCCCTCTGGGCGTAAGTATTTAAGTTTTAATGTAATGAACTATATTAAATTAGATAGACTAACAAAATGAAATAAGAATGCATATCAAAAGATTACACTTATTTTAATTGGTTCCTATATAAGTTTTTGACTTAATTGAAAATTACGACCAATTGGAACCAAATAAAATGAATTTTTTTTCAAACATAACTTAATCCCAAAACTAAGGAATATTTTGGAATGTATTTTGTGTCATTAAACTAAATAGAAAAAAAAAGCCTTCAGCAAACAATCATTGATTCACTCAGCTTTAGTAGAATATACACATACATACACATATATACACACACATACATATACACACACACAAATCTAATGACTGAATATTTTTCAAACATGACTTAATCCCAAAACTAAGGAATATTTTGGATGTATTTGTGTCATTAAACTAAATAGAACAAAAGCCTTTAGCAAACAATCATTGATTCACTCAGCTTTAGTTATATATATATATATATATATATATATATATATATATATACACACACACACACACACATACATACACACAGAGAAATCTAATGACTATGAATATTTCCGTTTGAAAAGCCTCCCTTGATATAGTCTATTTGCTTCCCTCCCATTCTCCCCCAAAACAAGGATAGACAAGACTTTACTCAGCGCCTGACAAGTTTATTTTTCCTGAAGGAGGCATTAACCATGAAGACAGGCCACATGTAATGGAACCAAAAATGAACCATTATCTCTCTCACACACACACACCACCACCACACAAAAAAAGAAAAGAAAGAGAGAAAGAAAGCTTAAGAAAGATAAGTAGGTAAGATTTGTAGATTAACAACAAGCTGGTTGGTGAGTGTGTGTGTGTGGGGGGAGGGGGTTGCTGATTCCTTGAGCACCTGTCTTTGCTTGCCAGTTCTACCTGATTAACAATACATAACAGTCTTGTAGCCGACAAGGTTGTTGTAGTGAACTGCAGCGATTTCGATGTAAACATAGCATGATGCATGAACCAGTCCTCGATAAACATTAACAGCAAATTACATGTGTAGGTGTATGGAGAGAGAGAGAGAGAGAGAGAAGAGAGAGAGAGAGAGAGAGAGAGAGAGAGAGAGAGAGAGAGAGAGAGAAAAATTATATGCACATTTACAAATATGCATTTAGAGCAGCATGCACCTTGCTGCACACACAAAGGGGAACAAAAGAATGATTAAAACAGTTGCTCAATCTATTGATTAGGACCCACCCCCAAACACTCAATATACAGGGTGTCCACAAAGTCTGGGTACATGGAGATTTCACTATTGTATTCATGTTATTTTTTCCGAGAAGGCAGGTATGGTAATCAAATTATGCATTGAAAATGATGGAAATCATATTGAAAATATTATTTACTAGCAGTGGCTACCTGGCGTCGCCTGGGTAAAGGGAGATTTTTTCAAAGTTAGTCCCGCAGATCCATTATTACTGAATCGTGAGTTGAATCCTCGTGGGAATGCCCCATTTAAATCCCTATGTAAAAAAATAGACCTTGCATTGATCCAGCTACTTTGAAAAGAAATGTCTACTATCTAAAATATTAATGAAAAAAAAAATCCATGCTGTTATCATTTAAATTTTATTTTTTAATTATCTTCACAAACATAAATCAAATTTCTATTATTTTTTGCTCAAAACTAAGCCCTGGTGATATTTAATGTATATAAATATTTACTTTGTCGTTAATTGTTATATTTTCAAAGTTTCCTCTGAACATACACATAAACACAACTGCCCTTTATATATGTATATATATTTACCAACCCCTCCGCACGAGCAGGATGCGACACAAGGTCAATTTCTTAAGCGGAGTTCAGCAGGTTTGAATTCAGAGTTTTCCTTCTCCTAGACCGGTTGCCTAACCAAGGTTAAAGAACCCAGTCTGCCCTACTATTTACCAATAGCTGGAGGGAGAGTAGGATTCATACCTTTCCCAAGGGTATTAGCGCTAAGTGAAATGCAATTACCACGTCCAGGATTTGAACTCGGGGTGACGAGTCCATTTCCCCATGACTTTAACCATTACACCACGCGCTTCCTTTATATATGTATAGATTAACATAATTAAATAAAATTGTTTTGTTTTAAAAGTATGTGTTAATCCCCTTGAACCCAGACTTTGTGGACATCCTGTATAATACTCAATCCAGTGTATAAAGCCGACCCTTGTTTTATAGCAACAGAATCATTAGTTTATTAAATTGCTTTTTGAAGATAAAAGATTGCTACCCGCATTTCTTCTGTAGATTTAAATTTCAATCTACACCACCCTGTCGGCAGGACTTTGAATATGGTTATTGAATACCAGGATTTTAGTACCGTGTTTCTCCGGAAATAAAACAGGGCTTATATTAATTTTCACTCCAAAATATAACACTAGGGCTTATTTTTGGAGGGATGTTGAGTGTTTGTGCCACAAGACGTGATTAGGAAGAATGTTCATTTTTTTTTGTCTTTCTGCCGCTCTCAACTAGGGCTTATTTTAAAATCCAAATATTATACAAAGATACTTTGTACTGTATGATATTATTGACTTCTCTATTACTTGTAATCCATCCTTTAGAGTACTTCCCCTTATTTGCAATTAATTATAAGCTGTATCCTACTTAGAAAATTCTTGAGACGCAGCTTAATGGCTGAAGGAAGTTGACCTTTAAAACACACACACATGCATATATATATATACACACACACACACAAAGATGCAAGAATATATATGAACATGCATATGCAACGATATATATATATATATATATATATATATATATATATATATATATATATATAAATGGCTGTCAACTCGTGTTCAAGTAAGACCATTTTCTGTTTGGTTTTTTTATCATCATAGTTAGTTGTCAGTAGCATTTGACACTATCCTTGTGTTTTCTCAGATGACTCATCAGGCCAGTCCTGGAGATATATACTCTTACACATAAACTAAATGTTGGAACTTCTCCACTTTGAATGTTGCTGGGCTGAAAATTACCCTTTCTAATAGCCTGCTTCAATTTTTGGTATTTAATTCAGTTGGACTCAAATTCTTCCACAGACAGGTAGATGGTGGCTCGCCAGCCAGGTCTATTACAAGAATATATATATATATACATACACACACACACACACACTAACAAAGATGCAAACATATATATATAGAGATGGAGAAAAAAAAATATGAAGATGAACGATTTTCAGTTCAGAACACATTCCTTTCAAACAGACGTCAAGGATCAAAATGATAAATGTGACCCATTTCTGATGGAGTGAAAAGGGATTGCAAACAAAGACATTTACATTTAGGCTAAACATGCAAAAGGCAACTTCTATACAAATCTGTACATGTCACTCTCACACACATATATATATATATGAGAACCCCCCTACCCCCACAAAAATATAAACACAAACATTTCATCAAGATTCCTGACAATTCTAGCAAAATACATTATCACTTTTAATATGTCAAACACCAAATATGATAAATAAAACAAAAAAATTCTAACCACAACAATGTTTTATTTTTTGATTGATAACAATAAAAACTTATCGTGATTTACGCAAACTCTTACGTCAAGATATTTTATCAAACTAACAAGGCTACCCAGTTTTGTCAGGTTTGTTTGGTTGTTTAATGGCATATCAACTCTTTATGGGTTATTTTATTCTTAAATTTCATTTGTAAATATTTGATTAGAATCATAACTACTTATATTTTCAATGTCCTATTGCAATCATTTTTTTTTTAAAATTTTATTTGTATTTTTTTTCTTTAATTATTTGACTATGATAATCATGTATTTGCACAGTTATATGGTATCAACCATTCCTAATCTATACACAATTATGTGATTTAAAATAATTTGAAAGCAATTATATGATTATAAGTAACTAATAATAAAAAAAAGTAAGTAAAGTCATCGGGGCGGCCTAAAGTCGGTATCAGCCAGTCAGCGAGGGAGTCTATCCCCTTTTCAATAGCGCTAGACCAAGGAGATTGTTTTGGCGTCTGAGGTGGAGCGCCACACCTACCATCAGCTCCTTACTTTACCGCACAGATCCCTGTGCTACTCATACGCTGAGTTGGTGAGGACCGGTATCAAACTAGGAGCCTTGTGGTTTCCAGCCGAACGCTCTACCGACGGGGCTATCCCGGCCTCTAACTAATAATAATCATCTTTAATAAATGAGCACAGGTTCAATGAATTGATTTTAATGGCATGTCAATCCATCTTGGTTTATGTTATACCTCGTGGTTAGGAACTGCATTCATTATACATTAAAATTTTAAGCTCACTATACAAATTAGCCATCCTGCTCAAACTGTACACTGCTATTTGGTTGTATATGGAATTGTGATGTCAGTGTTGACATAGTTTTGGTTACAGATAGACACACAATCCCTAATAATAATAATAATAATATGTGATTTCAACCAATCATGGTATATGACTAATTTCCTGAATTTATGGTCCATGACTTTAAGAGTCATTGACATACCAGAAATTGTATGGCCAATTGAACTTGTTGTTAGTTTACTTGATATTGACATATCAGCTGATTCATTCTTCAACATTTGTCAGGCATGAAATAAGGTCTTAAAAAACACGGGGGGGGGGGTTAATGACATGTCAACCTGTCTTGGGTTATTTTATGTCTATATGTAAGGGAATCGTCTTCATTGTATGTGTAGCATAATCCTATTCTTAAATTTTTTGATATCAGGGTAATTCTCTTTTGTTAAGTTCTTCATATTGGAGGTGCATAGGGTAATGGTTAGAGTCGTAGGAAATGGACTCGTCAACCAGTTCAAATCCTGGACGAGGCTACATACACTTGGGAAAGGTACGAATCCAACTACTCTCCCTCCAGCTATGGGTAAAATAGTAGGGCAGGCTGGGCTCTTTAACCATGGCTAGGCAACCAGTCGAGGAAGAAGAAAATTCTGAATCTAAACTTATTAAATCCACTTGGGGTGGTCACTACTAGAATAGGCTCAGTCCTAATTAGTGATCTATTTCACTAATAATAATTCACTAATAGTGTTGGGTTTCTGCTCATCTGATTCTTGAAGAATAATCAAACTAAGTTCCAATTACCGTCGAATTGGTAAGACACAGCAACAAGCGATTGTAACTTAATACAAACCGTCTTGTTGCAATTCTACTGCAGAATGACAGGGTATTTATAAAAATCAGAACTCAAGGAATGGAATGACCCAAATGCATGAAAGGATCATTCTTGATTTCTATAAATACCAACTGTCTTGGACACTGCTCCAGTTGTGCTTAGCTAGTTGCTGTTATTCAAACCAACAGTAGACTAACTGACTTCAATAATTCCGAGTTCCATTCGGGGTTCTATTTTTTGTTTGTTCCTGTTATCTTATAAGAGACAAAACCAAAGACATTTTTGTGTACACTTTTATTGTTCCAGATAAAATCTTTGCCACACGCACACAAGTAGAATCAGCATCAGGGATGCAAAATACGTCTGACCTAACGGGTGCTTGGACTCAACTCTACTAACTTCTAATTCAACTTTCCCAAAGTTATCTGGTCACGTGAATCTCTAAGCCAATGAGAGCCCCGTTCCAGATAACCTTGGGTTCAAGACCTGTCTATCAAACTTATTGAAAGTTTGATAGACAGGTCTAAAGGGCTATTCTACATATCTCCAAAACTGGTGCCTGACCATCAGATGCAGTTAAGTGTCATACTCATGACCCTCGCCACTATTTTTGGGGTGAGTGAGTGGTGAGCGAAAGCCTTACCTGTCTGCAGGGGATACAGCATATTCTAAGCCCTGACGACAGGGCAGACACCTGGTGAGAGCTGAAGACTCAATTGACCAAAACGTGTTGACATCAAGAACACAATGAAAAGGTTTGATTTCATTTATGTATTTCACTTACCTAACTGAAAATAAAGACAACCTAACCGCAGAACACCGCAAGTGCTAGCAAAGATCAGTTTACAAACCTGCACAAAAAATTTGACAAAGAGGACACCAAGAACAGTACAAGTTTCTTCAAGGATATAAGACTGAAAGACGAGTGGTGGCTGGGTAATAGTTTCAATTACTTACTGACACAATAAACTACGGCCAAACTACATTAGATTGTATTTCTCTGAATGTTTGAGATGCAGCTTGATGATTATTATTATCTGTGTTATTCGGACTATTGTCCTCATCTTCATTGTTATCTGTACAACGTTTCGGCCAATGTGCGCTCCAGCCTTCTTCATGTATTTCTTGTCGAATTCGGGAACCTTCTCGGATTCAGGAACCTTCTTTTGTCTATCTTTTCGCATTTTTCATTTTCACTCGGGGATCAGCTGGACAGCAAAATCCACGAAATGACAGGTTTTTTAACCCCTTTTGAGTTTTTCATATCAGCGTTAGCTGATGGTACTTCACTGGAGTTTGAGTGACAACAAGTCACCTCAGATCTCCAGGACTCTTCTGAGTATTCTAGCTGATTGCAGCTGTGCAGTAGTCTGGATGGTCTCTATTCTTCCTCTGATTTCCAGTTCCTCCAGTTTTTTTCCCCAAGTTCTTCAGGTATTTCTTGTCGGACTCAAGAAGGTTCCCCGAGTCCAAGAAGGTTCCAGAGTCCGACAAGAAATACCTGAATAAAGCCACAGAGCACATCAGCCGAAGCGTTGTACAGATAACACTACATTAGATTGGTTGGTCTGGGTTATGTCATGCCTAATGGTTAGGAAGTAATCTATGTTGTGTATTTATACTTATACTTTGGTAGTAATTGATTTTAACAATGTGTTAACCTCATTGTTATATGGTATTGATTAGGTTTATGTCTATATTTTAAGGTATAATCTTATTTCCTTAAAAAAGGACAGAAGGTTTTCTATGTTGACTTTTTCAAATAGATCTTTCATATTGTTTGCATTAAAATAACAGTTTCTGATGTGAGCAAAAAACCTGCATTCCATAAATAAGTGTTTAACAGTTAAAGGTGTTTGGCACGTTTCACACTGTGGTTGTTGTTCTAGTATATAGGAGTGTGTTAGTCTCGTGTGACTAATGCGTAATCAGGACACAATGTCTTGTTCCTTTTCTAGACTTTCTCAAAGCTGGTCTTCAGTCTCCCAAAGTGGGTTTGATTAGGAAGAGTTTATTGTGTATGTTGTTATTCCAGCGTTGTTGTCATTTTGTATGAAGGAATCTATTAATTTAGGTTTCAAGTCAGTATATGAAATCTTGAACTTTAACTACATTAGAGGTGAACTGAATGACAAGCTATAAAAGAAAATAAATAGCCAGAATAAACAAGAAAGTCATAAAACAGCTTTGGCCATAAGTCATGTTTGAGTTTAAGAGTAATACATATGCAGGGGATCGGCTTACAGGCCAATGACAAATAAGCTGAGAAATGTTAGCAAGTGGAAAAGCTGAGCAATTATCGGTTGTGATTAAAGAACAAAGCACATTGCCAACATAAATCAAACGAGCACAGTTTTAGAAATATGGCCAGAAATATGCACAATTTTGGAAGGTGTTCGCTAAAAAGAAAACTAATTAACATCTCTTTAGTTTTATTCTTGGGTTTTTAAGCGACACAGGATTCCACGTTAAGAAAACACCTATCAGTAAAAAGAAGTAATATACAAGGTGTGTCATATAAGTGCCGACTTCGAAGCTGTATTTACCAAGATAGAAAGGAATAACGAATGGAACATATTTTTTTCATAATACAAGGTGTGTCATAAAAGAGCCGAGTTTGAAGCTGTACCAAGTACATACAAGGTGTGTCATAAAAGTATCAAGATGAAGCTGTATTTACCATGATAGAAATGAACAATGAATGAAACGTTTTTTTTTTTTTTTCTCTTCAAAAAACAAGGTGTGTCATAAAAGTCCCGAGTTTAAAGCTGTACTATGTACATACAAGGTGTGTCATAAAAGTATTGAGATTGAAGCTGTATTTACCAAGATAGAAATGAACAATGAATGGAATTTTTTTTTTTTTCAGAATACAAAGTGTGTCATAAAAATGCCGAGTTTGAAATTGTATTTACCAAGATAGAAATGAACAATGAATGGAATGTTCATTTTTTTTCAGAATACAACGCGTGTCAAAAAGTACAAAAAATGTTGATACTTTTTGACACCTTGTATGTATTTACCAACCCCTCTGCACAAACAGGATGTGACACAAGATCAATTTATTAAACAGAGTTTAACAGGTTTGAATTCAGTTTTCCTTCTAGACTGGTTGGCTGATTTGATTTTACAATCTTAAACACATTTTTTTCTATTTCACCTTGACACTGACACATAAAAATTTAAAAGGGTGCAGTAAAATCATATACATGCGCCCCAGTGTTTTTTTTCTTCCCCCACCATTTCCAGCTAACTGTAAATACATTTCAATATTTTCTTGGAAACGAATTACACAAGGTAGGGGTTAGATGGCTTTAGTTGATCATAGATAAAAAAAAAAACTTTACAATTTATTAACATTTTTTTAGTTGGGACCCATCAAATTACATCTGTGCATCCCAAGATGCACTAAATTAAAAAGCTATCAGTATCACTATATAAGTCGTCGGGTGGCCTAAAGTCTGTATCAGCCAAACAGCGAGGGAGTCTATCCCCCTTTCACTAGCACTAGACTGAGGAGATTGTTTTAGCGTTTAAGGTGGAGCACCACACCTACCATCAGCTCCTGACTTTACTGCATAGATCTCTATGTTACTCATATGCCGAGTTGGCGAGGGCCCAGTGGAACACTATTGACTGAGCTAACTGGCTCCTATATATAAGTGGAGCAAAGGAACAAAACACCGACAAGTGTATGTAGGAGATATATTCGCTAAGCATTAAGCTCAGCTTCATCAGTTGATCATATTTGTATGATGCTTTAATGATCAAATAAACGACTGATGAAGCTGAGCTTAATGCTTGGCGAACTATATTCCTACATACACTTGTCCGAGTTTTGTTCCTTTGCTCCACTTATCTTTACTACATTTTGTCAGATTTACTCCAATATATATATATGAAGTAGTCAAACAATGCGTTTGAAAATGGCGAAGGCCGACAATTTGTGGGAGATTATGTGCTTAATTAAAGTCATATCTAACTTTGTTAATTAATTAATTATAATTAAATGAATTAGGCGTGCATATCGGTTTAAATATAAAGCGTAAACAAATTGAAAAAAGTCGATCTCTGTATGTACATTTCAGCCCATTAGGCCTCATCAGCAGAGCTATAGACGGGCAGTGCTTTGTGTGATTCGAACCCTACCTGTCAGGCTGACATTCTAACCACTACACTAGCTGGCTTCACACACACACATACACTCACGCATATATTCTATCCCAGATATCTACCACTCTTTTATAGATATAGCAACCTTTAACATTAATGACCAACACACATAAGGACAGACAGAAGTAAAGTTTGTTCAAACAAAGACCCAAAGAGCAGATTTTTGCATAGATATTAACTTGACCCTGCCCCCCAACATAAACTATGAAAGGTCGACCTGTGAGGAAAGGAGATCAGCAGAGTGGTCATCGTTAGACAGCAAAATATGCCATTTCTGGCCAGAGAGAGACAGGGACTTTGATATGAAATACAAAATGCTTTTTTGACCTCATAAATAGTTGGATGGATTAGGTCAGATCAATGAACAACTAGATATTGAACACTCATGAATAAATAGGGAAACATGTCTATATATTCCATGCAAAAGATGGAAGAACAGGAAATAGTGGATACCACAAAGAGGCTCTTGAAAACTAATCAGGACTTTTAGGCTCGAAACTATTGTGTATTTATATCATACACGTATCCCTGTATCCATAGAATCTTGTTGAAATATATATCCTAATTATTTCATCAAAAACATTATCGCCAACCCCACAAGAGTATGTAAGATAATGAATATTATTACTATTAAGTTTCATGTGCATAACACAATCATCAGACAGGGGAATTAGTCAGAAGTGGTTGGTCAAGGATCTGTTTGGTTTGTTTGACGGCATATCAACCTCAGTGGGTCATTTAATGCCGATAAAGTTTTGAAATAAATTCTTAATGGATACTCAATTTTTAAAAAAATACATTTTTCTATTTAACCCAAACCCTAACAGGTACTACCACTCCGGGTCAAAGTCCAGAGCCCTGTTCCTTTAAGGATTTATCAAAAAATGGCCAAAAAATGACCTTTTCATTTAAAGTTACCCGAGTTATTTCCCTTAAATTAAAAACTTCTAAATATATTTTATATTACATTGTAACAAAGGTTATCGTTTGGGTCAGATTAGAAAAACGAATATGGTGGAATGAGGCGGTATAGGATGTTAAGAGTTAATAATCCAAATGGAATATTCTAATTTTTTTAAATTGAATTATGATAAACTTTTTCTTAATAAATTTATTAATTTTCATAATTGGTAATTTATTGTGTTAACCACACCAATAATTGTTGGTTTAGTTTGACCGAACTTAATTTTCAATTTTCTAATCGTTTACATTTTGTTTCTCCAAGTTAACATGAATATTTTTTCTTTGAACTTTCAATCAATCCCCATTTCTTTTGAGATGTGCTGAGCTGATTAAATTGATGCAAGTTATCTCCAGAGAAAATGTTTCATTTATTATTAATAAAGACAATGAAATATTTATTTCTGTTCAATTCGGTGATTTGAGTATAGCATCTCTGATTTTTATTTCATACTATATAATACTTTATTGTAGAGGATGACATTACATATGTATAGGATTGTTTTAGTTTAAAAGTCCTTATAAGATTAGGTTATCTTTCATTACCTACCCCCCACACACACACACATCGTCACTTCTTTTAACTTTGCTATTCTGACCTTATAGCAAGTCACCTTGTCTAGGTTATATCTCTGACTCTGGTTGATGATACCTGTTCGTTCATATATACACACACACACACGCACGCTTTTGATATCAAAACTGGTATCATCATCTGTTGATTTTTGGGGGTGGGGAGAAATTTTTTTTTTTTATAAAATAACTGATATATATTTTTGGCAAGATTATATGAATACAGAAATATGAACATCACACGCACACGCGCGCACACACAATATATCATTTTTCTTTTTTCTTTTTTTGTAAGCAAGAATGACTTGACGGAAAAGACCAAAAAATTGAGTGTCCAAATTTGACTCTCCGGGGTTGGGGTAAGAAACCAAATGAGTTGTAATAATGATAAATGCTCAATGCACACGTAGACCAAATTTAATAAAAAATCAAATCGTAACTGAATGGTGGAGAAACGCATCACATGGTTGGATTGTTAACAGTGGAGACACCATTTACTCTTGTGCCTACATTTGTTCAAAATCTCCAATCTTTAATTTAATAATTCTTTAGGTTGCAATGGCTAGCTTTTCTTCCATATAGAGATGGCAGAATTTACATATTCTTTTAATAATAATACATTCAGTCCTTAAAAGTCTAGAAATAAAATTCAGTCCTTAAAAATCTAGAAATAAAATTCAGTCCTTAAAAATCTAGAAATAAAATTCAGTCTTTAAAAATCTAGAAATAAAATTAAGGCTTTAAAAATCTGAGAAAATAAAATTCAGGCTTTAAAAATCTGAGAAAATAAAATTCAGGCTTTAAAAATCTAGAAATAAAATTCAGGCTTTAAAAATCTAGAAATAAAATTCAGTCTTTAAAAGTCTAGAAATAAAATTCAGGCCATAAAAGTCTAGAAATAAAATTAAGGCTTTAAAAATCTAGAAATAAAATTCAGGCTTTAAAAATCTAGAAATAATTCAGGCTTTAAAAATCTAGAATAAAATTCAGTCTTTAAAAATAGAAATAAAATTCAGTCTTAAAAATCTAGAAATAAATTCAGTCTTTAAAAAAAATCTAGAAATAAAATTCAGTCTTTAAAAATCTAGAAATAAAATTCAGTCTTAAAATCTAGAAAAAATTCAGTCTTTAAAATCTAGAAATAAAATTCAGTCTTAAAAATCTAGAAATAAAATTCAGTCTTAAAATCTAGAAATAAAATTCAGTCTTAAAAGCTAGAAATAAAATTCAGTCTTAAAATCTAAAAATAAAATTCAGAAAATCTAGAAATAAAATTCCGTCTCTAAAATCTAGAAATAAATTCAGTGTTTAAAGTGTTAACAATTGGAAATACATTAAAAACAATAAAATCATCAAAGAAGAGAGAGTTTCTTGAAATGCAAACAAATATGCAATAAATTAGAGTATGAGTGTGATTTGTCAACTTGTTAATGTGATTTATCCGTTCGCCCAATTGTTGGCGAGTTGAAGGAGGGTGGCCATTAGCGTGCATTGATCAGATCTAATGCAATCATTGATGCAATATTTATTGACGCAAAGATCAAATTAGAACCAATCAAGTTCAATCACTGATCAATGCATCTTATACACCTAATAGATTATTGTTACACGTCGTCTTAGCAGGTGCGACTGGTGTTATCGTTATCAGGGCAGAAAATGGAACAGAGGCCATTTGTATTCACTTCACAATAACGCCAGGAAGATATATATATATATGGGGATTTACGAAACCCCTTCATCACGGCAGGATGTGACACAAGAAGGTCAATTTTAAAAGTGCTTTTGAATTCGCAAGTTTTCCTTTTACTACACTGGTTGTTGAACCAAGGCTGAAGAACCCAGTCAGCCCTACTATTTATCCATAGATGGGAGGGGTATATATATATATATATATATAAAAAAGTAAAGTCGTCCGGGCGGCCTAAAGTCGGTATCAGCCAGTCAGCGAGGGAGTCTATCCCCTTTTCAATAGCGCTAGACCAAGGAGATTGTTTTTGCGTCTGAGGTGGAGCGCCACACCTACCATCAGCTCCTTACTTTACCGCACAGATCCCTGTGCTACTCATACGCTGAGTTGGCGAGGACCGGTATCGAACTAGGAACCTTGTGATTTCTAGCCGAACGCTCTACCGACTGAGCTAACCCGGCCCCTATATATATATATATATATATATATATATATATATATGAGAAGTAAACAATGTGTTTGATATGGCTTTTAGCCGACAATTTTTGGGAGAATATGTGCTTAATTGAAGTCATACCTAATTTTGAAAATTAATTGATAATTAATGAATTAGGCGGGCATACCTGTTAAAATGTAAGGCTAAACAAATCGAGAAAAAGTCAATCCCTGAAATGTACATATAGGGATTGACAAATGAATAAAGAATAAAGCATAATAAAAAGCAAATAAAAAAGACAGACAAAAAACAAACAAAAAAACACAAGAAGAAGAATAGTAATAAACAACTTAAGAACAAGAATAAATAAAGAATAGAAATAATAGAAATAATAAATATAAAAAATATAATAATATCATTGGAATAATATATAATATAATATAGGAATATAATATCATTATAAAAGGCATTCTTTTAGTGGTTTAAATAATGTAAAAGGCATTTATAATATAATATAAATAAAGAAATATAAAGTATATATATATAAAATATTTTTATGAATATATAAAGAATAAGAGATAAAATGTATAGAAAAGGAATTTTTATTAATCTATTTGTACTTTTTAAATCCCGGACAATACCAGGTAGCCCTGCTTGTTAAAGATAGAGAAAGAGAAAAAAATGGATTTAGGATAATTTATTAGTCACCAGAAAATATATCTTTATCTGGCTTATCATTACAAAGAAGAATGGCAAGCCTTATTTCTTTCACTGATAAATACAGTCAAACTGCAATTCTTGAAGGTTTCACTTTGTTGGATTTGATTATTAAATTTCAAACAATGATTGAATCAGAATGTTTGGGAGCTTTGCATCTTACTGCATAAAATTCCAAATGAGACATCAATATATATATATATATATTAAGAAGAAAATATTTTAAAAATATAACACAGGATGTTATGATCAGGGGAAATAATTTTATGTGTCAATACTTAAGCATTTCAGTATATTGTACCATCTTCAGGACACAGTTAAGTAATGTTTATGTGAGGGACAAAATGAAAGATGTTAAGTGTATAGTGAATGTGTGAAATATATATATATATATATATATATATGTATGTATGTATGTATGTGTGTGTGTGTGTGTGTGTATCCAAAATTGGTAGTAAGGGATGATTCTACATGGGATCTTCAAAATCTCACTGTATAATTATTGCATGTTTTAGTAGGTGCAAATACAAGGATTTTAATGAATCCCTAAAGAGAGCTCAATGTATAATAATCTATTTTAGATTAAATACAGAGCAATATATATATATATATGACACACACACCAGGATTAAATAACATGTTCCTGTGAAAATAGCAAATTTTAATTAAAAGAAAAAAAAAAAGAAATGCTAAAACATTAGTTATATGGAGCTACCATTGCTACTTGCCCAAGTTCACTTGCACCACCTAAGTGACAGTTTAAAATATGGAAGGTATTTTTGCCATACCATGTATGATAAATAATTTGAAATATGATGTCTAGAAATGTAAAAATGAGGAACTGGACATTTTTTTAATTCACATGACCAAAATTTGAACCACCCCACCCCTTACAATCTGAATTGATAAAAACATTTTTTTCAATTTTATTTTTATAAAATAAGCTAGTCATTATAAAATTAGATCATTAATGAATAAATGCTGAAAAAATTATCAAAATCAGACAATTCCTTGATTTTTAGTAATTGTTTGAAATTAGGAAATTTAAAAAGAAAAACATTTTTTTCCTACATTTAATATTTTTGCACATACCTAGTTGATACTGTAATTTCAAATTTATAAAATATTGGCACACTACAATGTTTTATGATTTTTGTGGGTGTTGCATATGATAAAAATGTATTAAGATTTATTGGTTTGTGAGAAGAGATATTCAAATTTATTTTTTATTTATTTATTTTTTCATTGTCCTTTTAAAAATG
Organism: Doryteuthis pealeii; assembly: GCA_023376005.1. Lineage (NCBI taxonomy): Eukaryota > Metazoa > Mollusca > Cephalopoda > Myopsida > Loliginidae > Doryteuthis > Doryteuthis pealeii. Next base: position 35,490,642 of record CM042160.1, on the reverse strand, counting down.
GTCATTTTTCTAACATATGAACATGTTTTAACCTGAATCAAGTACTTTTTCCCTTTTACACTAACATGATGGCAGAATCAAAGATAAACACAAAAGGATCTTTTTTTTTTTTTATTATCTATAAATTTAAAAAAACAAAACAGAACAAAACAAATTAAAAAAAACTAGTGATGTCATTTTGCAAGCACAGTGACAGGCTAAAGAACAAAGAAACTTCAAGGGAGATAACCTCTTTTTCCCCCTCTTATCAACCAGCAAAGGTCATATATTATCTCACTCATAATCTGAATGGTTGAAAACAGCATGAAAAAGTTGGTTCTTTAAGTTTGTAGAAAATATTTTATTAGAGAAGTGTTTGTTTGTTTCCCCTAATAAGATGCCAGGATGAATCTCGACTTAAAGATATATTAGTTTAAAAAATGTAAAAAAAAATTTCTTTTTAAATAAATTGCTTGAAAATCAAATTAGATTTGAAATCACATTCTATTCATAAAATTTAGGATTGCAAACAAAAGGAAATGCCACAGAAATACCTCTCTATAGTGCAGCAGAAATATTCTTTAATTAGCTCTGATGATGGTCTTATACAGATTGAAATATTGCAGTATTAGCCAATAAATATAACATTGATTAATAACATCTATGTGTTTTTTCAAATTTCTTCTCTGATATTAGTCAAGTAATATAAAAATCTCTCTTAGAATGACAAATTTACTTAAAAAAAAAAAACAAAAAAAAACAACTAAATATTCTTTAAAACGATTAGGATAATCTGTGACAATCAGTTGAATACTTTGTCAGATAAAGTATCTGATACCGTTTCATCTGAACTCTTTGTATAGCAGAAAAAAAAGATATCTCTCTCTCTTTTTATTTGTATAGTAGAAAAAAAGCACCTCTCTCTCTCCCTCTATCTTTGTATAGTAGAAAAAAGCATCTCTCTCTCTCATGCTCTCTATCTCTCGCTTTCTCCATTCCTTTCATGTCTTTCTCTAACTTCTCTCTCTAGATCTAAAGTGAATTTTCTTTTATTTTTATTTTTTATCATTGCTTCTTTCAAATTGCAACACAGAAACGTTTTTGGTCTTTATTTGATTTTTTTTTGTCGTCCATCTTGCCAGTGGCAAATGAGAGAATTTATCAGCTAAGCACAACTGTAGACCAACTAACCTTTTATGATCATGAAAGATCAAAGAAACTCTTTGATAATGATAACACACAAAACCAAGGAACAAATCTATCATTTTGATGCTCTTAATTAATCAACCAACAATATAAATGAACACGTTCTTTGCAACAGTACACAAAGAAAAAAGAAAAAAAATCAACAAAATATCTAATGATGAAAATAAATAAAATTATTCGGATACAGATAATAAACACTCAAAAACGTCTTATTTTTCAACACTAATAAACCGTATGCGTGTTCGTTTGATAGCATAATAATTAAATCCTAATACTTTGTTATTAAATGTCTTACATTGTTTTTTACTAGGTTACAACGAAAAACAAATAAATAAAATAAAATGAAGAAATAAAAAAGAAAAAGAAATTGGTGTCTTTGTCACTTTTATGTTAATCTAGACTGTTCTCATTATTCAGTGCCTGAAGCAAGAAAAAAAAAAAAAATCTCCCCCCCCCCTCTTCTTACTCAGCTACTACAGCTTAACAAAATGCACCCCCCACCCTATCTGCATATTTATATTTGTTTAGAGGGTCAGGGCTCAAATACAAAACTCAATTTTAGATTAACATGTTTTTTGGGGGGATTTATTTTTTATTTTATTTTATTTTATTTTTTAAACATTTTATCAACAGTTTATTTTCTAAGCTAAAAGGCAAAGAAAAGGCTTTTTATATAATTGTTCATTAATAATAGAAATTAAGTAGGGACATGACGGCATTAGCCACTACCGAGTGGTTAGTAGTCCATCAATCATGTTAGTTTGTAGCAAGTAAACAGTGTCAGTAAAAAAAATAAAATAAAACTAAAACAAAATTATAAAAAAAAACAAAACACAGTGGTTTATAAAGAGACAGTCAAGAAAAAGAAGAAAAAAAACTTTCAACATGAATCTGATCCAATCTTGCCCATATAACCAAATTAGAATCTTTATTCTATTCTTAAATTATTTTTTTAGACCATATTTCCTTCTCCTAGACTGGTTACCTAGCCATGGTTAAAGAATCCAGTCTACCCTGCTATTTATTCATAGCTGTGGGGAGAACTGGATTCATACCTTTCCCAAGAGAATTAGTGCCATGTGAAATGCCAAGGGCTTCGTCCAAGAATTGAACTCGCGTTGACGAGTCCATTTCCTATGACTCTAACCATTAGACCACGCGCCTCCATAAACATAAAGCATCTCCATTATACGGTGTATATACATTTATTACAAAGTGTAAAGATTTTAATGTTATATGAAAATTAAAACAGCCCTGCCCAGGATTTGAACTAGTCTCGTCACATCCATTTTTTATGATGATAACCATTACACTACAGTACCTCCAGTATAAGGTGTATATTCATGGGCACTTATTCCAGTATATATATCTACCAACCCCTCCACACAAGCAGGGTCTGATAAAAGGTCAATTTCTTAAGAGGTTTGAATTCAGAATTTCCCTTCTCGTAGACTAGTTGTCTAACCAAGGTTAAAGAGCCCAGTCTGCCCTACTATTTATCCACAACTGAAGGGAGAATAGTTGGATTCATATCTTTCCCAAGGGTATTAGTGCAATGTGAAATGCAAACAGCCACATCCAGGATTTGAACTCATCTCATCTATTTCCAATGATGATAACCATTACACCACAAGCATCTCCATTATAAAAAGGTGTATATACATTTATTACATAGTGTAACGATTTTAATGTCACATGAAAATTAAAACAAATCCTCTACAAATAACAATCAAGCGGAATATAATGGCCTTGCAACAACGCTGGCAACAATTGTTGATGACTCGAGTGAAACGAAAAAAGAAATTAAAATCTTTTCATAAAACGGTTCAAAGAAAATTAATCTTATATTTGTTTTATTTCAGATTTGGGTTATGAGGTAATTGTCAGATTAATTTAAAACATTTTGTTTTCTAATTTACAAAAGAAAAAAAAGAGAAGAAAGAGAAAAAGAAAGAAAAGACCATGTAAGCAATTAAAATGCACAATCATAGAAAGCGAGAGAAATCACATGGGTCGACTGGGAGGGAAAAATTAAGTCACTCTCTAATTGGAGGGAAATAAATGTGTATTCATGAAATGTGTGTACAAGTATGGTTAAATGATAGAAATAACTACAGAAAAAAAAAAAAATACATGCTTGAAAGTAATTAACAAACAAGAGCTTTCATCAATATTTCAATGTATATTCACATCCTCATCAGAAC
>CM042160.1:35464753-35484753 GCA_023376005.1 Doryteuthis pealeii | reverse complement strand
AGAGGGGGAAGTCACACACAGAGAGAGGGGGGGAAGGAAGAGAGGGGGGGAAGTCACAGAGAGAGAGAGGGGAAGTCACAGAGAGAGAGAGAGAGGGGGAGTCACAGAGAAGGGGGGAGTCACAGAGAGAGAGAGAGGGGGGAAGTCACAGAGAGAGAGAGAGGGGGAAGTCACCAGAGAGAGAGGGGGGAAGTCACAGAGAGAGAGGGGGAAGTCACAGAGAGAGAGGGGAAGTCACAGAGAGAGAGGGGGGAAGTCACAAGAGAGAGGGGGGGTCACAGAGAGGAGGGGGGGAAGTCACAGAGAGAGAGAGAGGGGGGAGAAGACAGAGAGAGAGAGGGGGGAAGTCACAGAGAGAGAGAGGGGGGAAAGTCACAGAGAGAGAGAGAGAGAGGGGGGGAGTCACAGAGAGAGAGGTCAGAGAACGCATGAAAGGAACAGGAAATAAAGCAAAATATAAGGTTGGTAGAAAGACAAATAGAATAAGAAAGAGGGAAATCGAGAGAAAGAGTGGGAGATAAAAATATAGAAGGAGGGGGGATAGAAGGAGAAGGAGGGGGATAGAAGGAGCAGGAGGGGGGATAGAGGGCAGGAGGGGGAGGGGGATAGAAGGAGAAGGAGGGGATAGAAGGAGAAAATAAAAGAAGTAAAGATAAATATGATCAGTGAAACAGGGATAAAGAAGAAAGCATGGAAGAAAGGAGAACAAAAAGGAGCAAGAAAATAAGAAATTCATAGCAAGAGAGAGAGAGAGAGAGATAGAGAGAGAGAAAGTAAAAATTTAAGAGAGAGAGGAGGGGGGGAAATAGAATTAGAGCGAGAGAAAAATAGAGCGCCATATTGCTTTGAGAGAGAGAGAGAGAGAGAGAGAGAGAGAGAGAGAGAGAGCAAACGGAGAGAAAGGTGACCAGTGACCATGTTGACGATTAATCAAATTGTAAATGAAGACAAACTATTCGGATGAGAAACGAGGCGGCCGATCTGTGTCAGATTACAAACAGCCTCTCTCAATGGGTGACGCAAGATAGCAATCAGGCCCGAGGACAACAATCAGATTGGCTTTGGTTAGCAGCAGCAAACGCTCTATTCTCCATTGAGCTGAACGGTGAAGCCCAGCTGACCAAATGATTGACTATATTTGCAACATAATCAACAAGACAGATTGTTGTAGGCTGCATTATGTACAGTGACCAGCGGCATTTAGTTTAAAGCAGGGTGGACTGAACTGAACATATACACGCAGAGCTCTGCTGCTGCGGCTGCTGCAAGTTGAGGGGGGAAATACTCAGGGCCCTGGCATTCATGAAAATATGATTTGTTGTTGTAATGATATTATACAAATCACATTACTAATAAATTTGTTGATGTCTGGAATAGATTGTCAAGAATTAGTTGTTATTGATTATACAGGTGAAAAGGAGTCAGTGCTCCACGAGATGGCGGCAATGACCTCTCGGTTCAATAGGTTCATCCACATTGCAAACAAGGTCATCAATATCTCGTTATACAAACCAAATGAGAAAAAGAACGGAAAAGAGCCAGTCAGAGGATGAACCACCATTAAAAAAAGGGAGCAAGTGTCTAAAAATTAAAAGGAGTGAGGTTCACCATTGCTTTTTCAAGTTAATTAAATTTAGATTTAAATACTCAGATTTTTTTTTTTTTTTTTTCATAAATTAAAATTAGAAAAATTGTTCAGTTTTATTTCAATTAAAGACCTAAATGTTATTTCTAGAAAAAAAAAAAAAAATTTTTTTAAATGCAGCCCCCTCCCCCACCAAAAAAAACAAAACAACAACAAACAAAAAAATAACTTATTAATAAAATTAACAAAATAATTGCATTAAATAACAGAGAAAAGAAAACGTTCATGTCTCAAATCTCTAAAGCTTTATTATATAGTTTGTTTTATTAAAAATTAGAAAAAAAAAAACCCTTAAAAACTCAACATTGAAATTAACAAAATAATTGCATTAGATAACACAAAAAAAAAAAACACAAAAAAAGAGAAAAAAAAGAAAAAAAAAAAAAGATAAATAAAGAATAAAAAAAAAAAAAAAAATAGGGGTTCAGGTCTCAAATCTCTAAAGATTGATTATTAAAGATTTGTTTTTTGTTTCCATATTATTTACACAACAAATAAACTTAAAACCAAATTATAAAAATTAAATCAATATATTTGATATTTATATCTTGTGCTTCAAGGATTTTTCTTCTTTTCTTCCTGATATCAGTTCATTAAAATTCTACTGAAAACCTTTAACAGAGTTGAATCAGCATCCTTTCAGAAGATCTGTGCCATTTTTAAACATTGTCCAGTTTATTTTGTCATCAAAATGATGATAACATCTGAGAGAGAGAGAGAGAGAGAGAGACAGAGAAAAGACTTCTGTGGATTGAAGAGGAAATGAGTGTGTCTTATGTATGTCATAATATGGATAATATCACTAAGAAACATCAAGTGACATTTCTCATTAACTATTCTTAACTTACTAAACAAAAATAATAATAGTGTTCTGCACTTTAAATTATTCTTTTAGAAGATGTCTACAGAAAAGTGGAGGCCCATTGTGTAATGGTTATTGGGGTTGTAGCAAATGGACACAGTGTGAGGAGTTCAAATCCTGGACAAGGCTGTTAGCATTTCACATAGAACAAATACCCTTGGGAAAGGTACAAATCCAACTATTCTCCCTTCAGCTATGGATAAATAGTAGGGCAGACTGGGCTCTTTAACCTTGATATGGCAACCAGTCTAGAAGGAAAACTGAATTCAAACAAAAGGGGCCCTCTTCACACTTGTAGTATGGGTTATAAAAAAAAAAAAAAAAGTTCATGATGAATTGATCTTAATGGCATGTCAACCAATCAGGGTTATTTTGTGCCTAGAGATGTAAGGGAATCACATTCATTCTGCATTCTAATTTTAAATTTTAGTTCAGGCGCATGGTGTACTGGTTAGAGTTGTAGGAAATGGACTTGTTGACCATAGTTCAAACCTGGACAAAGCTACAGTTAAAAAAGCGCTAATACCCTTAGGAAAGGTATGCATCAAACTACTCTCCGTTCAGCTATGTTTAAATAGTAGGGCAGACGGGTTAGGCAACCAGTCTAGGAGAAGGAAAACTGAATTCAAACCTGTTAAACTCCGCTTGGGATGGTCACTATTTGAATAGGTTCAGTCCTAATTAATGATCTATTTCACTCATTTTTTTCTTGTAGTTAGAGTCGTAGGAAATGACCCAAGTTCAAATCCTGGACAAGGCTATTTGCATTTCACATAGTACTAATACCCTTGGGAAAGGTATGAATCCAACTATCTCCCTCCAGTTATGGGTAAATAGTAGGAGAGACTGGGTTATTTAATCTTGATTAAGCAATTGGTATAGGCAAAGGAAAACTCTGAATTAAGTTAAACTCCACTCAAAAATTGACCTTGTGCTACATCCTGCTCGCACAGAAGTGTTGATAAATACCTACTTATAATTCCAGATCAATTGGGGGACAGGGTTAAAGAACCTTTTATGAGCCAAGCAACAAAATACCCACGCTTTGTTGTAGAAGGGCTAGTAGTAACATTCTGACAATAAATATACACAGAGAATTTGGAAGACACGAGACACAAAACAGAATGGTCAATTCCTAGCAACAGCTCCAGACTTTCAGAAATCTTCTGATGAAGGGATCTTTATCTAGAAATATTAAGAATAGATCAAAGGTAAACAAACAACATAGTTACCTTGTTTTTCTTTACACTTGCATTGTGATAGCCTTTAAAACCAACCACCAAACCAATATAAACACAATGCTTTAAGCAAATTATAAAACACTTTTAAAACTCACTAAATTATGCAATTCAATGGTGATTATCAAAATGACTAATTCCCATCATAAATACTTATAAGCTGAAAGCACTTAAAAATTGAGATCATATATATATATATATTATATATATATATATTATTTATAATATATATTATACACACACACACACACACACACACACATTATGAAGATAGGAGGGTTGGAGTAAAATCCGACAGTATGGAGGTAAGGTAAAAGGAAAAGTGGACAAAAAATGACTCAAACAAGTAGAAGTAGGAGAGAAATATTTCGTCCTTCTTTACGCGAAGAACATCAGTCTGATGAAGTTCCTCACGTAAAGCAGAACAAAATATTTCTCTCCTACTTCTACTTGTTTGAGTCATTATTTTTTGTCCACTTTTCCTTTTACCTTACCTCATATATGAGTTTTCTCAATTTTCAAATTATTCCTAAGAAGTTAACCCCCTTTCAAAACATTTTGAACAGATTGATAAAAAGGGACTATCACAGTCTCCTCATTATTCTGTGATAAAAAAAATTTTTTTTAAATAAAAAAATAAAAAAAAATAAATTTTTTTACTCTTCCTTATATCAACAAAAGCCCTGAAGAAGATCTACTCAACAGATCGAAACACTGCAGCATCGGCTAATAAACTTACCACTCATTTTATTTAATCCTGTGTTTTTTCAAATTTCTCACTATACCACATACAGTCGGATTCACTTCCATTTCTCTTCACACACATATATACATGTTTATTTACAACTAGAAGAGGCTACTTCGTGTTGCTTGGAAGTTGATATAAGGGGGATAATAAAAAGTTAGTCTCGCAGATCCATTGACTGTTTTGGTCTTAATTGATTTATGTTTTAATCACGAATGCAACCAATGACTTTCCTCTTCTCTTACTATTCGAATCCTAATTTTTAAAATATCTTTAGGAGTATATAGGGGCCGGCTTAGCTCAGTCGGTAGAGCGTTCGGCTAGAAACTACAAGGTTCCTGTTCGATACCGGTCCTCGCCAACTCAGCGTATGAGTAGCACATGGATCTGTGCGGTAAAGTAAGGAGCTGATGGTAGGTGTGGCGCTCCACCTCAGATGTTAAAACAATCTCCTTGGTCTAGCGCTATTGAAAAGGGGATAGACTCCCTCGCTGACTAGCTGATACCGACTTTAGGCCGCCCCGTCGACTTTACTTACTTACTTTTATGAGTATAAAAGAAATTATTTTTGCACAAATTCTTTCGTTTTCTAAAGGCTAAATTTTGCGAAAATGAGGATTTTTAGTGCATTCTAGTAGATGATCATTGATGCTATTTCCTCAAACAATGGTGCAAGTAAAATATTCATTTTTGGTATCAATATTCAGTATGCTAACACAACTTTTGCATAATAGACAATTTGATATTTTAAAAAAGTGAAAAATCAACCTACCCTACTGTATATGTATTGACTAGCAGTGGTTACCCGGCGTTGCCTGGGTAGAGAGAGATTTTTTAAAAGTTAGTCCCGCAGATCCATTATTACTGAATCGTTAGTTTAATCCTCGTGGGATACCCCATTTAAATCCCTTTGTAAAAAAAAAAAAAAAAAAATAACCTTGCATTGATCCAGCTACTCTGAAAAGAAATGTTAATGCCTACTATCTAAAATATTAAATGAAAAAAAAAAAAAAAAAAAAATCCATGCTGTTATCATTTAAATTTCATTTTTTAACTATCTTCATGAATATAAATCAAATCTATTATTTTTGCTCAAAAACCAAGCCCTGGTGATATTTAATGTGTATATATATTTACTTTGTCATTAATTTCTTCATTTTCAAAGTTTCCTCCGGACATACATATACACACAACTGCCCTTTATAGATAGATAGACAGATAGATAGATAGACAGATAGATAGATAGACAGACAGATAATAGACAGACAGATAAATAGACAGACAGATAAATAGATAGATGATTTCAATAAATGTCTTCCCTTGATGATGGTGATTGCCACCAGAAGAAGACCATTTTTACAAGTAGTTCGGTTGTGAGCACGCAGAGGGCCCACTGGTCTAAATTTGTTTTTATGTTCCCTGTCACACATGAACCACTTTCTCGGCTTCCTCTCACATGCGACCGTACATGACCGAGAAGCCTAGTCCTCAACAGGCAGGTCCTAATACACAGGTCTCATATACGAGAAGTCTTAAATGTAGGAAATGTGTCCATGCCGTCCGCCATGTGCCGCTTACAAAGAGGCCACTTCAGGATGGGGTGCTCGAGCCGCCTTACCTCAAATCCTTACAGTTTTACTACAGTTTTGTAAAGAAATATTTCTTAATCTAAATGAGCAACACTTAAGAAATTTATTGAAACAATTTTGTTTGGATTATTAATCCTAACTAAGCAATAATGTTATATAATTATTATACATTTCCAACTTCAAAAAAATTACCTATAAACCTAATTAATAATATTTAATTATATACAAATAATTATTTAAGTAAGATCATTAATTTCTTTCTTTTGAAGCGTGGAAATTTTAATTCCTTACAATTAGTTACACCTTGCAGCTATATAATTTTTAATTATTGGTTATTGTTAAATGACCCCCCTCCCCTTTTTCAATGAGAGCCCACGTACGCTTTCCTCATGAGAAGTGTCTTAGGCACAAATACCTTGGTGGAGCCGATCAGGTCTGATCTGAATTCAGAGTTTTTCTTCTCTAAGACCAGTTGCCATATCAAGATTAAAGAGCCCAGCCTACCCATAGCTGGAGGGAGAATAGTTGGATTCATACCTTTCCCAGGGGTATTAGCACTATGTGAAATGTAAACAGGCTTATTTAGGATTTGAACTCTGGTAGCTGATCCCTGGGTACTCCCTAATTCCCGGAGCTCCAGAACTGGAACTTCACCATCAGATAGAGTTTAATGTTATACCTAGGACAATATGACCTTCAGTCACCACCTTCTAGCAAATATGATAAAAAAAGTGGGGCATGCCATAAGGGCAATAGGGTTGGAACAATCATATAGGTGCTAGGGTTTGATGTGACCAGCCGATTGATTGGAGGGGGCCCCCTTCAACTGCCTGTCTAGCCTAAGTAAAGGCCAAAGTGGAGTTGCATGTCATGGATGGCTTAACCACTTGGATTCCATCCTTAAACATCATGGGTCGCCAACCATGGCCAACAAGAGAGAGAAACAAAGAGAAAAAAAAAGAGAGAGAAACAAAGAGAAAAAAAAAAAAAGAGAGAGAAACAAAAGAGAAAAAAAAAAAAAAGAGAGAGAAACAAAGAGGAAACAAAAGAGAGAGAAACAAAGAGGAAAAAAAAAGAGAGAGAAGAAACAAAGAGAAAAAAAAAGAGAGAAAAAAAAAAAGAGAGAAACAAAGAGAAAAAAAAAAAAAAAAAAGAGAGAGAAACAAAGAGAAAAAAAAAGAGAGAGAAGAAACAAAGAGAAAAAAAAAAGAGAGAGAAACAAAGAGAAAAAAAAAAAGAGAGAGAAACAAAGAGAAAAAAAAAGAGAGAGAGAAACAAAGAGAAAAAAAAAAGAGGAGAAACAAAGAGAAAAAAAAAAAGAGAGAGAAACAAAGAGAAAAAAAAAAGAGAGAGAAACAAAGAGAAAAAAAAAGAGAGAGAAACAAAGAGAAAAAAAAAAAGAGAGAGAAACAAAGAGAAAAAAAAAAGAGAGAGAAACAAAGAGAAAAAAAAGAAGAGAGAACAAAGAGAAAAAAAAAGAGAGAGAAACAAAAAAAAAAAAAAAGAGAGAGAAACAAAGAAAAAAAAAAAAAAAAAAAGAGAAAAAAAAGAGAAAAAAGAAAAAAAAAGAGAGTGAAACAAAGAGAAAAAAAAAGAGAGAGAAAACAAAGAAAAAAAAAAAGAGAGAAAAAAGAAAAAAAAAGAAGAGAAACAAAAGAGAAAAAAAAAGAGAGAACAAAGAAAAAAAAAGAAGAGAAACAAAGAGAAAAAAAAGAGAGAGAAACAAAGAAAAAAAAAAGAGAGAGAGAGAAAAAAGAAAAAAAAAGAAAAAAGAAGAAATAAAGAAAAAAAAAAAGAAAAAGAGAGAGAGAGAGAAACAAAGAAAAAAAGAGAGAGAGAAACAAAAAGAAAAAAAGAGAGAGAGAGAGAGAGAAACAAAGAAAAAAAGAAGAGAGAGAGAAAGAGAGAGAAACAAAGAAAAAAAAGAGAGAGAGAGAAACAAAGAAAAAAAAGAGAGAAGAGAGAAACAAAGAAAAAAAAAGAGAGAGAGAGAAACAAAGAAAAAAGAGGAGAGAGAGAACAAAGAAAAAAAGAAGAGAGAGAAACAAAGAAAAAAAGAGAGAGAACAAAGAAAAAAAGAGAGAGAGAGAAACAAAGAAAAAAAAAGAGAGAGAGAGAAAACAAAGAAAAAAAGAGAGAGAGAAAACAAAGAAAAAGAGAGAAAAAGAAAAAAGAAAGAAAAGAAGGAAAGCATACAAGATTTATAATCTCTAAAATGAAAAACCATTTCAGTGATTTTTAAAAGTAACACTAATTTGTAGAGGAAACAGATGAAAATCAAATTATTCAATCTGATGCCCAAAATAAATAACATCTCATAGCTGAGAAGTTTCTCTTAACATTTATTCAATCTTTACATGTTATGAAATTAAACAAACTTAGAGAAATATTTTTTTAAATAATTACACAGCTTAATAAAAGATAACTGCAGAAATAACGCCTAAATATATCATGGATATGGAAGAGATCTTGTGTTTAACATTTGTACAGAAAATAATTCCCAATTATCAGAATTTATTGAGCTTAGTTTAGGATTGGCAGAAGGTACATGCATTAATTAAAGATTGAACTCAGACCCTAATATAATGATCTGCAATTTCAACTTGTTATCCATTACACTATCACAAATTCCTTGTCATAGTGCAATGGTTAACAAGTTGAATAGAAGGTGTTGTTCTATTCCCAACCATCTGATTTGTCATGGGAAATCATTCCAGGTAGGTTTGGTTGGCAGCCTCCCGTCTACGAGAGACAATAGAGTAGTGTCAAAGTTTTTTTTTTTTTTTCTTCCTTGAACTACATAGCCTGGGTGGGTTTATATGGAGGATAAGCTGTTGCCCATGCAGAAAATCCCCCTCTCCACACTGCCGCTGTGATCAAGAGAAAAGGTAAGGTACCAATGCGGTTTGGCAACGGTAGTGTCGCAGGAGTTGATGGGTAGCACTGGATTTCAGCATCACACCACCTTAGGGACTCTGGCTCCCGATTTGTTTTCGGGGTTTAATCCCCTAGCCTTTCCTTGAAAGGCAGCAGAGGTTTTGTGTTGGACTTTTCCTTGCGCCACACTTACCATCAACTCCTCTCTTTACCGCACAGATCCCTGTGCTACTCATACACTGAGTTGGCAAGGACCGGTATCGAACCCGAAACCTTGTGGTTCCTAGTCAGACACTTTACCGACTGAGCTAAACCGGCCTATACAATACACATGGTATAATAATAATAATAATAATAAAAAAGAGAACATGCTAACTGGTAGATTTTGCGGTTCCAGCAGATCACAAGATTGACAAATACCTGGAACTTGCCAAAGAATTGAAAAAGCTGTGGAATATGATTGTGAAAGTGATACCAATTGTAGTTGGTGCACTTGGAACGGTCCAAAAAAACTTTGAAAAAAAGACTACTGCATTGCTGAAATCGGCTAGGATACTCAGAAGAGTCCTGGAGACTTGTTGTCACTCAGACTTCAGTAAAATGCCATCCACTAACTCTTTTTAATTTTAAAAAAATTTTTTTTTTTTTTTAGATAATTTAGAAATTCCCATAAAAATTATTTGATTTCTGGTGTACGAAATATTAGGATGATTTATTTAAAGTAATTTTATCTTTTCATTAATTCTAAATTCAAAAAGAAGAAAAAAAATTCTTTAGATCATTGTGAAAGGTAAAGACAATACTCCTGGTGACGCCTTGTCTAGGTCTAAAAATTCATAATAACATCAAGCACTCTTTATACAAAAACCTATATACATATATAAATATGTGTGTGCATGTGCTTGCTTCTAGACTGTAGTACAAATAACGACCACCGAGGTTCTAAGGGTTAAAACAAAAAAAAAAAAAAAAACAAAAAAAAAAAAAGCAACTCTGAGTGAGGGGTGGGTGCAGAGAAAGCAATGAAAACGTAAGTGATGGCAGGTAATGAGATATTCCTTTGTTAGTTTACCAAATGGCGACAAGCCGAGAATAATAGTGACCAGCCTCCACAATTCATCACACACGTACACACACTTCCATTATGTACATTCCTGTATATCTCTCATAAAATATGCACAAGCTTGTCTATAGAAATATAAGTGATTTTTAGAACAATCCATTAAAAGAAAAAGAAAACAAAACAAAGAAAACAAAACAAAGAAAAACAAACAAACAAAACAAAACAAGATGATGGTAATAAACTAGAGACTTGTTAAATCTAATTGTTTCAGAACTTTACAATCCAAAAAGGACAAAAAAAATAATTTGTTTTATATTATACACAGCTAATTAAACTTGTCATTTTTAGAACAATAACAAACAAACAAACAAAACAACAATAAACATTTTAAAATAAACAAGGCCAACTAGATTTCCACAACTTGAAAATTTGTCAAATGTATTTCATTCTTCACCAAAAAAGAAACAATGACTTTTATATTATAGAAAATTACTGGTTATATAATATCAACTCTAGAGAAGGATAAAGACTAGCTGAAGTAGCCACTTACGAAGGGTAAGAGATCAAGATTTAGATCCAAGCTGGTTATAAGTAAGTAAAGTGGACGAGAGACCTATTATCAATATCAGCCGGACAGCAAGGGAGTCTATCCTCTTTTCACTACTGCTAGGCCAAAGAGAATGTTTTTTTTTGCATCTAAAGTGGAGCGCCACGCCTACCATCAGCTTCCCACTTTACTGCTTACAGTGTAAACATGGCTGCTCCACCAGCAGTATGCACCAAGGAAGTAACCGGATTTCTCTGCATGAAGAGGGAGCAGGACACCCGTCAACCTCCACCACTGATGAGAAAATTCAGCAAGCTCAAGAGATGGTGATGGCAAACCGGCGAGTTATCATTAATGAGGTAGATTGAAAATGGAACCTTGTGGTTCCTAGTCGGACACTCTACCAATTGAAAATTAAAAAAATATCTTGAAAATTAAAAATTAAAAATTAAAATTAAAATTAAAAATATAAAACATTACAAAAAAAAAAAAAAAAATCTCAATATTATTTTCACAAACGTAGTCTATTTTACCGATGTAATAATGTATTGTGGGCTTTTTGCATTGGCCCATCTATGGGTTAAATAGAAAACATGAGTTTATAAACAAAATTGTATTATCCATTAAAATGAAATTATTTCAAATTTTGTCAGCATTAAACATTTTTTTTTTACCAATAGAAGTATTCGGCATAAAATAACCCAAGGGGTTGACATGCCGTAAAACCCAACCAACCAACCAAATCTTTGCATTGGCGTTTCCTTTACATCAGTTAACATTTGGATTTCTTTGAAACTTGACCTGAAATTATGCTTGAAATTATTTTGTAACATTTCCAATTGTATATATAGTCACTGTATTGTGCTTGTCTATGTTTTATCTGATCTTTCTGTTCTTTAATATACATTAAATGATCTTTTAATTTTTTTTTGTTTCTTTCTTTTCTTATATACATTAATTGCATAATCACAGTATTATTTTTATTTGTTTGTTATGCCTCTTTAACTCTTAACATCCCGTTGAGAATTTTCAAAGTCCAGATCCCCATTCCTATAAGGATCTATTAAAAAAATGGCTAAAAATGACCTTTTCATTTAAAGTTACTTGTTATTTCCCTTAAATCAAAGACTTCTAAATATGTTTAATACTACATTTAAACAAAGGCTATCATTTGGAGTAGATTAGGAAAATGAATGTGACTTCCGGCCGGGAGGAATGAGGCGGTATAGGACAATAAGAGTTAAGCATCTCCCTATATCAACTGAAAAGTCCGCCCTACTATTTACCCATATAGCCCCCCCCCGGAAAAACTTAAAAGAATGGCATTAACAATTTCCTTGCTCTCACTACCATTTTTCCTTGTCAGATGAGTCTAAGTAAAAGTCGCCAGGATAGCCTAATGTCGGTATCAGCCAATCAGCGTGGGAGTCTATCCTCTTTTCACTAGCGCAGACCGAGGAGATTGTTTTGGCTTCTGAGGTGGAGCCCCACATCTACCACCAGCTCCCTGTGCTACTCATATGTTGAGTTGGCGAGGGCCGGTATCAAACCAGGAACCTAGTGGCTCCCATGCAGATGCTCTAGGGACTGAGCTAAACCAGATGGCAACAAATAAATATAAAACCATGATTTTTTTTTTAATAATATACTTATAAAAAGTGTGCACTGTATAACTTTACAAAACTAAACTAGGGCCATATAAAGTGTAAATTCAAATGGAGTCCGAGTCATATTTCCACTCTAGTGACAACTTAATTACTTCTGACTCTGAAGCCAGGATTCCAAACGCTGATTTTCAAGGAAAATAGCCCCCCCACCAAAAAAAAAAAAAACTTAAAAGAATGGAATTAACAATTTCCTTACTCTCACTCTCCTCCCATTTTTCCTTGTGTCAGATGAGTGTATGTAAAGTTGTCAGGGTGCCTAATGTCGGTATCAGCCAATCAGCGTGGGAGTCTATCCCTTTTCACTAGCGCTAGACCAAGGAGATTGTTATGGCTTCTGAAGTGGAGCACCACAGCTACCATCAACTCCTTACTTTACTGCACAGATCCCTGTACTACTCATACGCCGAGTTGGCGAGGGCCGGTATCGAACCAGGAACCTTGTTGTTCCTAGGCTGATGCTCTACCGACTGAGCTAAGCCGACCCTTCTAAACTGAGTAAATATGGAAAATGTGTGAAAATTGGAAGGCTAATTTCTGTACATTTGACACTTCCAACTGATAAAGATCGGAGATTCAGTAATTAAAACCTTAAAATCATTAACTTCACATTTCAATGAGGGTACTGTGTAAATAAAATTCAACTTAAACCGAACGCATAGATTAAATAAACATTCACGTGAATGTGTGAGGTTGACATGAAAAACATTAATTTTAAATGCCATATTTTCTGCACCTTTTTTTTTTTTTTTTTTAATTTTTTTATTTCTTCATCTTTCCTCTCAGCAGCACCCCCCCCCCAACAAGTGGCATTTTCATGGCTAACACAGCTGCCGTGTGCACACTCAAATGCAGTCAACAACATCGTGCGTTGCATTGCTTGCTTATTTGATCCATATTTTTTTTTCTTTTTGCTAAAAATAATTTGTATTGGATATATATGTTTGAAAAAGAAAAGAAAATGAAGAAAAAAAAAAGCTAATGATCTATTAAATTAAGTTTGTTCAGTGAGCGAGAAAGGAAGCCACAAGTAAATAAATTGTAAAAGGAAATACAAAGAAAAAGGTTTGGTCTTTTTTTTTCTTTTTTGAACAAACAAAGAAACAGACAATTGAAAGAGGAGAAGCACTTTGGAAAAAGACGGTTCTATTCAAAATTTAAATAATAATAAAAAAAAAACGAAAGAAGAGGGGAAAGAAAGAAAGAAGAAAGAAAGAAAGAAAGAAAGAAAGGAGGGGCAAAGAAAGAAAGTAAAGGGGGGAGTTTCTTCTCACCCCCATCTCAGTTTACTCCTCTTTGGAAAAAAAAAACATTCTCAGAAGAAAATAAAAAGAGGAAAAAGAAGGAAAAAGGAAAAAAAAACGATCTTCCCTTCTTTTTTTTTCTGATAAGAAAGATTAATAAAAGCACATAACAAGCAGGTGTGCAAAAAATCAGATGGGGAGTGAGAGAGAGAGGGTGGGAGACAATTAAGAGAGAGAGAGGGGTGGGAGACAATTAAGAGAGAGAGAGAGGGTGGGAGACAATAAGAGAGAGAGAGAGTGGAGACAATTAAGAGAGAGAGAGAGAGTGGGAGACAATTAAGAGAGAGAGAGAGGGTGGGAGACAATTAAGAGAGAGAGAGGGGTGGGAGACAATTAAGAGAGAGAGAGAGGGTGGGAGACAATTAAGAGAGAGAGAGAGAGGGTGGGAGACAATTAAGAGAGAGAGAGAGGGGGAGACAATTAAGAGAGAGAGAGAGAGTGGGAGACAAGTAAGAGAGAGAGAGAGAGAGTGGAGAGAAAGTAAGAGAGAGAGAGAGAGAGTGGGAGACAAGTAAGAGAGAGAGAGAGAGTGGGAGACAAGTAAGA
The DNA here is from genome assembly GCA_023376005.1 of Doryteuthis pealeii. Classification (NCBI taxonomy): domain Eukaryota; kingdom Metazoa; phylum Mollusca; class Cephalopoda; order Myopsida; family Loliginidae; genus Doryteuthis; species Doryteuthis pealeii. The sequence goes on along the minus strand of CM042160.1, from coordinate 35,470,673 downwards.
GAGAGAGAGAGAGTGGGAGAGAAGAGAGAGAGAGAGTGAGACAGTAAGAGTGGGAGACAAGTAAGAGTGGGAGACAAGTAAGAGTGGGAGACAAGTAAGAGTGGGAGACAAGTAAGAGTGGGAGACAAGTAAGAAGAGAGAGTGGGAGACGAAGAGAGAGGAGACGAGAGAGAGAGAGTGGGAGAGAGAGAGAGAGAGTGGGAGACAAGTAAGAGAGAGAGAGAGAGTGGGAGACAAGTAAGAGAGAGAGAGAGAGAGTGGAGACAAGTAGAGAGAGAGAGAGAGAGTGGGAGACAAGTAAGAGAGAGAGAGAGAGTGGGAGACAAGTAAGAGAGAGAGAGAGAGTGGGAGACAAGTAAAGAGAGAGAGAGAGAGTGGGAGACAAGTAAGAGAGAGAGAGAGAGTGGGAGACAAGTAAGAGAGAGAGAGAGAGTGGAGACAAGTAAGAGAGAGAGAGAGAGTGGGAGACAAGTAAGAGAGAGAGAGAGAGAGAGTGGGAGACAAGTACAGAGAGAGAGAGAGAGTGGGAGACAAGTAAGAGAGAGAGAGAGAGGAGTGGGAGACAAGTAAGAGAGAGAGAGAGAGTGGGAGACAAGTAAGAGAGAGAGAGAGTGGGAGACAAGTAAGAGAGAGAGAGGAGAGTGGGAGACAAGTAAGAGAGAGAGAGAGAGAGTGGGAGACAAGTAAGAGAGAGAGAGAGGGAGTGGGAGACAAGTAAGAGAGGGAGTGGGAGACAAGTAAGAGAGAGAGAGAGAGAGAGAGTGGGAGACAGTAAGAGAGAGGAGGGTAAGAGAGTAATAAAGATTGTAAAGCAATTGTTGGTTTTGAAGGACAAAGAAACCCCCTTCCCAAATCTGCCATATAATCTACAAATAAATAAATAAATAAATAAAAAGATGGGTTTTGGGTAATGGAGCTGTGAAGAAAGGCAGCTCAGTGGTCAGTAGTGTAGAGTGACTTAGCAGCCAGTAACCAGATGAAGCAGGAAAATACTGGTAAGTAATTAAGTATTCATTGCCTGTTCACAGGGACAGACAGGGAGACCAAACTTACTTCTTTCTTTTTTTTTAATCTTTTTTTTATTAAAATTCTATTGTACATAAGAAAATGGCTTTCATACAAGTAAAATAGCTGAAGTGATGCTTACTGATTCTCTTCAGGATAAAACATCAGAGAGGCTTTAGTTAAAAAGCTAAAATATTTATGAGTTGGTCAGTTGGTAATAATTGGGTGGAAACGCATCAATCATGAAGAGAGAGAAACATATTTACTTGAACAATTTACAAGAGAAATGGTTAAGCAAATATCAAATTAAAAAATGCCCATATGCATTCAAAAGAAAACTTAGATTGACATTGTGAAAAGAAAGATTAATGTATAAAAAGATTCTATGAAATAATATTATTCAACAAGGCCACATGGTTGATGAGAGGGGGGGGGGGCAAGGGATGAGAGAAAGAGATACCACACTAAAGAGAGATACAAAGAGAGAAAGAGAGACAGAAAAAAAGACACAGAGAAAGGATATATATATATATATATATATTATATATAGATAGATAGATAGAGAGAGATAGAGAGAGAGAGAGAGAGAGAGAGGTAGAAAATGAGAGAGAGAGAGAGAGGTAGAAATGACAGAGAGAGAGAGGGGTAGAAAATGACAGAGAGAGAGAGGGGTAGAAAAAATGACAGAGAGAGAGAGGGGTAGAAAAAATGACAAGAGAGAGAGAGGGGTAGAAAAATGACAGAGAGAGAGAGGGGTAGAAAAAATGACAGAGAGAAGAGAGGGGTAGAAAAATGACAGAGAGAGAGGAGGGGTAGAAAAAATGACAGAGAGAGAGAGGGGATGAAAAATGACAGAAAAAATGAAGAGAGAGAGACAGACAGACAGACAGAAAATGACAGACAGAGAAAAAATGACAGAGAGAGAGAGACACACACAGAAAAAATGACAGAGAGAGAGAGAAAGAGACACAGAAAAAAATGACAGAGACAGAGAGAAAGAGCACAGAAAAAAAATGATAGAGACAGAGAGAAAGAGACACAGAAAAAAAATGACAGAGACAGAGAAAAGAGAGAGAGTAAAAAAACAGAGAAGAGAGAGAGACAAAAAACAGAGAAAAGAGAGAGAGTACAAAAACAGAGAAAGAGAGAGAGTACAAAAACAGAGAAAGAGAGAGAGTACAAAAAACAGAGAAAGAGAGAGAGTACAAAAAAACAGAGAAAGAGAGAGAGTACAAAAACAGAGAAAGAGAGAGAGTACAAAAAACAGAGAAGAGAGAGAGAGTACAAAAAACAGAGAAGAGAGAGAGTACAAAAACAGAGAAAGAGAGAGAGTACAAAAAACAGAGAAAGAGAAGAGTAGAAAGAAGAGAGTACAAACAGAGAAAGAGAGAGAGTACAAAAAACAGAGAAAGAAAAGAGAAAGAGACAAAAAACAGAGAAAGAAAGAGAGTACAAAAAACAGAGAAAGAAAGAGACACACAGAAAAAGAGACACAAAGAAAAAGATACACAGGAAAAGAGAAAAGAAGAGAGAGAAAAATAGACAAAAAGAGACAGAATAAAAAAAACCTATCAAGGGATGAATGAACTCCAATAGTCAACAACTAGATAATGTCTCAATGAAACCATTGGAAAAGACAACAAGAAACCACTTATCCCCCCGCCCCCCCAAAAAAAAAAAACAATCATAGCCATGTACAGTTTAAATAACAGAACCTGTGGGAAGTCATTAGCACCTATGCCCTGAAGGTTCATGTCATTTAGAGGGTGGAATTGAACTATTTATATGAGACCATATTCTAGATTCAATGTTAGATAAGAAGCCCTAGTCTTTGTATATGTAACTCTGAAACATTTATATCTAAATATATTAAGACTTGTTTTCTTAATCTTCCAACAGTTATCATCAGAAGTGCAGAAGAGTAGGAGTGAGGGGTGAGTCTAGAACTACGAGTTGACAGAGTTAGATGTGGTTCTCACTCGTCAGTTGTGACTTGGGGGAAAATAAAAATCCCATGAGAAAAAGAAGTGGCTTGTGTTATTACTAAAAATTATAAACGGCACAAGGCAAGATGTCCACCAAAACATCCCAAGATGATTTCCAGACTCCAAACATCAAAGAATTGTCAGCCAACTCAGCATCGGCCCAGCAACCAGATCCAAGCCTCTCCACATAGCACAAAAAAATGAGATAAGTATACGATATCATCACTCCATTCCTACATGGGAACATAAGGTTACAATGGAACTACCATACTTTAATTCTTAATATCCTGTTAAGAATTTTCTAAATCCAGAGCCCAATTCCTATAAGGATTTATCAGAAAGTGGCTAAAAATGGCCTTTTCATTTTAAGTTACCTGTTATTTCCCTTAAATTAAAGACTTCTAAATATGTTTAATATTACATTTAAACAAAGGCTATTGTTTGGGGTAGATTAGGAAAATGAATGTGACTTCCGGCCGGGTGGAATAAGGTGGTATAGGATGTTAAGAATTAAACTAAAATTCCTCAGGATTGAAAAAAGTATTTTAAAGTTAAAAAAATAAAAAAAATAAAAAAAATAAATAAAATAAATAAATAAAATAAAGATACTTTGATTTTCACAGATGGAAAAATAAAACAATTTTATTAAATAGTTTTCAAAGGGGAGGGGTGAAATTTATTCAGATTCTATTCTACCCCCCCCCACACACACACAGAAAGTTAATATTTTAACACTCATAAAAATGTTCTGTATCCATAAAATGAATCAATATTCATTCATGGAATGTCAACATAAGACTGAACATGCTTTAAAATTTGTAGTTTATCAGCCAGAGTTATAATTTAAACAAATGAATAAAACAGTAAATGCTGAAAATGTGAAACCCTTGAAATATGCTAAGAATGCTGAGAAATGGAGATGATTAGAATCCCCTTCTCAAAACATCCAAGTAATTATCCAAACAGATTTTTAAATATTTAAAATGATTTTTACCAAAATGGTCCAGAAAAAAAAAAAAAATCTATACATAAATACCTGAAGAAGGCCAGAGGGCACATCGGCCGAAACGTTTTACAGATAATAATAAAGATGAGGACAATAGTCTGAATAATCCATTTAATATTAATACTCTTCTTCGTTAATCTTCTGACCGTTATCATCTTGCAACACTCTCTGGTTAAAATTGAAACCGTTCAAATTATCCAAGATGAAATGCAAAAACTCTGAGTTTTTCATCCATAGTATTTCAATAGCAATTTTACTTTTTGAAAGAGCTAATATTCACAGGGAGCACAATCTGGATTGTATGTATTTACCCAACCTTTCCACAACGGGCTGGAGGTGACACAAAGCCAATTTTTAAACATGGTAAAGAAATTTTTGAATTCAGAGTTTTCTTTCTCCTAGACTAGCAGGCTAACTAAAGCAACAACAAAAAAATCCAGGGAGAATAGATAGGTTCATGCCTATAGTAAGGGTATTCTGAACTGAATAATGTGTTAACATAAAAAAAGAAAAGAAAAAAAATCCTGCACAAAATATGAATCACCGAGTTATTATGAATCCAAAACTCATTGAAGGATGTTTCATTGTCGACTGAGTAACCACATAGGAGAGTATTTATGCATGCATAAATTAGGTTCCCTCTTATTGGCTGCCAAGTTGAATCAAGTCAATGCATGGTGTCCTTGAGATTTACAAAATGTACCAGATGTTTCAAATAGACCTTGTAATATTGCATTTATCATTTGGACTAATTTAAATTCTTAGAGATGTACATACATGTTTGTTTATATTGCTAAGAAAAATGCTAACACCCTCCCCCCCAAATAAAAAACAACAAAAAGAACATTTAGAAAATCATAACATGAAGCAACACGAGTTATTCCCCTTGGTTGAATTTTTTTTTAAATATTCAAGCTTGCCAAATTCTGAACCAGCCTTTTAGTTTCATTGTCCAAACAAGAACGAGTCTAACTCTTTATCTACTTTAAACCACTCTCAGCAGCTCTCCCACCACTGTGATCCTAACATAAGCCGTGATTCATTATAATTGAGCAGAAGGACTCAAATTACAATAATAATTGTCGTTGGAGTGGCCTAATGTCAGTATCAGAGAGAGAGAGAGAGAGTCTATCCTCTTTTCACTAGCGCTAGACAAAGGAGATTTTTGGCAACTGAGGTGAAGCGCCACAACCACCATCAGCTCCTCACTTTACCGCACAGATCTGTGCTACTCATACACCGCGTTGGCAAGGGCTGGTATCGAACCATGAACCTTGTGGTTCCTAGTCAAGTGCTCTACCGACTGAGCTAAACTGGCATTTATAGGACTTTATTTGAATAAAATGAGTTCTAAGGGGAGTTCTATAGTTGACTTTTTTTTAAATATCCCATCTTACAGGTAAAAAATACCAAAATAATTTGGTACATCCCTGGGGGAAATTTGGTAGGCAAAGAGTTAATTACAGATTTGATATCACTAAATCCTGCCTTGAATCACATATAAAAAGTTTTCAATTGATCTATATAAAAATATTAGTCATTATTCCAAAATACAATGGTCAATTGTATGTGTAAAACAAAGAGATTGTGAACTGTGAACACATCACATCCCAATAAGTTGTGGTTGTAATCAGCCTATCTATTGAGACCATTAAAGCATTTAAGAAATTAACTGAACAGCTGTGGTGGGAAATTCTGTGTGTGTGTATGTGTGTTTGTGTGGACTGATAGGTTATTTAATATTGTTGTCAACGAGGGAAAAAAAAAAAAAATTAGTGTGCAAGACAAGAAAAAAAAAAATTACATATCAATAGATTCAGTTATTTTAACTTTTTATGGAGATTATATGTCTGTTTGTCTGTCTGTAACCCAAAAGTTAAACAATCAAGAAATGATCAGTCACATAATTTCTTGTTTTGTTTTT
>CM042160.1:35387889-35457889 GCA_023376005.1 Doryteuthis pealeii | reverse complement strand
TATTAGATTATATTAAAAGAAAAAAAAAAATCCAAAAAAACTTAAACATTTGAGATTTCTAAAAATTGGAATTTTTTTTTTTGTCTTTAAATGCCAAATTTTGGCTGGAATTTTAGTTTTTGAATTAGTGTTCATTTTCTGTAGATAAACCTAACAAAAAGCTGAGTATATGGAGAACTTTGAAAAAAAAAAAAAAAAAAAAAAAAAAAAAAAAATCACACGTGGAGCCGGGTAAATGTAGCTTCTTAATTGTAGCTAAAAAAAATATCATTTAAACCTTGTAGATAAGAATCTCATTTATGGATTAGAGTCTGGTCGCATACTAGGCAGCTTTTAGTGGTAGCTGATGGGGGGGGGGTATTTTTTTTTGTAGTGCCTTTAACCCATTACCTCTTGAATGGTGGCCTACAGAGAAATGTAAAAAAAAAATGATAGTCTTCTCAAATCCTTTTTCTTGGAGGTCAAATTCAAAGATGGCATGGATAGCCTGTTTTTTTTTTTTTTTTTCCTTCTTTAAGTAGCAGGTCTCTGTAGATAGTTTTCATCATAAATCAGACTATACAACTTGATAAATTTCAAAGTGTATATATATATATATATATATATATATATATATATAGTTTAAGAAATTCACCTTGTGTCACATCCTGCTAGTGCGGAGGGGTTGGTAAATACATATATATAAAGTAAAGTAGTCGGAGTGGCCTAAAGTTGGTGTCAGCCAGACAGTGAGGAAGTCTATCCCCTTTTCACTAGCACTAGACCAAGGAGATTATTTTAGCATCTAAGGCAGAGCATGCCACACCTACCATCATTCACAAATCTTAGAAACTTTTCGAAAACAATACAACTGCATGCTTTAACACAAAAATATCATAAAATGTGTTCTTAATAACAATTAAGTTCATTTCAGATAATGCGCACTCACAATTTTATGCTAGGAATTTTAACAACTAAAGGTGAAAATTACTAGTAATTTACTCTTATTCATGAACTACTGATCTAGAGTCGTTAGTAAACAACTAGTAGTAATATTATTATATTGAATTCTTTTATAAGTAGTATTGTCAGCTATCATTAACTTTTCACTAGTGATTCATTCATCTTAATTTCAATTGATTTTTAATACAACTATCCAGACCACATTTTGTAATCAGGCCGAAGCGAAGCTTTTGGTGAGATTAGAATTTGCATCTCTTTTACTGTAAGAATCTTGTCTATGTACAATAAAATACACAAGGAAAAACTTAGCATGGTTATGTGTGCATATATATATATATATATATATATATATATATATAATATATATATATATATTTTTTTTTTTTTTTTTTTTTTTTCTTCTAAACAAAAAGTTTGTAAAAAAATTTTTTCTTTAAATTCAAAAATAACTCAGTTTTCAAAATAAAAAAATTTTTCAAACCAATATCTGGAGAAAAACATTTTTTTAAAAGAAAAGAGCCACACACACGTACTTTCTGAAAATAATGATCAGTACTGTAAAAAAACAAAAACAAATCACCGAAGTTATATATGTAAAAATATGCTAAGTAGAGTCTAATAATAAGGACCAACATGAGTCAGGCACTATCTACCTAGGTTTCACCTAAATCGTCCTTCAGGATTATCCTGAAGAACCATTCGGGTCAAACCTAGGCAGATAGTGTGACTCATGTAGGTCATATATATATATATATATATAGTTTTTGTTACAGACAAACACACATTCTCCATTATAATAAGATTATTATTCGAGTATATCTAAAGTTTCTAATAAACTAAAAGAACCAAAGAGGATGAGAAAGTCTGGACTTAAAACAGTAAAATTTCTTCATTACCACACAGTACAGATATGAAGAAACTACTCCCCCCCCTCACACACCGTAATATTTTGACTAGCTTGCACATGTGACTGTTTTTGCTTAGCTAAAAAAAAAAAAAAAAACTAAAAAAAAAAAAAAACTTGCAATGTTAATTTACTTATCAGTAGCGATCTAATGTAAATGGCGGATGGATACTGTTTTCGTAAAAAAAAATACAGAAACACCCCCCCTCAAAAAAAAAAAAAAACTCAACTTTGCTCTAACCAAAGATATCCAAAAACCTAATGCTTTACAGTACACTGCCTTTTAAAAATCATTTTAACACATTGCCTACATTTACTCAAATGCCAGTTTCTCCTCACTGACATTTCTTCATTTCCTTTATTGCATCAGTTTTGAAAAAAGATGCTACGAAAAACTTTAATTGCAAAATTGCAAGAAATAAGACAGTGCCATTATAATATGTGGCCTACCTTTTTGATTTTGTTATAGTATGTGGCCTACCTTTTTGATTTTGTTATAGTATGTGGCCTACCTTTTTGATTTTGTTATAGTATGTGGCCTACCTAGTTTCCGACCGATTTGCAAGTTTAGCCTTTTGTTTTATTTTTTATATCACTTTTTTAAATAAAAGTTCTAGTTATAACAATTTTTCATCATTTCCACTTTCTTATATGTAGATACTGCTATGTTATTATGAAAATATATATTCTAAATATTGTTTAAAAAAAAAAAAAAAAAAAAAAAAGGAAGTGAAATATTTGCTATTTAACATATATGTACCTCTACTTATATCAGTAATATACACCATGGTACATGTATACCAATATGCAGTTAACAATAAAAAAAAATTTGTTTAATATAAAAAATTTAAAAAATCATAAAACAACTATTTAATAAGTGTATTAAAATTCTTAATAAAATTCATGGTTATTTCACAAGAAACAGACTTTATACCAATCTCTTTTTGTTCTTGTACCAAATTAAGGAATATGTCTTATATGTAAAAAAAGAAAAAAAAAGAAAGTTCAACACCATTCCACTATCATTAGGGGGGGACGCAACTACGGTGGTCCATGTTTGGTCATGGTCAGATGCCCCGAAGAAGCACCTGCACAAAAATCCCTGGAATTTGCTATAATAGGGTCAAACGACTACCAGACACGAAGGAGTCACTACTGCAGAGACTTTAGTTGGTAAGCTGTGGGTGAGCCTCAAAAATGCAGGACTGGGAGCCCTAAAATCTAGCAAGTGACTGGGGGGAACTAAGGACCTTCGCAAAAGAATGGATATAGCGAGGAAGGACGGAATATTTAATTTCTAAATCCCTAAGTGACATTTGAGACACAGTGAAAAAAATACATTCCGTTTTTAATGTTTTACAAATCACAAATAAATAATCCCATCAAATACAAAGAAATATGGTATTCATTTCATTGTCTTTTAAAATTAAATGTTTTTTTCAAACCAAAAAATAAAGAATCCCATTAAATACAATGAAATATGGTATTCATTTCATTAATTGTCTTTTAAAATTAAATGTTTTTTCAAACCAAAAATAAAGAATCCCATTAAATACAAAGAAATATGTATCATTTCATTAATTGTCTTTTAAAATTAAATGTTTTTTCAAACAAAATAAAGAATCCCATTAAATACAAAGAAATATGGTATTCATTTCATTAATTGTCTTTTAAAATTAAATGTTTTTTCAAACCAAAAATAAAAAAGCCATTAAACAAAAATCTTTTAAAATAAGAACATTTTTACATACCTCCAGCTTTGTATACTACATCCTCAAATGTAAAAGATATAACTTCATCTCCTTTGCGTAGAATGGTACCAGTTTTGGTTTTACCATTCTTTTTTGTTGGTGGTATAACAAAGGTAACTTCCTCCGGTTCCTCCGTATCCTCACCTGGTACAGGTGGTTGTGCATTATTTTCTGTTTTGGTAGTATTTTCCTGAGACTTTCGAGTTGTTCGCTGGGAGCCAGTCGCTCCTTCCGAATTTTGATTTGCAGAAGTTGAACCAGTCGACTGTTGTGAATTGCAAGAGTTCACTTGTGAATTATTTTTCTGATTATGGTTGCCGTCTTGCATACTTCTCTGATGTACCCCCATTCACACACTGCCCAAAACGGGGAGCCAGCTAACTAAACCAAGGAAATATCTGAAGAAAAAAAAGAAAGAGAAATAAATAAATATACAGCATTAAGATTTAAAAAAAAACAAATGTTAATTTATATCATTATTTATATTTTTGAAGGCAATTACAATGCATATATCGTATAAAATTCGATAATCATTGAAAATAATCATGACAAGCAACACTGTATAGCTGTTTCAACTTTATTAAGTCTCATCAGCGGTGTATACCTACAATCTCCCCCCGACAAAGATCACTACCGGCCCGTCACACACGAAACAAGCCAATTGCAAACCCTTAAAGAGATTTAAATTATAAAAAAAAAAAGGTTAAATCGAACTTAATGGACCTAAATAGAACCATCATATGTCATTCCGCTGAAAGAAAAAAAAAAATACCAAAAATCAGGGAATTAACTGAATTTTTAGTGTTGATATATTAATGAATAAAAGAGAGAATGCACCAATCATTTTATTCAAAAACTTTTACATTTTTCAGGTCAGTTAGCTTTGAACCACGTATCATTAAGAATCTGTGTTAACTTTGAACCACGTATCTTTGAAGCGTAACACAGATTCTTAATGATACGTGGTTCAAAGTTATCTGACCTGAAAAAATATAAAAGTAAAAAAACTGGTGCATTATATCTTTGTTGTTCAGGCAAATCAAGTCATTCTCTTAGGACAATCAATTCTACGGCCACCCTAGGGTGTATAATTAATGTACAAAGATGGAAGGCTGCAGGTCTGGCCAGTTTGGTCTACTTTGTTTAATAGAGAATGGGTTGAAAGACAATCCACCCACCTATATATAAAATATGGATTGGTTGGCTGGTTATGTTTTATGGCATATCAACACTTTTGGGTCATTTAATGCCAAAACAAGTCATTTTGATATTCCGGTTTCTTACAGTACCTGCTGTCACCCAAAAGTTTGGCATAATAGGTTAGTCAAAGCTTATATTTGCCACCATTTTTTAGTGCATGTATGAGAGAGGGTATTACTTAACTATATTCCCTCAGTTTTAGCAGTTTAATGAGGTGGTGGTGGTGGTCATGTATGAATGCATGAGGAAGGCCCAAAATAGCTCTGGTCCAGAAAGGAAAAAAAAAGAAAAAAGAAAAAAGGAAAAAAAAAAAGAAAAGAAAAAAGGAAAAAAAAGAAAAAAGAAAAAAGGAAAAAAAGAAAAAAGAAAAAGGAAAAAAAAGAAAAAAGAAAAAAGGAAAAAAGAAAAGAAAAAAGAAAAAAAAAAAAGAAAAAAGAAAAAAAAGAAAAAGAAAAAAAAGAAAAAGAAAAAAAAGAAAAAAAAAAAGAAAAAAAAAAAAGAAAAAAGGAAAAAAAAAGAAAAAAGGAAAAAAGAAAAAAGGAAAAAAAGAAAAAAAAAAGGAAAAGGAAAAAAAAGAAAAGAAAGAAAAAGGAAAAGAAAAGGAAAAGAAGAAAGGAAAAGAAAGAAAAGGAAAAGAAAGAAAGGAAAAAGAAAGAAAAGGAAAAGAAAGAAAAAAAGGAAAAAGAAAGAAAAAAGGAAAAGAAAGAAAAAAAGGAAAAGAAAGAAAAAAGAAAAAAAAGAAAAAGAAAAAAGAAAAAAGAAAAAAAAGAAAAAGAAAAAGAAAAAAAAAAAAAAAAAAGAAAAAAAGAAGAAAAAAAAAAGAAAAAAAAAAAAAGAAAAAAAGGAAAAAAAAAAAAAAAAAAAAAAAAAAGGAAAGAAAATAATAATATATATAATATATATATATATATATATTATATAAAACAAACTCCCAAACTAAAAATAAACAAACAACTTGTTGTAGCAAGTGTAACAATTTCTGAGACTCTCTTGAAGAGACAGCATTAAATAATTTCAAGTTATTTGCAAATAGTAAACAAACGCAAAAAACAAACAGTACGTCTTTATGTGTCTCATACAAAAAAGACTCCAATTGGAATCTAAGAACTTCTGGGACTGATGCAGATATAAACTCCAACCATATGACATGCATATGGCTTGAAGATGGAAGATAATTTTATTTATGCATATCTACCCTATTTATGGCATGTAACACTGTAAGGATATATGAATCACATCCCATTTCACAAGACAACACACACATTTTATATATATATATATATATATATATATATACACACACACATACATACAAAGTAAACTTTGTAGAAAATAACCCCGCCCCCCCATACGGGATGTTGAACATGATTTAGTCAAGGGGAATACCTAAATTATAAGCAGCCAAATAGAATATTTAATGTTTCCTAACTTATTTTAGAAAGTTATTTTTTAAATCCTCAAATATTTAATAAATATTTTATATATATATATATATATATATATATATATATATATATAAGTAAAGTCGTCGGGGTGGCCTAAAGTCGGTATCAGCCAACCAGCGAGGAAGTCTCTCCCCATTGCACTAGCGCTAGACCAAGGAGATTGTTTTTGCATCTGAGGTGGAGCGCTACACCTACCATCAGCTCCTTACTTTACCACACAGATCCTTGTGCTACTCATACGCTGAGTTGGCGAGGGCCAGTATCGAACTAGGAACCTTGTGGTTTCTAGCCGAATAATATTAGTATTATTACTGCTCTATATTTTTAATATATTGAGCACTTTTGGATTATTTACTGATGCAATTGCAATGAAAAAAATTAAAGCGGCAAATGGATACTATATAATATATATATATATATGTCATCCACAGACACGTGTTTCGACTTATCAAGTCTCTTCAGTGTGGCTAGACAAAGGCCGTCATAGAGTGCCCCAGGAGTGCCTCATAGGAGAGCGTTGCATTTACGCTTTTAGTTGGCGGCCATCAGCAAAAATCCCCCCCAGAGTGCTCAATCCTAGGGGGATAGGGAACATATATATAGCTTTTTGATTCAGTTTGTCCTGGTTATTTTTTAAATTCTATTTTAAATGGTTATTTTTTAAATTTATTTTATATATATATATAAAATAAATTAAACATTTTTTTAAAAATAACCACTTAAAATAGAATTTTTAAAAATAACCAGGACAAACTAAATCAAAAAGCTATCAGCATCACTGTAAATGAAAAGATTTTTCTGAAACACCCTGTATATATTCAATGAATAATTTGCCGTGCAGTGAAAGTATTTAAATAGGATAGTGAATAGCAGCAGCTTTGATTTGTTTTTCAAATACACATCAAATGTATTACCTAGTTTTAATTATTACTAATGACTGAAGAATTACAGTCAAAGTTAATTGTGATAAAAAGCAAGTGAAATTAAGATTTTTTTTTTTAAACTACTAGCAAAAGAACTGATAACAACTGACTACTTTATTTTTAAAAAAATTTTAAAATAATGCAAATAAAGAGGGTGGGGGTCTTGTATGCTAACAAATATGGTCATCAATTTTTTTTTTAATTATTCTCATTAATCTTGTGTGTAGGTATGGGGGTTGGTTTCATTCAGCACAATTTATCTGTTTCATTCTCCAATTAGTGTGACACACACCAATTCCCAAAGATAAAAAGGTAGGTAGGTTATTATCATACTTCTTGATAATATTCAATTAAATGTTAGCTTTAGTGGTCCCCACTCCTTCCAAAGTCAGTTCATATAGAATATAAAATATAATCACCTGTAAACACTAATTATCACTGATATTACTTATTATCAATTATCAAATCAGCATTACTGGCATGCCATTATGGCTGATGGAGAAGAATGCAGAGAGGTCAAGGGAAATAACCAGTTTTTAGAATTGAAATTATCTCCCTTGGACAGATTTTTTTTTCTTCCTTTATTTATTCGTGCATATGCCATTTATTTTGCAAAAGGTAAAGGCTATTTTGATCACAGTACTATAACCAGAAAGTTCAAGAAATTTTGCTCGGGTTGTAAGAACCTCAACGATCATGTTGGACTAAAAGATTTGATTCTAAGACAGAGCTCCAAATTATAGAAGCAAATCTGGTGAATAGCAGAGTATTAGGCAAGTTTAACATCTCATAGTCCAATGTAGCCTCAAGTTACCAAAATATTGCAAAACTTTTGACTCACCTAAATAAATATGGGTGGTGGTATATTTTTAGGCTTTTCTGTTCAAGACATATTTTACCAAACTGAACAATAGAATTTGGCTAACACTAAATTCAACAATTCAATTAAATCTTGATCATATTGTTTGTTTCTATATTAGCACAATCCAAATATTATCTTCTATAAAATAATAAATAATATTACAAGGTATTCACATTATCCATGTTAATGAAGCAGAGTGGACCAGGGAGCAATGGTGATGAAGGGGTACTCTACATTCCCCAAACCCCCAAAACTGGAACCTCACCATCAGATAGAGTTTAACGTCATTCCCAGAACATGAAGACCCTCAGCCACCGCCTTCTAGCACCCATATGATAAAAAGATTTGGGGCTTGCCATAAGGGCAATAGGGTTATATATACCAACCCCTCCGCACGAGCAGGATGCGACACAAGGTCAATTTCTTAAGCAGAGTCTAACAGGTTTGAATTCAGAGTTTTCCTTCTCCTAGACTGATTACCTAACCATGGCTGAAGAGCCCAGTCTGCCCTGCTATTTGCCCATAGCTGGAGGGAGAATTGGATTCATACCTTTCCCAAGGGTATTAGTGTTATGTGAAAGGTAAACAGCTTCGTCCAGGAATTGAACTCTGGTTGACGAGTCCATTTCCTACGACTCTAACCATTAACCCACGCGCCTCTAATAAATAAGGGCAATAGGGTTAGGGCAATCATTCCAGAACATTGTTTTCCTAGGTGAATTCTCTACCAACTGAGCTAAACCTGCCTCTGGGGTCCCCAAGCAGCAAGAGAGTCTATCCCCTTTTTGCTAGCACTATACCTGGGAAGTTTTGCTGATGTAGAAAGCGACACCCACCATCAGCTCCTAAAGGCTTTACCACACAAATTAGATTACCCAAGCTGTGCTACTCATGCACCGAGTTTAACAGAGACCAGCATCGAATATAGAACCTCGTGTTTCCTAGGTGAATGCTCTGCCAACTAAGCTAAACCAGCCTCTAGAGTCCCCCAAGCAGGCTTGGGCTCGTTCAGGTAATACGTGCCAGCACACAGTAGTGAAGCACAAGCCAACAGCAATAAGATAAAATGATTAGTGCAATAAAATCTGCTTTGATTAAAAAGATGTATTAATGATCACAAGACATTAAAGCAATGATCTTCCTACAGGAAACGAAATTAATAATTCATACAAAAAAGTCAATTAATGTCATTGCATCTTTATTAACACTCTTTTATGGAAGGCTTTAAAGTCGTATAGAACGGAATCATGAATACAAAAACAGATCATATTAAAACTGATGAATAGGAAATGTTCATAACAAAAAGGTATAAATGGAATATTTTATGCAAATTCATGCATTAAAATATGAAGAATTTTACAGCAAAAAAAACAAGAGATACATTAATATAAGAATAGATAGATATATAAGAATAGATAGATATCTATCTATTCTTATATATCTAAGAATAGATAGATATGTAAGAATAGATAGATATGTAAGAATAGATAGATATGTAAGAATAGATAGATATGTAAGAATAGATAGATATGTAAGAATAGATAGATATGTAAGAATAGATAGATATGTAAGAATAGATAGATATATAAGAATAGATAGATATAAAAAAGATATAAAAATAAAATAATTAAAATTATAAAATAATTATATAAAATAAAATAATTAAAATTTTAAAATAATTATATAAAATAAAATAATTAAAATTATAAAATAATTATATAAAATAAAATAATTAAAATTTTAAAATAATTAAAATTATAAAATAATTATATAAAATAAAATAATTAAAATTTTAAAATAATTAAAATTTTAAAATAATTATATGAAATAACTAAAATTATAAAATAATTATATAAAATTATATAAGATATTTAAAAATAGTTATTATATACATTTTATATAAAATAGATATAAAAAGATAGATATAAATACTGCTGTTAAGTTAGGGGTGTGTATTGTAAACAAGAACTATATAATTAACTGTTTTTCTGGCCACATGCCTCACCAGGATGGGATAACTGAAAGAAAGTTATATCAACAGTCTAAACTAATGTGTTTTACACTGTTACAGATAAATATCCACTGGAATGTGTGTTTGTTTATAATTTTGTTTCTTTTAATGAAGATTTAAGATTTGTTTAAAAATACTCATACCATAGCCCATATGGTATTTATTAAACTCCGGTTTATTTTGGTTTCTTTGTTTAATGGCATATGAAACTTTGTACATTATTCAAAGCTAAGCTATCCTTGTAGAAGAATAGTAGTGGTATTATTTAACCCATAATGGAGATGGGTGAATGAGAGGTTTTTTTTTAACCTTTCCCAAATATATCAGTCAGAAAGTGAACATAGTAGTACGACTGGAGTTTGAACTCGCTTACTATGATACCACAGTCCAGGATGTTAGCTACTATGCCCCAGGAACTCTCTCTCTCTCTCAAATGTTGGCCCGATTTGATCATTTTGGGTCTTTTAGAAGATCTGAAACTAACGGTAAATAAAAGGTCTTCTAGGGCGACTTGTAGATTTTTGTCTTGTAGAAACATGAAGCTATGAAAACGTTATCAGAAAACAAGTGCTGTTTTCCCACCTTTAAACTTGAAAAATGATCAGAGCAGGAAATAAGGAGTTATGGTGGGAGGAGGGGGGAAGAGGAGAGGAGGGGGAAGAAAAGGAGAGGAGAAAACTATTAACAATAGGAACACATTGAAGCAGAAAATATATAAGTTAAACAGTTGAAATATAAATATCTCTCTCTCGTGGATTCCCTTTCTTTTTCTTTCCCTTTTTTGCTTTTCTTTCATTTTTTGGTAATTGCTAGTACTTTCTTTTTTGTTGTCTCTTTCTCTCTCTCTCTTTGCCTCTCTCTCTTTGCCTTTCTTTCTCTGGCCTCTCTCTCTCTCTTTGCCTTTCTTTCTCTGCCCATCTCTCTTTGCCTTTCTTTCTCTGCCATCTCTCTTTGCCTTTCTTTCTCTGCCCATCTCTCTTTGCCTTTCTTTCTCTTCTCTCTCTCTTTGCCTTTCTTTCTCTCCCTTTGCCTTTCTTTCTCTCCCTTTCCTTTCTCCCTTTCTCTCTCTCTTTGCCTTTCTTTCTCTCCCTTTCCCTTTCTCTCTCTCTTTGTCTCTTTGCCTTTCTTTCTCTGCCTCTCTCCCTTTCTTTGCCTATCTCTCTCTCTCTCTCTCTTTGCATATCTCTCTCTGCCTTTCTTTCTCTCTCTCTGCCTTTCTTTCTCTCTCTCTGCCTTTCTTTCTCTCTTTTCTCTCTCTCCCCCTCCCTGATGATGATCTACTCTGGAGAGTCATAGCATTAAGAAGCATCCCTCTCCCCATCACCCCCAACTCTTCCTCGTTGTTTCAATCTATGTATGACTGGAAGGCAAATTGGCCATAGATTCCCTGTCCTGTGTGAACCACACCATCAGCATTCCAAGAGATATTCATGAGATTTCCCACTGCCCAAGGTGGATGTGGCAAGCAGGGAGGGGGGGGAGATACAAGAGAGAGAAAGAGAGAGAGAGAGAGAATGAAGGTAACTAGCTATAGGCTGAATAGTAAGGAAGAGGGGCATATTTAGCAAGAGAGAGAGAGAGAGGGGGGAAGGTTGGGGAAAGAGAGAGATATTAGTTAAAAGAGAGAGAGGCAGATAAATAATATGACAAACAGGGGAACATGAATTATTCATAGAGACAATGTGTAAAGAAACGTGGAAGAGAAGAATCGGATAAATAAACAAATAAAGCATGAAACTTGAATGAATGTTTGGCTTTGCCTAGAGATGGAGCAGTTCTGTGTTGAGTAGAGAGTCAAGTATTACAAAAAAAAAAAAATGGAGGGTGTGTTCATGTGTGAAGGTGAAAGCTTGATAGGAGGTGGGACAAAAAAAAAAAAAAAAAAAAAAAAAAGGTGAGGATAAAAAGATTTATATAGGAGAAAAAAAATACAGTTAATTTTACAAAAAACAAAACAAAAAAAACAACAACAAGTCTCCGAAGAAAAGCAGATTCCACTTGTTTAAGAATAGAAAATTAGCAAAAAAAAAAAAAAAAAAAAAAAAAACTAGCTGAAGTACCCATCTACATAGGGAAAGATTTTTCATGGAGCTGAATGAAGTAAAATAATTCCTTAAAACAAACTTTTCAGAATACAAGGCATGTCAAAAAAGTACCAAGTTTAACGCTGTATTTACCAAGATAGAAATGAAAAAACTAGCAGAAGTACCCATCTACATAGGGAAAGAATTTTCATGGAGCTGAATGAAGTAAAATAATTCCTTAAAACAAACTTTTCAGAATACAAGGTATGTCAAAAAAGTATCAAGATTGAAGCTGTATTTACCAAGATAGAAATGAACAGTGAATGGAATGTTAATTTTTTTCAGAATACAAGGTGTGTCAAAAAAAGTATCAAGTTTAATGCTGTATTTACCAAGATAGAAATGAAACAAAAAAAAAAAAAAACTAGCAGAAGTACCCATCTACATAGGGTAAGATTTTTCATGGAGCTGAATGAAGTAAAATAATTCCTTAAAACAAACTAGCTTAAAAACTGCTATCATTAAGATAGATATCATCCTACTTCCTATTTATAGAATTCCTATTATAATTAATACTTAGATTCCCAGTAGATCAATGAATAAATAAATAATTTATCAGTCAAGAGTTGTTCCCTTTTTTTATGTTAGACTTATAGGAAATAACCGAAATAGGGTTATAATATAATACAGCAATGGGATATGACAACAAAGGGAGAAACTCTTCAATTAGTATTTAATACCTATCTCCCTTGAGAAATTATAGTGATTGTGTTAAACATAAACTAAACCCTATGCATTACATTACAAATTGGATCAAAAACTGCTTTATTTTCTAAGGGTATTTTGATAATATTGAGCTAAAGAATATCTTGCAACAGAACGCCATTTTTTTCTGTTATGGTAACATACAAAAATCAGATCAGAGAAATGTATGGTAAAGGGCTTCTTTTTTGTAACCAGAAGAATGTATGGTAAAGGGATTTTTTTTTTAACCAGAAGAATGTATGGTAAAGGGCTTCTTTTTTTTTTAGAAGAATGCATTGTAAAGGGCTTCTTTTTTTTTAACCAGAAGAATGTATGGTAAAGGGCTTCTTTTTTTTAACCAGAAGAATGTATGGTAAAGGACTTCTTTTTTTGTAACCAGAAGAATGTAAAGGACTTCTTTTTTTGTAACCAGAAGAATGCATTGTAAAGGACTTCTTTTTTTTTAACCAGAAGAATGTATGGTAAAGGGCTTCTTTTTTGTAACCAGAAGAATGCATTGTAAAGGACTTCTTTTTTTTCAACCAGAAGAATGTATGGTAAAGGGCTTCTTTTTTTAACCAGAAGAATGTATGGTAAAGGACTTCTTGTTTTTATCATAGGCATACATTGAAAATGGTTCTTTTATTGTAGAAATGCATTATTAGAAAGGACATCTTTTAATATAGAATTACAATAGAAAAGGACATTTTTTATACTATAGGAATTCATTACAAATGGTTTGTTTTGAGTAACACTTATGCTAGAATAGCAGGTTCAGTACAGTAACAGAACCGGTGACAATAACTACCATACGCCCCTGACAGCAGGAAATAACTTTATCTTATTTCAAGTGTCAGCCATAAAAATACATAGGAAAAAAAAAAAAAAAAAAAAAAATATTCATTATGAGAATTATTTCTCATATCTTATTATAATGGAGATTCAGTGTCTGTAACCGAAACTATGTCACTGGTTATGTCATGATACCCTCAGGAATTGTGTAAGTTTATCAATGAGTATGTAATCAAAAACGAGTCAAAATCATTAATTCATAGAATAGATATTATCTATTAATGATGTCTCTATGAAAATGTGAGTTAGATTTGTCTCAAAACAGCCAATGTTATTAGTGACATCTTACAAAAAAGAATAAATAAATTGAAATTAAAGAATTATTTTAAATTTAAATACTGTATTTATTTAATTTTTGTATGTTTTTTTGTTTTTTTTAAATATCAGTTTAACAAATCACCTCATTTATATCTTATTTAAAAAAATAAAAAAATAAAAAAAAAAAAAGTTAATTATTGAATTAAAATTTCTTACTATATCGTTATATGTGAGGTCATTTCTTCTACCCCGACAAAAACAAAAATTGCTTCCCCCTCCTAATCAGGCCGGATTAACAGAAGGTTTTTTTTTTATGTGGGGATTTTTATAGGGCATCCTGCAAGGATTGAACTTGCTAATTCAGAAGTAATCCTAACTTGCAAACCATCACACCACATTTATTTTTTTTATTTTTCCTCTACCCGGGCTTCGCCGTGTAGCCACTTCTTGTTTAATATATTTCATTATATTAAAACTTAAATTCTTACAACCGGAGGGTGCATATTTTTGCTAGTATAATTAACAAAATCAGCTCTTCCAAAAGTGCAGATGACAATTGATACTTTTACAAAAGGAGATATTTTTCTCTGTTGGTCACGTACACAAAAACAGACTGGTTACAGATCGCAGAGGAGGCTAATCATAGGCTTCAACACAAACCCAACCATTTATCCTCATTGATCTAAAGAATCAACGTCTTTTGCCATATGACACCCACGGTAGTTGGATGGAAAATGTTACGAGTACACAAATAGACTGGCCTTGTTGGGGCAGAGTTAGCAAAGACTTGGGATAAGGTCAACACGTTTGTAGACTCACACACTTGAAACAGAAACTAAAAGAATCAGACGCTAGCACTAAACATGAGATTAATTTACAAAAAAAAAAGAAAAAATACGGTAGATCAATGTTTGTAGCCAAATGATTAAGAAAATTTTTACACCATGTATTTACAATATGTATTTACCCAACCCCTCCACCACTAGCAAGATGTGACACTAGGTCAGTTTAACTGGTTTCCTTCTCCTAGACTGGTTACTGAACCAATCACAGATGATGTAATATTTTTCAAAGCCAAATAAATCATATGCCCCCAAAAATAGATTAATACTACTGCACCACTGTAAGAAAAAAAAAAAAAAAAAAAAAGTCGTTGGGGTGGCCTAAAGTCGGTATCAGCCATCAGCCCGTAAGTCTATCCCCTTTTCGATAGCACTAGACCAAGGAAATTATTTTTGCATCTGAGGTGGAGCGCCACACCTACCATCAGCTCCTTATTTTACCGCACAGACCCCTGTGCTATTCATACGCTAAGTTGGCAAGGGCTGGTATCGAACTAGGAACCTTGTGGTTTCTAGATGAACGCCTAACTGACTGAGCTAACCTGGCCCTGCACACCATTGTAAGTGACCTAATCTGAGGAAAAAATAGAAATCGATTACACCCTGTCACTTCAGTGTGTTTAAAACTGATCATATGGTAGAAGAAAGGAAATTAAAGCAGTTATTTCAATTAATTTTTAAAAGGTTGTAATGAGAGAGTGGTTTGCCTATAGTAGTAAGTAAAGTTGTCAGGGCGGCCTAAAGTCGGTATCAGCCAGTCAGCAAGGGAGTCTATCCCCTTTTCAATAGCGCTAGACAAAGGAGATTGTTTTTAGCATCAGCTCCTTACTTTACCACACAGATCCCTGTGCTACTCATACGCTTCCAACTTATTCTCTTTTTGCTTTCTTCCTTTTTCATTCTTTCCTTTCTTTTTCATTCTTTCCTTCCCTTTCTTTATTCCTTTCATGTTCATTCTTTTAAGCTTTCTTCCTTGCTTTCTTTTCTTTCTTCCTTTCATTTTTTTCTTCCTTTTCTTTTGTTTAGTCAAGTGCTTTGAAAGGATTTCAGTTTATTGATGTTTCTGCATTTCCAACTCAATTAATCTCACCTTGAAACTCATACACAAAAGTAGATGTAGAGATCAATTTATGATGGGTATTATGTGAATATGAAATTAAAATCAAATCTAAAAGTGATCATATATTACTGATATGAATTTTTAAATTAAAGAGAAAAAAAATGCTGATAATTTTATAAAATGTTTAAAAAAGAATTAGAAAAAATTTTTTTTAATTCTTACATTCCCCGCCCCCATAGAGAGTTAATATCTAGACATTGCATTTATAATTAGTGTCATTTGATAAGATAACTTAGCAGATAAGTAATCGAGAGAGAGAGAGAGAGAGAGAGAGAGGGGGGGGGAGATTCACTAGTCTACAGGTTTTTCTTGAGTGACTGTTTCTCCACTTCCTTTTGCCTTTAGGCTCTCTCTCTCTCTCTCTCTCTCTCTCTCTCTCTCTCTCTCTCTCTCTCTCTCTCTCTCTCTCTCTCTCTCTCTCTCTCTCTCTCTACTTCTTCAGCTCAAGTGGAGGTCTAAAAAAAAAAAAAAAAAAAAAAAAAAAAAAAAAAACACACACACACACACACACACGACTTTGAACTGTTGAGAAGTTGACAGCCCAACTGGCACTAAGACAAACCTCTCTTGCCCTAAGAGATATTAACAACAGCTCACAAGTGCTAACACATACCTTAAAGGCCAGGGATAGATATGTTGACATTACACTACTTAATGAAAGAGAAAAAGAAAAAAAAAAAGAAATAGTCAAGTCTTGTGGTCCTGTGTCGGGAGTCAAGTAAATACCAAAAGATAACGATTTATTACATTCGGTACATGTGCACACATACTAAGTCATCGTATTAGACACAGACACATTTTTACATATAAGTACAAACATAAGTATAGTGTATAATTATGTAAGTAATGATATGAAAGCATTCATCTCTCTATCAATACATATATAAAGGGAGGAAACCTAAAAAATAAAACAATTAAGGACAAAGTATATATATATATATATATATATATATATATATATATATATATATGAATATGATAAAATCAAAAAACAAAAGATGTTTACAACTGTATGGGCTCATCAGGAGAGAGTGTGCAAACCGTTTCGGGGCCTAAACAATGGCTATTTTCAGCCGACAATATTTGGGAGAATATGTGCTTAATTGAAGTCAAACCTAATTTTTTTGAAAGTTAATTCATTAATAATTTAAAGTTAAATTTAAGTTAAATCCCGCCTAATTAATTTGTTAATGAATTAACTTTCAAAAAATTAGGTTTGACTTCAATTAAACACATATTCTCCCATTATATATATATATATATATATATATATATATATATATATATATATATATATATATATATGTATTGTGTGTTTGTGTGTGTGTGCTTAATTGAAGTCATACCTAATTTTGAAAATTAATTAGTTAATAATTAATGAATTTAGGCGGGCATATATGTTCAAATGTAAGGTGTCGGCTTAAAAAAAATATAAAAATAAACACATTTGTTTGTTTACTTAACCTCATTATATTATATATATATATATATATATATATATATATATATACATACACACACACACGGTCTTGGTTTTTGAGCAAAAATAATGAAGATTTTATTTATATTTGGGAATATATTAAAAAGATTAAAATTTGTTTCATAACAGAAAGTAATTGAAATATGATATTGATTGATTTAATCGCCTCATTTATATTGCTTTTTTTTTTCTAAATTGTAAATCATTGAATTAAAATTTCTTAATATATAGTTATATATTTACGTGGGGATTTTATTGGGCATCCAGTGAGGATCTAACTTGGGATATGTAATAATGGATCTGCGAGACTAACTTTTTTAAAATCCCCCCTCTACCCAGGCGACACCGGGTAGCCACTTCTAGTTTGATATAAAGGACATTGATTTTTGCCACATAAACCTTCCTTGTCAATGCACTTAATTTAGTAGAAAGTTGTAATCATATAGATGGAAAATTATATACTATGAAAATTCAGGAAATAACTATATATCAAGCTATCTATTGATTCATACTTGTGTAAATCACAATAGATATTTACTTTTATTGGCTCATTATATATATATATATATATATATATATATATATATATATATATATATATATATATATATATAGTGTGGGATTGTCACTGTTTCAGCTTTTACTGGAATGGTGTGCCAAAATGCAGTATTATTGGTAGAGTGCCCAATATAAAAAAAGATAGAGCTATTATATAATATAATAAAATAAATATATAAAGACCCGCTGACCTGTATACATAACCTTTGCACTGTCCATAAACACACATACGCATTCATAACAACACCACATACATACACATAACGTTTCATCCAATCATACACATCCTAGGTCTGTTAAAATTTTTAATTTTCCTTGCATTTGAAACGTCACCTGAAGATTGTTTGCACTTACACATGCATGAAACCAAATGGTTATGACTTCCTTTGTCATCAAATAAATAGATATGTAAAACCTTTATATATATTTACTATTATTATTATATATATATATATATATATATATATATATATATATATATATATATATATATATAAAGTAAAGTCTACGGGGCGGCCTAAAGTCAGTATCAGCCAGTCAGCGAGGGAGTCCATCCCCTTTTCAATAGCGCTAGACCAAGGAGATTGTTTTAGTATCTGAGGTGGAGCACCACACCTACCATCAGCTCCTTACTTTACCGCACAGATCCCTGTGCTACTCATACGCTGAGTTGGCGAGGACCGGTATCGAACTAGGAACCTTGTGGTTTCTAGCCGAACGCTCTACCAACTGAAACAGAGATGCTGATAGATACGCATCCTGCATCCCTGGGGCTCAAAAATCTAAAACGATGCAGTAAAATCATATCCTGTTACTGCTTATAAATTGACCCTGTATCACATCCTGCTTGTGTGGAGGGGTTGGGTAAGTTCAGTGCTGTACAGTTGTAGAACATTCATCACAGACATCAGACATTATACAAGGGTGGGCGGAAAATTTTATATGATGGCATATCTGCCTAGGATCTTTTTTTTTCTGGACCAACGGGATCCAAGCACTGGAACACCGATGGAAGAAGTGTGTGGACCACAAGGGGGATTATGTTGAAAAATCAGCCTATGAATTTTCCAGCGGGCTATAATACAGTGAAAAATTTTTATTAAAATTTATATTATTGATCCACACTCTTCAGAGACAGAATATGATAAGGAATCCCCTTAAAAAGTGCCCCTGGGTCGGTGTGTGTGTGTGTGTGTGTAACTTTTTTTAAGAAAAACATCTGGGTTATTTCCTATAACTCCAACCTAAAAAAAAAGGGGGGAACAACTCTGACTGATAAATTATTTATTGATCTACTTTTTTAGAAGACGGGGTTAGTTTAATGGGGAGATTAATTAACAGATAAAATTCATTCAGAATGGTTCCCCTTTTTTTAGGTTGGAGTTATAGGAAATAAACATTTTGAACCCTTTCAAAAATTATGGAGGTGCTAGAGAAGAATTTAGATCTCTTTATGTTTCCTTTAAACTGAAAATAACAAACATTATATTTGAATACTGAACTGAAAAAAAAAAAAAATGAAATAAAATAAAGAACAAATATATTTTTATACTGTAAGATGAACATTTCTGAGAAGAGAGAGGGAAAAAGATATCTCTTGTTTAACCGTCTTATTTATTCTCTATTGTAACTGAACTCTCAACACAAGTTATTTAATATGTGCAAAGGCAATAACTGATAGAATAGCCTAAAAGTAAGGCTATTCTATCTCCAATAAAAGATAGCCTGTCTAGTGATTCATAATTCTTCAATTTCTTGAACAATTGGATTGATTTTCATGAAAATCTTTTCACTTCTATAGACATTTTATATGAGAAAGAAAGAAAGAAAAAAAGATAACAAAACTGAGAGAGAGAAAGAGAGAGAAAGAGAGAGAAAAAGAGAGAGAAAAAGAAAAAGAAAAAGAAAAAGAGAGAGAAAGAAAAGAGAAAGAGAAAGAAAAAGAGAAAGAGAAAGAAAGAGAAAGAGAGAGAAAGAGAAAGAGAGAGAAAAAGAGAAGAAGAAAAGAGAAAGAAAGAAAGAGAAAGAAGAAAAAAGAAAGAAAGAAAAAAGAGAAGAGAAAAAGAGAAAGAAGAAAAGAGAAAGAAAGAAAAAGAGAAAGAAAGAAAAAGAAGAAAGAAAGAAAAAAGAAAAAAGAAAAGAGAAAGAAAGAAAAAGAAAAAAAAGAAAAGAAAAGAAAAAGAAGAAGAAAGAAAAAGAGAAAAAGAGAAGAAAGAAAAAGAAAAAGAAAAAAGAAAGAAAAAGAAAAAGAAAAAAGAAAGAAAAAGAAAAAAGAGAAAGAAAGAAAAGAGAAAGAAAGAAAAAGAAAGAGAAAGAGAAAGAGAAAGAAAGAAGAGAAAAGAAAGAAAAGAAAGAAGAAGAAAAAGAGAAAGAAAGAAAGAAAGAAAGAAGAAAAGAAGAAAGAAAAGAAAGAAAGAAAAGAAAGAAAAGAAAGAAAAAAAAGAAAGAAAGAGAAAAGAAAGAAAGAGAAAGAGAAAGAAAGAGAAAGAGAAGAAAGAGAAAGAAGAGAAAGAAGAGAAAGAGAAAGAAAGAGAAAGAAAGAAAGAGAAAGAGAAAGAGAAAGAAAGAGAAAGAAAGAGAAGAGAAAGAAAGAGAAAGAAAGAGAAAGAGAAAGAAAGAGAAAGAGAAAGAGAAAGAAGAGAAAGAAAGAGAAAGAAAGAGAAAGAGAAAGAAAGAGAAAGAAAGAGAAAGAGAAAGAAAGAAAAAGAGAAAGAGAAAGAAAAAGAGAAAAGAGAAAGAGAAAGAGAAAAAAAGAAAGAAAGAGAAAGAAAGAAAAAGAGAAAGAAAGAAAAAGAGAAAGAAAGAAAAAGAGAAAGAAAGAAAAAGAGAAAAAAGAAGAAAGAAGAAGAAAGAAAAGAGAAAGAAAGAAAAGAGAAAGAAAGAAAAGAAAGAAAGAAAAAGAGAAAGAAAGAAAGAAGAAAGAAAAAGAAAGAAAGAAAAAGAAAGAAGAAAAGAAAAAGAAAGAAAAGAAAAAAGAAAGAAAAAAGAGAAAGAGAAGAGAAAGAGAAGAAAAAGAGAAAGGAAAGAGAAGAGAAAAAGAGAAAGAAAGAAAGAGAAAAAGAGAAAGAAAGAGAGAAAAAGAGAAAGAAAGAGAGAAAAAGAGAAAGAAAGAGAGGGGGGTCATGATTATGTTAGCTTGAATAACTATAAAACCTTCTCTGTAACATCATCAGGCCATCTGGTTGATATAGAATAACGTTTGCTAATTGTTTCGAAAATAATTCGAGTCAGACTATCTTTGCTTAATATAAGAATGAATTTCCAAGGTAATTCAGTAAATAACACTATCAAGCCAATATTGAATTTGCTTTCAATAAACTATGTCTGTTACATGCATCAAAAATGTATCCGAAATATAAAGACTGTCCAAAGAGATAATGAAAACATAAGAAAATAATAAGAGCAGATTTTTTTTTCTCTCTTTCAGATAATATTACAGGCTTATTTTTCATGCGTACACGCATAATTATAGATTTCATATTAAATATCTATATCAAAATTGTGATAAGTATGTCTTTCCTCGAGAGACAGTCAAATGGTTTGATGTAGACCAACCAAATTTGGTAAACACACTCAGAGAAAAGTTTTAACATTTAAAAAAAATCGTTCCTTCAAGGGCAAGAGGGAGGTCTCATTAAAACAGAGTCTTTAACAATAATCAAGAGAAGCCATGTTGCTGCGAGATCTAAATAATCATATGGCATTTAAATTTCAAAATAAAAAAAAGATTTCCCTGAATTTTCGAGATGAGACTTGATAATTAGTATTATTTTGATTGTCCTCATTTTTATTATCTGTACAACATTTCGGCCGATGTGCCCTGTTTTTTTTTTGTTTTTTTTAGTATTATTTGGATTATTCAGACTATTGTCCTCATTTCTATTGTTATTTGTACAACATTTCGGCCGATGTGCCCGCTGGCCTTCTTCAGGTATTTCTTGTTGGACTCTGGAACGTTCTTGTAAAAATACCTGAATAAACTAGTTATCAAACTAAAATAATTATTTACATTTAATTAGATTAATGGATAGTTTTTCAAGCTATTTTGGTTTGTTGGATTTTATGGCATGTCAACCCTTGTTGGGTTATTTTATGCTGAAGACATTTTATTCTATTCATGCTTGATGGGCATTCAAATTATTTTTTTAAAACACATTTTTAGGACTCATTTTTCCGATTTTAACCCATAGATGGGACCCTCAGCGTATGAGTAGCACAGGAATCTGTGCGGTAAAGTGAGGAGCTGATGGTAGGTGTGGCACTCAACCTCAGATGCTAAAATAATCTATTGAAAAGTGGATAGACTCCCTCACTGTCTGGCTGATACAACAATAGGCCGCCCCGACGACTTTACTTTTACTTTATATCCACAGGTCTTGCTAGTTCAGTATAATTTTTTGGTTAAGAAAAATTAAATAAGTTAAAAGGATTTTTGGAATTTGTCTGTTAGTGTCACAGTGTCTATATTCCAAGTCTTGGTCCCTTTACCCAGCAAAGACAGTTACTTCAGCTAGTACCAGCTCAAAAATCCTTACAGTCTTTGTGACACATTAGTAGAAGAGAATAAAAAACTTTTATAGTGACTGTGTCTAGCTTTATCTGAAAGATAAAATAAAACAGTCTACTTTTGTTATTACTCAAAACCAGATATGTTAGTTTCTTTAAAAACTTTTCTTTTTTTTTTTACATTCTTCTTTGCAGATATTTTAGATGCATTCCATCTTGTCATAAAACTTAACTCAGTAGACAGAAGTGAAGTACGTCTTCAAGATTTAACTGAAGATTAAAACTTACGAACCTAAAATAGTTGTCTTCAAAATCAGGAGGAAATAATTCCATTAGCATACACCCTTTCATATTAACTTTTAAAAGACACTCCCCCCACCATGTTTATTATACACACACATCATTATATATATATATATATATATATATATATATATATATATATATATATGATTAAAGATTGCAGTATCAACAGAAAGTGGTCAATATATAGGACAGAGCATATATAAGGATTATATATGGTTTTAATTTCTATAGAAATTAAAACCATATATTGCCATATGGTAGGAAGCACATGGTGTAATGGTTAAAGTCATGGGAAATGGACTCGTCGCCCCAAGTTCAAATCCTGGGCATGCTAATTGAATTTCACTTAGTGCTAATACCCTTGGGAAAGGTATGAATCCTACTCTCCCTCCAGCTATGGGTAAATAGTAAGGCAGACCGGGCTCTTTAACCTTGGTTTGGCAACCGGTCTAGGAGAAGGAAAACTCTGAATTCAAACCTGTTGAACGCCACTTAAGAAATTGACCTAGTGTCACATCCTGCTCGTGCGGAGGAGTTGGTAAATATATATATATTGCCATATGGTTTTATGACACTGGTTTTAATTCCTACATTGTACTAATATATATATATATATATATATATATATATATAAAGTGAAGTGGCCTATTGTCGGTATCAGCTGAACAGCAAAGGAGTCTATCACCTTTATACTAACACTAGACCAAGGAAATTATTTTTGTGTCTGAAGTGGAGCGCTACACCTACCATTGGCTCTTTATTTTTATCGCACAGATCCCTGTGCTACTCATATGCTGAATTGGCAAGGACTGGTATCAAACCAGGAACTTTGCGATTCCTAGTAAAAAAATTAATCAAAATAAGGGTAATATTTCTTATATTCATTCTTATTGTTTCGTTAATCTTTCTAATCTAATGTATTATTACATTAAAACTTAAGTATTTGTGCCCGGGGGGGAGGGGGTCAGACTTTTGCTAGTAATGTAAATAATAGCAATGACTTATTTCAGAAGCCATGTGAACTTATAATATCCAAGATAAGGACGATCGTCTGATATGTGTAAATGGAACAAATAACACATGATATAAGAAATGTTAGGATATGACAACCAAGATTACGATTTTTTTTTTCTTCTATTTAGTTCATTATATCTTTAAATATAGACCCACACAGAACATGGTTTTTTTATTAACATAAATACTAATTTTATTAACATGGTTTTTATTTAGTTACATTTTTTAGTTATATTAAATATGAATAAAGTATAATACATATAATATATATAAATTATTTTCAAAATAACCACTTTATTCATATATTATATTTTATTTATATTATACTTTTTATCTATATTTTTTATTATTTATAGAACATGGTTTTATTAACATAAATATTTATTTTATTAACAGGGTTTTTATTTAGTTAATTATAGTTTTAAATATAGACCCACTGCTTTCAAAAAAAAAAAGATAGTATAATATAATATATAGAGAGCTTGGCACAAAGGGCAGCATGGTGGTTGTTTCTGTTTGAGTAAAAATAAATAGGTGATTCTCATGTGGCTAATAAGGAGTTGGGACAGGTAACCTCCTCCTTTGAAATAATCTTGAAAAGGAGCAGGTGAAGACATTCTGATATATGAGTGAAAAGAGTGAATGGTGAAGAAAAAGATTGAGAACAAATAGTTTAATGGTTGGTTGGCTGGTTTAAAGGTGTATCAACCCTTGTGTGTTATTTAATGCTAAATTTTGTTTTTTCATATATATTAGTTTCATTTTCATTAACTTCAGGTGTATCAATAAAATACTGGTGGTTGAGCCCCAGCCACCGCTTTCTAGCACCCATATGATAAAAAGTGTTGTGTTTGCCCTAAGGGAAATTTGAAAAATACGGTCAGGACAATCATATAGTGACTAAGGCTTGACCTGACCAGCCAATTGATTGGATTGGGCCTCTCCAACTGCCCATATAGCCCAATTAAGGACCGAAGTGGTATGTTGCATGTTACAGGACCACTTAGTACCTGGAACACAGACTGCTCAGCCACCACAACCCTGTCCTCAGACATTACGGATTGCCATCCTGAATTTCAGAATGTTACAATAGAGAAAGGATATTTTGGTCAAACAGAAAGATAAAAAAAACAAAAAAAAAAAAAACATTGCAATGCAAATTCACTAAAAGTCCTCTTTCAAGCCACCCAAGGCTTCACCTCCTATTGCACCCTAAAGATGTAGGGTTAGGCATCCCAAAAGGGAAATTTTGACAGGATTCGATAATTTTAAAAATCCTAATCTCATATATCGAACAACCTCTCCGCACGAGCAGGATGTGACACAAGGTCAATTTTTTTAAAGCAGAGTTTAACAGGTTTGAATTCAGAGTTTTCCTTCTCCTAGACAGGTTGCCTTACCAAGGTTGAAGAGCCCTACTATTTACCCATAGCTGGTGGGAATATAGTAGGATTCATACCTTTTCCCAATGGTATTAGCACTATGTGAAATGCAAACAGTTTCATCTAGGATTTGAACTCGGGTCGACAAGACCATTTCTTACGACTCTAACCATTATGCCACGCACCTCCAAAAAACCTCATATATGCATGGGATTCTACCCACATTAAAAAAGGCCTTGTGCTATATCCCACTATTGTGGGAGTGGGAGAAACTACGAAATTTGAAAAAAAAAAAAAATTAGTAGTGAACAAAATTCATAGAAAAAGTTAGTTTAAAAAAATAAATAAAAAAGGATAAACAATAAGTTTGAAAAAAAAAAATTAGTAGTTAACAAAATTCATAGAAAAGTTAGTTTAAAAAAATAAATAAAAAAAGGATAACAATAAGCTTAGAATGACCCCCCCCCCCAAAAAAAAGAAAAGAATGGAGCTAGAGAATGAATGTTTTGTTTAAAGATTAACCTTTGTTTTAAATGTATAAAACATTTACAGAATAAAAAAAATTTAAAAAAAGCTGATCCAATTTCTACACAAAAAAAAAAAAAAAAAAAAAGAAAAAAAAAAAAAGAAAAAAAAAAAAAAGTATCTTGTCTGAAAATAAAACTAGATTGGGTTCGGATTCAATGTTGTCCAATGAATTATTCAACAGCTTTGATGGTTTGAAGATATCAGATTCTGAGTCAGCTGACATATCCCACATCTTTCTCGTAACACCAACACTTTGCCATAAAAATGTCAGTTAAGTTAGCCTGGCTTATGTTACTGACAGTAACTTGTACCAGCATCATATAGCAGCTTTAATCAGTCAACATTTTTACTAATTAGACATTTTTTTTATATCTTAAATTACATAGCCTTATTCTGTCAGTAATACAGCCATTAATTCCTGACCACTGACAATGCATGTCTTCCTGCTTTTTCAGTACATTTCTATATTAAAATCACCAACAATGTATTTACATCCTATATATAATACCAAATTCAGTCAGTAATGCTTGGATTAATTCCTGACCACTGACAATCCCTTTCTTCCTGGTTTTCAATGCATTTCTATAGTAAAATAATTAGCAATGCATTTACATAATACATATACAATCCCTTTCTGATTTTCAATGCATTTCTATAGTAAAATCATTAAGAATGTATTTAGATTATACATATAATACCAAATTCTATTAGTAATGCTTCCATTAATTCCTGACCACTGACAATCCCTTTCTTCCTGGTTTTCAATGTATAGTAAAATCATTAGCAATGCATTTACATTATCTATTAATAATGGAGATTGAATGAATTTCTGTCTGTAACAATAACTACGTCACAATATTCTTGTGTTATATACACTTAAAATTTGAGTAAACAATTTAAAAAAATAAAATTTCAGTAACAAGAAGTTAACTAAAAAGTATACAAATAAAAAATACCTACGATTGTGTGTAAAATTTATGTGTAAAATATTCAAAATAATTATTTGATAGATAATTAATAAATGCAAGCAACATTTTATTTGAAGGGACAGAACTAAGTTTCCATTTCAGATTGTTTTATTTTTTTACTACTTTAATAAATTTGATGATTTTGCTTACTTATTGATGTAATGAATATGTAAATACCCCTCACTATAATCTGATTGGACAATGTCATCTATAAATATTTGACACTTGGGTGGTACAGGTGCCTAAGACTACTAGTCTTATTATAATGGAGATTGTGTGTTTTTCTGTCTGTAACCGAAACTATATTCCTGCTCAAGTCACAATTCTCTTAGTTATTGACATCACATTCTCCATGATTTTATTTTTATCTAAGCCTCAATTATTAATAAAATTGTCTTACATTATTAATACTGTTAACTACGTCTACATACTAATAACATGCAATTATATTTATATATACAACAAAATAGCGGTTTACAGTGTGAACGGGAAGGCTAATTTGCATATTAATATTAAAAAATCGAATTTAATAAATATGTGCTTAGTATTATTGGTTTCTAACTGTTTGGTTTTATTTTAATGAATATAAGCAAACATCTCTTCAATGAATCTTAAATGAAATCCATTAACAAGATAAAATAACTGTCATTTTATTCTTTACTTCCTCTTATAACTAAATACTTAAATTAGAAAAAAAAAAACAATGAAAGACGAGAGTGATGGAAGAGTAAGTTTCAGTTGTTCTATTTTTTATTATACTCCCTCTGTTTCAAATCTTTTTATCTGTATTCTAATTTAGTTTCATTAGCCTTTCTAATTTAATACAATATTTTATTACGTTAAAACTTAAATACTTGCACCCGGAGGGTGCATATATTTGCTAGTACATATAATATCCAATTCTATCAGTAATACTTCCATTATTTTGTGGCCACTGACAATCCCTTTCCTCCTGGTTTTAACACATTTTTATATCATCACCCTTGGTTGGTGGCTGAGGAGAACAGGGTATCCCACATGGTATTTATTACACATTGTATGATGAAAATTAAAATCATTAATAATGTATTTACACTATACATATAAAAACCAATTTAGTCAGTAATGCTGCCATTAATTCCTGACCACTGACAATCCTTATCTGATTTTCTATAGTAAAATTATCAGCTTTACTTTGGTCAAATTGCTGTTAACTGGAAAATACTAAATATCACACTATCAACCCATTAAAACAGGTTTACACAACGTTTGACCTTAAAGCCTCAAATGTGGTTTTCTAAAATATCTAAGTTACCACAACTTTGTCAAAAGATAAATTAAAATTGTACACAACTTTAGAAATAAATATCCCAATGCTTTTTTCTTACAAAAAGTAATATAAAAAAAAATCATTAAAAAGATTAGAAATGTTTTTCAGTTCTTTTAAGTTTTATGTATTAATTAAATTTAAACCAATTTTTTAATTTAAAGGTTAAACCTTTGATTTTATTTAGTGTGACATTATTAATAGGCAATAAATTTCACTGTGAGTTTTAAATATGAAAACATCCTCCCACCCTTGCATTAAGTCCTATAGCATTGCTATACTCTTTCATTTATTTTAGATTTTTATTTATTACTGTTAATTTAATATAAACTTGTGTTAATTCCTTTCTCATAATAAGTCCATGTATTCAAATTTATTTGAAAATATTAATTGTTGTGTAGATATTTATATAACCCATTCACCACAGGTAGGATGTGACACAAGATCCCAAATCTAGGGTATCCATCAAGGATTGAACTCGTTATTCAGTAGTAATGGATCAGAGAGACTAGCTAGTTAGCCATTACCCCCATGATGGTATATGCCTTATAATTAATTTTTTTGTGTATGTAAAAGGAATCTAGGAAATAGGGGGAAAATATACCTAATTTTAGTAACCCTTTCTTATCTAATACTTATTTGTGTTATCAATAAATAAATGAATAAATAATGAAGCATAACATTTGCATACCAAATTTTTTTTTTAAATTAATGTAAATGGTTGAATACTGCATTTTGATGATTGTGTTTTAAATTGATTATACAGGGTGGACCGAAAGTCTGGTCACCACTACATATTGTTTTAACCTATCTTTGTCTTAATAATATAGACATCATTAATTATACTACTACTACTACTACTACTAAGTAAAGTCGGTGGGGTGGCCTAATGTCGGTATCACCCTGACAGCGAGTGAGTCTATCCCCTTTTCATAGGCGCTAGACCAAGAATATTATTTTAGCGTCTGAGGTGGAGCGCCACACCAATAATAATAATAAATTAGAGGACGAATTGAGACCATCCATACAACATTGTTAAGATCGGCTTGAATACTCAGAAGAGTCCTGGAGACTCCAGTGAAAGACCATCAGCTTATGCTGGTGTGAAAAACTCACAAGGAGTGAACTAATAATAATGATATTTTCAAGTTTATTTCATGCAATTATAGTTAATTCATTAGGAGTTATATTTTTGTTGACAAGATTTTCGAACCACTCCGTAGATTTAATATTCTCTCTCTCATATATATATATATATATATATATATATTAGTAGTAGAAAAGTTTTTCTCTCTACCACGGTTTCGGTGTTCAAGGTACACTGTCCCCAGGAGAACTAAAAAATTATAGGTAGCTAATTTTATATATACTTGTTTGGTTTGGAATTATTTTTATTTCACTCCTTGTCTTCCAATATAGACTGTAGTCTTTAAATTACTGTTATACATACATATATAAAAAAAAAAATTTTTTAAAAATAAAAATGGACTCTCCCGTCAATTTTCGACGCATGAGTGTTCATTCAGTGAACAACCAACACAGTGATTTGTTTATAGTGGTGAAGGCTTGTGTAGGACCATTCCACACTTTTTGGCACAGTCGATAAGAAAGAATTGGTGCATCAAGGGTTGCCACAAACCCAATTAACGACTGACCTCAGGAATTTTGAATTCAGAGTTATCCCTCTCCTAAACTGGTTACCTACCCAAGGTTAAAAAGCCCAGTCTGCCCTACTATTTAACCCATAGCTGGAGGGAGAATATATGATTCATACCTTTCCCAAGGGTATTAGCGCTATGTGAAATGCCAGCAGTTTCGTCTAGGAATTGAACTAGAATCGACGAGTCCATTTTCCACGTCTCTAACCACTAGCCCACGCGCCTCCATACATACATATATATATATATATATATATATATATATATATATATATATATATCAGTGATTTAAATACTACAGTCTATATTGGAAGACAAGGAGAGAAATAAAAGTAGGTAAATAAACATCAATTTCATCACCTACCGTTTTTTCCCCGTGCAAGAGCCTTCTATATATATATATATATATATATATATATATATATATATATATATATATTAGTTTTCTTGAAACATTTATTAAAATACTGAGGACTATAGACCTAAAATAAATAAACCCTCCTCTATAGACTAGTGAATCTCAAAAGGTGAAAGTTACGGGTCAGTGGTTTGTTATTTGAATAACTAGGTATAATAATAGCCAGCTGAAAGCATAAAAAATACTTCCAAGATCCTTTATTAGTGCAAAAAGCAAGAAAAAAAAAAAAGGATCCTTTTCTAAAGCCCCTTTCCCCCTCTAAGGTGATATACCAAACTCCAACCTTCTTCCCTACCAACTATAACCCCCCCCCCTCTCCAAGGAAGAGAAAGACTGAAAATTAACTTAAAAGGGGTGTGTGTGTATGTAAGCAATCTATCTATTTCCTTACAGATCAATTTACAAGAGAGACAGGTTCGGGGGTCAGGAGGAGAGGAAACAACGTCTAAACATGTAAAGTGTCTCCTGGCAAAAACAAAAATTGAGAAAATATTGATTTTGGGTGAAAATTTAGTTTGTTGGCAAAAGAAGAAAAAGGTTGTCACTTTAAAATAGCTTTTTTTTTTCTTTCTTTTTTTTTTTTTAAATATAATTTACAAACATAATTCAATGCTAAGTATATCAATGTAAAGGTTAGAGAACTAATGTGAACATTTGCCATGGATAAATACAACATGAAAGGCAAATAAAACTACTTTATTGAAAATTAAAACATAAGATTCTTTTTCCAAATTTTATCCAGTCAAACCGGAAACTACAAAAAAAATTTAAAAATGTGATTTTCGGACCATATGACCTTTAGGCACCCTTTTTGCGATCTAGTTTCATAAGGACATTTTTTGATTTACACCGTCAACATCCGGTTGTTTGTTAACAGATGATTTTTAGAGTTTCTTTTAAATTATAAAACCCTTAACCCTAACAAACAACCGTATTTTGACGGTGTAAATGAAAAAAATGTCCTTATGAATCGAGATCGCAAAAGGGGTGCCTTAAGGTCATATGATCCTCATTTCCTTTTAAAACCAGCCGTAGAAATAAGGACCAGGGTGAGTTTTCTTCATATTAAGACAAAGCAACTAAAATTAAAAGATCATAATTTTCATTATTTCTGTAAGTTGAATTAATTACTCAAAAATGTTTCTTCTTTTGAATGGTCCAAAAATTTAAGATAATATTAACCTTTATGCAAATTTCATTGTGTTAAATATAGGAGGGGGGGGATTTGATACGTCAAATTAGAGGTCCCTAAAGATCAAAGAAATACTAGTGTAAAATGATTGACAATACAGTGGTATTTACGAGTTTAATTCGTTTCGCTCCTAACTTAATTTCTTCGTATATCAAATCAATTTTACCCATTGAAATAAACTGAAATGACATTAACCCCCCCCCCAAAAAAAAAAAACACCATTTTTTTTTTTTAATTAAAAAATAGCACTGTAATGTATAAAAAAATATAATAGAATGCAATAAAAGATGCGCTGTAATATTTTTTTGTTTTTTTATCAATTATATTTTTGTTTGGCGTAATAAATTTAGAAACTTGAATTTTTTTTTTAGTGAACTTAACATTAGCGTATTTGAAGCTCATCCCTACCACAACTTCCAGCACACAACACAAAGTAAAAAAATCGACCGAGAGAGAGCTCGTAATTCGGAACCACTCTACTTCCTCTAAAAATAAAATGAATAAAATATTCCTTTTATTTATAAATTGCCTTCAAATCATTAATATATTATTCTTTTATGTTTATGAAAGGTGAAAAGACAAGTAGAAAAATTATTTTTAAATGAACTATTTTTTTTTCTTTATGGCTGCTGTTAATTTTATTTAACTTCTGTTCTTATTAGAAAACAAAAATTAAGGTTTAAGAAATTAAGATATAATTCATCTCAGACGACTAATACTTTCAAATTAAAATCATTTTTTTTTTTAAATTTAAGTGAACGAACAAAAAGAAATCTAGTTGTTAAGGCAAACAATTGTTTTATGTTCGCATTTGTAGAAAAATATAAAATGTTGATAAAAGCAACGAAATAAATGGAAGGTAAAAATATCTGACAGAACTAAACAATGAAAGAGAAGGGGGAAAGAAAGATGTGAAGAAATAAAAAGTAAATAAATACACCAAAAGAGAGGATAGGAAATAAAGAAAAAAGATTGCAAAATAAATGGAGTTAAAAAGAAGAAACAGAAGAGTAAAAAAAAAAAAAAGTGCTGGAGGGGGAGAGAAAAAATACAGGTAAAAAGGAGTTTTTTTTTTTCTTTTTCGTTTTTTAAGAAACAAAAAGGAAAAAAAAAGAATAGTGTAGAAAAGAGGGCCGTAGGCGAAGGAAAACCTGATAAATCAATCAAGTGAACAATAAGCTACTGCTGAGCGAGATATTTGCCCAAGTAACCACTCTTTTTGATCAAGTATCATGGCACGCCAGGAACAAGAGAATATATCAAGATATTTGGTGATAGAACAGAATGGAGAAGAAAAAGAAAAGGGAAAAGGGTAGGAGGGGAAAAGTGTAGGAGGTGGAGGTAAAGCAAAAGAGAGAAGGAGAAAGCAAAAGAGAGAAGGAGAAAGCAAAAGAGAGAAGGAGAAAGCAAAAGAGAGAGGGAGAAGCAAAAGAGAGAAGGAGAAAGCAAAAGAGAGAAGGGAAAAAGAAAAAGAGAGAAGGGAAAAAGAAAAGAGAGAAGGGAAAAAAAGAAAAGAGAAGGGAAAAAAAGAAGAAGAAAAAGAAAGAAGAAGGAAAAAAAGAAAAAGAGAAGGAAAAAAAGGAAAAGAGAGAAGGGAAAAAAAAGAAAAAAGAGAAGGAAAAAAAAAAGGAGAAGGAAAAAGAAAAGGAAAAAAAAGAAAAAGGAGAAGGGAAAAAAGAAAAGAGAGAAGGGAAAAAAAGAAAGGGAGAAGGAAAAAAAGGAAAAGAGAGAAGGAAAAAAAGGAAAAGGAGAAGGAAAAGAAAAAGGAAAATAAAGCACATTCATACCGTTCTTAAGAACATTAGCACTAAATGAACACAAGTAGACTTGACTGAAATTCGAACCCTGTTCAGCAATTCCGTTGTCCATACACCAACAAAGAGAATATGAACTTTGATAACAGCTTATCACAACCCAAAGTATTTATTTATAAATAATGGGATAAATGGTTGAAATAAATAAGTGAATTGGATTAACAAAAGAACGGATCAATAAAATCCCATTTTAACTTCTTTTTTTTGTTTGTTTTTCTAAATCAAAAACGCCTCAAGTAACAATACAAGTGTCATTAAATCAGAATTTATGTTGAGTCAACACCTGAACAACAACAAATCAAAAGAGATTCATTGTTTCTCTCAACTGGACAAAATAAAAGACCAAACTTTTTTTTCTCTCTCTCTCACTACCGACCCACCCTCCAGTTTACACTGTGACGGGTAATTATATTTGGCACTATTCTCGGGGAGGAGGAAATAATTCACCATAATAGATCCCACTACCTTTAATAACTAGCCAATTACGTTAGAACTTTATATATATATATATATATATATATATATATATATATATATATATATATATATATATAATGTGTGTGTGTGTGTGTGTGTGGTTGGTTTGTTGGCAGTCTTCCGTCTACGAGAGACGATGGAGTAGTGTCAAAGTTTGTTTTTTTATTTTTTTTTTTTAAGACTACATAGCCTAGGCGGATTCACATGGAGGATGAGCTGTTGCCTATGCAGCAGATACCCCTCTCCACACTGCCGCTGTGATCCAAAGGAAAGGTAAGAGACTACTTCCAATAGGAAGAGACCAATTTAAACATAATATCAATAAGTGAATGGAATGATCAGAATTTTTATTATTTGGATTATTCAGACTGTTGTCCTCATCTTTATTGTTAATCAAGAACAAGAAGGTTCCAGAGTTAAAAGAATAAAGAATAAAATAAAAAAAAAAGGTTCCCAAGTTTGAGAAGACTCCCGAGTTTGACAAGAAATACCTGAAGAGGGCCGGAGGACACATTGGCCGAAACATTGTACAGATAACAATAAAGACGATGACAATAGTCCAAATAATCCTAATTATCAAGCCTCATATCAAAAATTCAGAGAAATGATCAGGAGAACAATTAAAAGTGTTTATAGTTACAATAGGGCCGGGTTAGCTCAGTCGGTAGAGCGTTCAGCTAGAAACCACAAGGCTCCTAGTTCGATACCGGCCCTCACCAACTCAGCATAAGAGTAGCACAGGGATCTGTGCGGTAAAGTAAGGAGCTGATAGTAGGTGTGGCGCTCCACCTCAGATGCAAAAACAATCTCCTTGGTCTAATGCTAGTGAAAAGGGGATAGACTCCCTCGCTAATTGGCTGATACCGACTTTAGGCCACCCTGATGACTTTTATAGTTACAATGTGAATGAAAGAATACACATGTACAAGTATCATATATCTATCTATATATCTATCTCTCTATATCAAAGATAAACCTAATGAGTTAGATAAACCTACTAAAAGTTTTGCTTAGTGCTCTTCAGGGCTAAGATCCAAGCCCCGAAGAACACTAAGCGAAACTTTTAGGTTTATCTGATTCATTAGGTTTATCTTTATTATTTGCTCTACTTAGGTATTGAACACTATTTATTTATTAGCTTTAGTATATCCTAGCGGGTTGTATGAGTATATATATATATATATATATATATATATATATAAATCGTTTTTTTCTTTTGGCCAAGTATTGTATCAATAGATTATTTTTGGTTGGTACGATTATTTTGGTCTTTTCTTTTTTTCAAAAACGTTTTTCCCCAGGTGATGTTTGGTAGTATATTTTTACAATCAAACTATTTGCCGGGTTTTTTTCCACACCACGAGGATTTACCCACAAGTTTGGTATATTATATCTCTCTCTCTCATATATATATATATATATATATATATATATATATATATATATATATATATATATATCTTCCCTCCCATTTCTCACGTTTGTTTAATCAGGTAGAGTTTTAACAAAGTTCTTGGAATTACCCTCACTGTCTGTCGACAAACAACAACAACAACATTCAAAGAGTAAAAAGGCAATAAATTTTGAAATTGTCAAGAATCGTTTATCATATCAATCCTAACATGAATTTCTGAGGGATATGCATTTGAACAGCAACAGCGGAAATGTCTTCTTTTTTTTTTTTATATATATATCACTTCTGACAGTCATAGGTATAAAAGGAGGAGGAGGAGGAGGAGGGCACTTGCCAAGAGTAGAAAGCAAATGATAAACCGTAGTTTTTGTTTTAATGCTCTTACACCTCTACAAGCAAAAACAGATTACACATGAGCAAATATGAAAGGTCGCTATTAGATATAAGTCTATTCACCATTTTATAGAGATTCCCCCAAGAGTAAAATGCATTGTTTCCCCATCCAAAAAATATATATATATATATATATATATATATATATATATAATATATATATATCTCATTATAATGGAGATTGTGTTTTTTCTGTCTGTAACCGAAACTATATTCCTACTCAAGTCATAATTCTCTTAGTTATTGACATCACATTCTCCATGATTTTTTTTTATCTAAACCTCAATTATTAATAAAATTGTCTAACATTATTAATACTGTTAACTATGTCTACATACTGACAACATGCAATTATATTTATATATACAACAAAATAGCGGTTTACAATGTGAACGGGAAGGCTAATTTGCATATTAATATTAAAAAATTGAATTTAATAAATATGTGCTTAGTATTATTGATTTCTAATTGTTTGGTTTTATTTTAATGAATATAAGCAAAAATCTCTTCAATAAATCTTAAATGAAATCCATTAACAAGAAAAAATAACTAATTTTATTCTTTACTTCCTCTTATAACTAAATACTTAAATTAGAAAAAATAACAATGAAAGACGAGAGTGATGGAAGAGTAAGTTTCAGTTGTTCCATTTTTTATTATACTCCCTCTGTTTCAAATCTTTTATTATACTCCCTCTGTTTCAAATCTTTTTATCTGTATTCTTATTTAGTTTCATTAGCCTTTCTAATTTAATACAATATTTTATTACATTAAAACTTAAATACTTGCACCCGGAGTGTGCATATATTTGCTAGTATATATATATATATATATATATATATATATATATATATATATATATCCAATTGACGCTTTAACTTTTCCATCACAGTGGCATCAGTAAATAATCCAAAAGTGCTCAATATATTAAAAATACAGAGCATTAATAATTTAGTTAGAATTTAACTAAGGAATTACACCGACTTAGTTAACATAGGTTAGGATCCTGAAGAAATCATTTCAATTTGATTGAAACCATGGTAGACCCTTTATTTTTCCTCTAATAATATCATTAGCAATATATATATATATATATATATATATAATATATATATATATAATTATTATACTAAATCTGAGCAAATCAATGTTTGTCTCCTAAAGAATTTAGTTTAATGACACAAGAATTCATATCAAAACATTCCTTACTTCTAGGATTGAGTTAAGTTTGAAAAAAAAAAAAAATTCCTTTTAATTGGTTATAATTAGTCATAATTTGCACTCAAATCAAAAACTAACCCGTCTCTTACTTCACATTCTGTCTGTCACTCCTCCTCTCTTTCTCATATATATATATATATAATCTCCTGGTTATATATGTTAATTTTTTCTGTGAATGTAAAGCAGTGATTTGAGAGTCTGAAATATATTTATATGTTAAGTTTTATAGCAGGTAGCCTGTAGCTTAAATTAGGTCAAACGTTCCCTTTCTTAGAAATCTTACAAAATTATTTTAATGTTTTTTTTAATTATCCAACCGTATCTATTTTTTCTAAAATCTAATTCGCTTTGCAAACTCACTTTTCCCTAATACCAATTATCTACCCAGAGCTCAATTGGTGACCTAATGGGTCACATTTTGTCTAACACACACACATATATATATATATATATATATATACATATATATATATATATATATATATATATATATATATATATAATATCTATCTATACATATATAAAGGGCAGTTGTGTGTAGGTGTATGTCCGGAGGAAACTTTGAAAATAAAGCAATTAACGACAAAGTAAATATATATACACATTAAATATCATCAGGGCTTGGTTTAAAATAATGAAGGTTTGATTTATATTCGTAAAGATAATTTTTAAAATTAAACTTAGATGATAACAAACTAGATTTTTTTTGCATTTAATATTTTAAATAGTAGACATTAATTTTTCTTTTCAGGGTGGCTGGATCAACGCAAGGTCTTCTTTTACATATGGGGATTTTAATGGGGCATCCTGCGAGGATCCAACTCGTGATTCAGTAATAATGGATCTGCGAGACTAACCTTTTTTTGCATCCCCTCTACCCAGGTGACGCCAGGTAGTTGCTTCTAGTATAGAATATAATACAATGAAGAATAGCAAGTATGAAAAGTGTTTACATACAGAAGTGCTCAACACTAAATTAGCAGAACAGATTTAAAATCTCGAATAAAACATCATTATACTGTTACTTAAGTTTCATGCGTATTAGGCAATCCTCAGAGGGTTGAATATCAAAAAGCGGCTGGTCCAGCGTTATGTATAACATAACATGCTCAGGTCTTAATGCATAATTAATAGAGGGATATAAAATATGGGATTAATTAGGATCAGGTGGTATATGACGTGTATATATTGAAAGGCCCTCCTCCGTATGTATTCATCAGTAAAAATTCCCTTTTGCTAGTGGGTGTGCTGTGGGTCTGGTGGTTAGAGGCTCTGACTGAAGAAAAATCAGTTTTGATCTCAGCTTGAAGCAGCTTACAAAGTCTAGCCACACTGATGAGGCGGGATATGTCGAAACAGGCCTGTATGTGGATGACATTTTAATAATTTTACTTACACGTGTTTCGGTCAGGAGTTTATCCATGTGTACATTATTCTATCTATTATTATTTTTACATAACAAAATGAAATGAGATAATAATAGAAAAAATGTAGAAATGTTCCGTACACAAAGAAATATTGACCTTCCTCAGAGTAAATTTAAAAAAAAAAAAAAAAAAAAAAAAAAAAAATTCGTTGGAACGTGGAGAATTTTTGAAATGTTCGGAAAAAAAACCATTTCTACATTTTTTCTATTATTATAATTTCATTTCATTGTTATTTAAAAATAATAACAGTTTGAATAATGGATATACTCCTGACCGAAACATGTGTAAGTAAAGTTAATTAAAATATCCTATTTTATCCATTCTATACTTTCTTTCCTTTATTTCTCTTTTCAACATACCGTCGGATTCACTTCCATTTTACATATACATACACACACACAGTATCCAATTGTCTCTAACCTTTCCGTTTATCCAAAAGTCCTCAATATATTAAAAATATACAGCAATAATAATAATAGTTATGGTAGTAGAGGGAAAGAGTTAAGGGTCTACCATAGTTTCAATCCAAATGATTTCATCAGGACCCTACTCTATGCTTAACTAAGTTGATGTAATTCCTTAGTTAAACACATTAGTTAGTTAAAGAGTCCTGATGAAATCATTTGGATTGAAACCATGGTAGACCCTTAACTCTTTCCCTCTACAACTATTATATATATATATATGATAAATTATGAACATTTATCTTAAATATCCATACATAACATTAATAGTCAAGCATTTTTAAGTTAAACTCATCTCAGAAGAAACAGACAGATATAGCAGCATGCTACACTGGCCCAGGGTCAGTTTAAAAGGACAGTAAGTATTCTAAGTTTGGAAGACTCGAGGGGAGGGGGAGGCGTAAAAAAAGGTTACATGTCATTTCAACAGATATATGCACAAATATACACTTGCAGTTCAGCTGATATAGACAATGGCCCATTCCGCAAACTTTTACTTACATTCCTTTTTTAGAATCTTTTTTTTTTATACAGATTCCCTCATAACTATATATATATATATATATA
Source organism: Doryteuthis pealeii (assembly GCA_023376005.1). Classification (NCBI taxonomy): domain Eukaryota; kingdom Metazoa; phylum Mollusca; class Cephalopoda; order Myopsida; family Loliginidae; genus Doryteuthis; species Doryteuthis pealeii. The sequence goes on along the minus strand of CM042160.1, from coordinate 35,418,918 downwards.
TATATATATATATATATATATATATATATTCCCAAAAAGATCTGCAATAGATATTCAGAATTGACTGTTAGATCATTACTCCTTACTCTAAACACTTTCCTTGATTTCAATCTTGATAAAAGGCTATTATTTCTCTCCCTTAATAGTCGTTATGAATTGCACATAACTTTCATATGTACCTAATGTAATAACTTAACGGAACAGACGTTAAAATTTGCAAATGTTATTTAAGATAACAACAAAATAAAAACAACAGTCATTGATTTTTTTGACTTGTAAACACTTTCTCATTGATATTTAATAAAAGGAAATCTAATAGTTTTTTTTTTTCCTTCTTTTTTGTTGTTTTTTTTTAACCTCTCTTTACGTGAAATGAAACTAAGTCATCAACCAAGGACATTTACAGACACACAGAAAAAAAAGAAGAAAAAAAAAAAAAAAAAAAAAAAAAAAAAGGATATTTGCTTACAACAATTTCCTTATCTGATAAAAAAAAAAAAAAAAGCGTGCAGCTCTTTCGATAACAAACTATCGCAATGTATTTACAAAGATTAAATTATTGTACAAGTTTACAATTTTTCGAAAGGATCTAGTCATATCAAAAAGTGTTTAGCCTATGAATTATGTTGTATCAAAAAGTGGGTAGCCTACGAATTATGTCTGTAAGTGTAGTTAGATTTGGAATTAAAATTTGGTGAAATGCAAAATCGAAAGGTTAGTTGGTTGGATTTTATGGCATGTCAACCCATTGGATCATTCTATTTATAGAATCAATTGCAAATAAATATATAAAAAAGTATTCTAATTGATAATATAATAATATGCAATATTGGGAATCTCAGAATTAGAGAAAGTTTATTAATAGCTAAATTAGGTCCTAGTATAAACAATAGGTTAGAATTAAACACAGAATATATAATTAATTAAAATACACATTCCATATATACACATATATCTTATTATAATGGAGATTGTGTGTTTTTCTGTCTGTAACCGAAACTATATTCCTACTCAAGTCACAATTCTCTTAGTTATTGATATCACATTCTCCATGATTTTATTTTTATCTAAACCTCAATTATTAATAATTATTAATAATTATTAATAATAAAATTGTCTTACATTATTAATACTGTTAACTATGTCTACATACTAACAACATGCAATTATATTTATATATACAACAAAATAGCGGTTTACAGTGTGAACGGGAAGGCTAATTTGCATATTAATATTAAAAAATCGAATTTAATAAATATGTGCTTAGTATTATTGATTTCTAACTGTTTGGTTTTATTTTAATGAATATAAGCAAAAATCTCTTCAATGAATCTTAAATGAAATCCATTAACACGAACAAATAACTGTCATTTTATTTTTTTACTTCCTCTTTTAACTAAATACTTAAATTAGAAAAAATAACAATGAAAGACGAGAGTGATGGAAGAGTAAGTTTCAGTTGTTCCATTTTTTATTATACTCACTGTTTCAAATCTTTTATTATACTCCCTCTGTTTCAAATCTTTTTATCTGTATTCTTATTTAGTTTCTTATTTAGCCTTTCTAATTTAATACAATATTTTATTACATTAAAACTTAAATACTTGCACCCGGAGGGTGCATATATTTGCTAGTATACATAATAAAAATAAATAAAATATATAAATAGATTAAAATTGAAATTGATTGAACAACGGCTATCATGACCCTTCCGTGGCATTATAAAAAAAACACCACGAGACGCATGTTTATAACGTACAAAAAGAAAGACACAAAAACGCGTCAATTTCTGAAAATGTCTTCGATGATAAAGTTACTTTGAAATCGATAAGACTAAACATCTTTTTATTCTTATTTTATACGCATTGTAATTGCTTTCCTATCATTAATAAATAATATTCTAATTAACATTTAACAGTTATCTCCCTTGAAAAATTATAATGATTGGGGTGAGCATGAACAAAAACCTAATTATTACAATTGGATTGAAAATATTAATATTCTTTTTGTTAGAGTATCTTAACAAAATTCTTCATGTGCAGTGTATTTACCCAATCCATTTGCCATTGCTAGAATGTCACAAACGGTCACAAGTATTGGGCATCCACCAAGGATTAAATTCCCTATTCAGTAGTATGGATCTGCGAGACTAGCTTACTAACTATTACACCATGATGGGACACCCTATTTATCCAACCAGTTCACCACAGGTAGGATGTATAGGGCATCCAATGAGGATCTGCAAGAATAGCTTTCTAACCATTATACTACAATGAAACACCTTGCCATTTTGATGTAATATACAATTTAGATCATTAAACTTAAAATGCTGTAGGAAATTCTCTCTGAGAACAAGACTTGGGTAACTTGTGGATGCTTTCTCTAGTTAAAATTACAAGTAGTGAATTTTAATCCATAGGACTAGACCAGGGATCACCAAACTGTTAACACGGGACATTATTATTGTGTTCAATACTTGCTAGCTAGAATGAAAGCTCTAAGAAAAGGAGGTAAAACAAAATTATTTTTACAGGTTATATTCATGGATGAGTGGTGTAAGATGCACAAAAACAAATTTAACCAACATATCTATTTTCAAACATTATCAACGCTAGCAGAAAGGTTTAGTGAGACTTGTCAATTAACATTAAGAGAAAACATGAAAAATCCTCAAATTTCCAAGTAAACCCCTCTTAACCGGATTGGTAGTACTTGTTAAACTCCCAGCTATGGGTTAACCAGAAAAAAACTGTTTGGAAAAAAGTTGAGCACCCATCAAGAATGAATAATAAAAAAAAAGAAAAAAAAAAAAAAAAAGATTTAAATATTTGCTAGTCTTCAGTTTTACAATGGATGAAAGAATTAGATAACAAATTAATAAAATTAAATTTATATCTATTTTATTCAAAATTCAAAAAGATATTTTTTAAAAATATAAATGCATTTTTTCTCAAAAGAAGTGTATTGAGACTGTATAATGGAGAAAAAAAGCTTTAATTTCAATTACTTTCAAAAGAAAGAGAAAAAGAGAATTTTTTAAAATGTTACATTGAATCGTCCCGATTTTTTAAATTTTTTTAAGTAGTTTATTTTGTCATACAAAAAGCATAACTAATATATTTTATAATGAATCTAATTTTGTTTTTAAAGTCACACCGTTCTATTATCAGATTTTCAAATCAGCTTTCATACAATTCCAGCTAGATTCAACGTATTTTCAAATCACCATAACCTTTAATTTAGTTTGTCGTAATTTCTTGTACATTTTTTTTTGTTTGCATGTGTACAATCGACTTTATAATGATACAGAGAGTTTGTTTTTTTTAAATTTTCTATCCATTTTTAAACCTCCATTTTTTTTTTTTTACACTTCCAATGCAAAGGAAATGTACAGGCAAATTTAAAATGTCAGACTCTTTTTTTTTTTTTGATATAACAAAAAAATAAAACATTTTAACAAAGATTTTAATTCATCAAAATGAGTCGATTCCATCAACACAAATTCAACATCTTTCAAGTCTATTTATCATACATTGTCAGATTCTAAATCGGACAATTCACATTAGGTAGTAAAATAAAATAAAAAATTAAAAAATGTTAAATTAGATTTTTTTCTTCTTTCATGACAAGTAGTGATTAAAACTAAGTGTTGAATATGGAAGAATTTTGGTAATCGCATGTAATTAACACATCTGTCCCATAATAATAATAATAATTGCATATTAACACACTAAATTTAGGATCAGGTTAGCTCAGTCAGTAGAGCGTTCGGCTCGAAACTACAAGGTTCCTAGTTCGATTCCAGCCTTCGCCAACTCAGTGTATGAGTAGCACATGGTAGGTGTGGCACTCCATCTCAGATGCTAAAACAATCTTCTTGGTCTAGCACTATTGAAAAGGGGATAGACTCCTTCACTGAATGGCTGATACCGACTTTAGGCAATCCCGACAACATTTTTTACACTAAATGTAAAAAAACTGAAACAGATACAGTATATTCAAACAAATATTCTACTATAACACCTATAGCAGACCAATATTCAGATTGGCAAAAATGAAGGAGTTCCTCACTGAGCAACCAATAAATAGGTAAAAATCTTTTATACACTGTGCCGTGGCGTAACGGTTGTCTTCATAGAAAATGGATAAAGCAACCCAAGTTCGAGCGAGTCATTTAATGCCGACAAAATTTTGAAATAAATTCATTCTTAATGGATACTCAATTTTTTTATAAACACATTTTCCTATTTAACCCATAGATGGGACCCTAACAGGTACTACCACAGAGTGGTAGAAACTCACCATGAGATAGAGTTTGACGTCATTCCCAGTATATGAAGACCCTCAGCCACTGCCTTCTAGCACATATATGATAAAAAGGGTTGTGGCTTGCCATATGGGCAATAGGGTTGGGGCAATCATATAGGGGTTAGGGCTTGACATGACCAGCCGATTGATTGGAGCAGTGCTTTTATGAACTGGTGCAAAATGTTATGGACCATATGACCTTTAGCACCCCTTTTGCTTTGCTGATTCATAAGTACATATTTTCATTTACACCATCAACATCCGGTTGTTTGTTAACAGACGATTTTTAGAGGGTTTTTTTTTTTAATTATAAAACTAACCCCTAACCCTAACAAACAACTGGATGTTGACGGTCTAAATGAAAAAAAATGTACTTATGAATCAGCAAAGCAAAAGGGGTGCCTAAAGGTCATATGGTCCAATGTTAGTACTAATTATGGGGACTACTATCAGTTTCAATTCTTTTTTTTTTTTGAATGGTTGTTGATGGTTTCTAATGAATTGTAATTTCATTTAAAATTTCTTTGAATTTTTAATCATTTTTTTTTTCTTTCATCAGATTTCCGATTTTGATAGCAATTCACAGATTATTAAGTAAGCTGTGTAGATGAGAAATAAAGAATAAGCCTCCAGCAAGATTTGAACTTGTATCCCTTCACCTTGAAAGCCATGGAAACGCTTTATTGATTAGGTCACAAAAGTTTTGCCTTTAGCTGTCATTCAAATAAGCCATATCGCCACATTCTATTCTTCTCCAATACTGCTTAATCTATTAAACAAGACTATTATATCTAATAATATTAATGTAAGAAAAAAACATGCTAATACAGTATTACGACTGAGCAGAGAGACTCAGATTACAATAATAATAGGGCTTTATTTGAATAGAATGAGTTCTGAGGTGAATAGATAGTGAACTTTGAAATATCCCCATCATACAGGTAAAAAATATCAAGGAAATTTGGTACATCCCTGGGGGAAATTTGGTAGGCAAAGAGTTAATTACAGATTTGATATCACTAAATCCTGCCTTGAATCACATATAAAAAGTTTTCAATTGATCTATATAAAAATATTAGTCATTATTCCACACCCAAGCAAAGTACAAAAATTATCATTTGTTCATTATAATTGAGCAGAAAGACTCAGATTACAATAATAATAGGACTTTATTTGAATAGAATGAGTTATGAGGGGAATAGATAGTGAACTTTGAAATATCCCATCTTACAGGTAAAAAATACCAAGAAAATTTGGTACAGCTGTGGGGGAAAATTTGGTAGGCAAAGAGTCAAGCATATTGCTCTCATAAAAAAAAAGATTTTGCTATGATATACAGTTTCACACGGTTATGATTACATTCATATCTATATAATAATTACTGGTGTGTGTTTATTTTTGTCAAATTTGTCTGTCTTCACAGGATGTCAAATGTTTACATTGAAAAATCACTACGTGAACACACTTTATTTGAATAGGAGGAGTTCTGGGGTGAATAGATAGTGAACTTTGAAAATATCTCATCACACAGGTAAAAAATACAACAAAAAAAATTTGGTAAAGCTGTGGGGGAGAGATTTGGGTAGGCAAGGAGTTAATAATGCTACTTACTTAGGCAGTTGTAGAATAACGATTGGAGAGCTTTGATAATAAATAGGCAACAAAAATAAAAGATGAAGGAAAGAGGAATCTAAACTAATTATTTCATTTTGAAAGAGAAATGTTCATATGCTGTTATTTGATCATTTTTCCCTTTTTTTAAAATAACAAGATTGACTGAGTCATCAAAAGATGAAGTCATTTTGCAAATGGACTGTGAGAATCTTTTCAAAAAGGATTCAAGCTAAAATTACATTAGGATAAAAACAAAAACAAAAATCAAAATGGATACCTCAAAAAAAAGACAAATTGCTATGATAACTAAAGTTGAATAGAGATTTTTCTTTGAAGCAAGAAATTGTGAAAAATGAGGATAGGGTAAACAGAAAGAAAAGGAGTGAATATTAATGATGATATCTTAATTTTTAACATAAGATTCTTAAAATCTACACATACTAAATCTATCTTCTATCTATCTACATATCTATACATATATAAAGAGCAGTTGTGAGTATATGTATGTCTGGAGGAAACTTCGAAAATAAAACAATGACAAAGTAAAATATATATATATATATATATATATATATATATATATATATATATATTATATACATACACACACACATTAAATATCACCAGGGCTTGGTTTTTGAGCAAAAATAGAGATTTGATTTATATTCATGAAGATAATTAAAAAAATAAAATTTAAATGATAACAGCATGGATTTTTTTTTTTCATTTAATATTTTAGATAGTAGACATTAACATTTCTTTTCAGAGTAGCTGGATCAATGCAAGGTCTATTTTTTTTTACATGGGGATTTAAATGGGGCATCCCAAGAGGATTCCAACTCATGATTCAGTCATAATGGATCTGCGGGACTAAATTATTTTGCTACCCCCTCTACCAGGCGACGCTGGGTAGCTGCTTCTAGTACATATATAAAGGGCAGTTGTGTATATCTATGTCCAGAGGAAACTTCAAAAATAAAACAATTGACGACAAAGTAAATATACATACGCATTAAATATCACCCGGGCTTGTTTTTTGAGCAAAAATAATGAAGATTTGATTTATATTTGGGAAGATAATTAAAAATTCAAATTTGAAAAGTAACAGAAGGGAAAGTCATCAGCGTGTTATTTTGTTTACCTTTTTTTTTTTTTCGCTTTGAAATATAATATTGATTGATTGAATTAATTGCATCATTTATATCTTATTTTTTTTTAATTATAAATCATTGAATGGAAATTTCTTACAATATTGTTATACATTTCCGTGGGGATTTTTATGGGGCAACCAGCGAAGATCTCACTCGCAATAAGTAAGAATGGATCTGCAAGATTAACTTTTTAAAAATCCCCCTATCCAGGCGACACCGGGTAACCACTTCTAGTATATATATATATATAATATATACACACACACACACACACACAGATGCTGATAGGTACACGTCCAGTGACCCTGACACATAAAAATTTAAAAGGACAGTAAAATCAGTCCCAGTGTTTTTCTTTTTTCTTCCCTCACCATTTCAAGCTAACTGTAAATACATTTCAATAGTTTCTTAGAAATGAATTACACAGGTTACAAGGTAGGCTTTAGTTGTTTCACCAGATCATAAATAAAAACCCTTCAATTTATTAAGAAACTTTAGTTGGGACCCATCAAATTTCCCGGGGACTCATTCAAAGCAAATATGTGCGTCCCAGGACACACTAAATCAAAAAGCTATCAGCATCACTGCATATGTATAATATGTATGTAAGTTGAAAATGGAAATGAATACGACAGTATGTTGAAAGGAAAAATAAAGGAAAGAAAATGTTGAATGGATAAAATAGATTTACTAACACGTGTTTCGGCCAGGAGTTTGTTCATGTACACATGTATTCTATTTATTATTAATTTAAATATAAGATAAAATAATAATAGAAAATTATAAAATCTTTAAGTATACAAAGAATAACAGCCTTCAGAGTAAAATGTTTGGTATTTGAAGTGAAAGCAGTCAAAATACAGAGAGTTTTGAAGTGTTTGAAAAAAAGAATCTTTAAAAAATTATTTGAGAGACGTTCCACAGCAATAAGTATAATAATAACAATAATAATATGTATATATGTACACGTGAATTTTTCTATCTCCCCAGAATTTTCCACTACAAAGAAATAGGTGAACTGACTAATGTGAAAATCCATTATTCATCATCTAAGAATAAAAAGATCAATATTAACCAAGAAAAAAAAAATAGTCTAAAAAGTAACCTAAAGAAATAATTCCTTAAATGTTCAAGATTAGCCTAATTCTATTAAAATAAGCCCAGCTATGTAGTTGGTAGATTATATTATTGTTATGTAAGTAAAGTAAGTAACTCTTAACTCTTAATATCCTGTTGAGAATTTTCTAAGTCAGAGCCCAATTCCTATAACCATTTATCAAAAAAATGGCTAAAAATGTCCTTTTCATTTAAAGTTACCTGTTATTTCCCATAAATCAAATCTTATTATAATGGAGATTGTGGGTTTGTATTTCTGTAACCGAAACTATATTACTATTCAAGTCACAATTCCCTTTGTTATTTACATCACATTCTCTATGATTTTATTTTTATTTAAACCTCAATTATTAATAAAATTGTTTTACATCATTAACTGTTGACCATATCTACATACTAATATCATGCAATTGTATTTATATATACAACAAAATAGCGGTTTACAGTGAGTTGGAAGGCTAATTTGCATATTGATCTTAAAAATTTGATTTGAATAAATATATGCTTAGTATTATTGATTTCTAATTGTTTGGTTTTATATTAATGAATATGAGCAAAAATCTCGGGGATAAATCTTAAAAGAAATCCATTAACAAGAAGAAATAACTGTAATATTATTCTTTACTTCCTATTTTAACTAAATAGTTAAATTAGGAAAATTTACCAATGAAAGACGGGAGTAAGGGAAAATGATGGAAGAGTTAGTTTCAAAGTTGTTCTATTTTTCAATCATACCCCCTCTGTTCCAAATCTTTTTATCTGCATTCTTATTCAGTTTCATTAGCCTTTCTAATTTAACATGATATTTTATTATATTAAAACTTAAATACTTGCACCCAGAGGGTGCATATATTTGCTAGTACTGTTAAATATGTTTAATATTACATTTAAACAAAGGCTATCATTTATTATTTGACTAGATAGTTTGTTTTGGGTTTTATTACTAACAAATAAAATCGAATGCCAGTTGACTTGTTTTATTTGGTTTGTTTTTGCAGCCTTAAATTTCATCATATTAAATGTTAAAAACATGAATCATGTCAACACAACAAGGAAAATGAATAACTGATTTTTATTTACTTGAATGAAGTATAGAAGTCAGAAAATACAACTGTGTTGATTTTATTCATTAAAACTCTTAACATCCTGTTGAGAATTTTCTAAGTCCAGAGCCCCATTCCTCTAAGGATTTATAGAAAAAAAAAATGGCTAAAAATGTCCTTTTCATTTAAAGTTACCTGTTATTTCCCATAAATCAAATACTGCTAAATATGTTTGATATTACATTTAAACAAAGGCTATCGTTTGGGGTGGATTAGGAAAACAAATGTGACTTCCGGCTGGGTAGAATGAGGCAGTATAGGACGTTAAGAGTTAAACAGTTTTTCCTTTTACTACAACACAGAGAAGCGGCCAATCCATAGCCTGTAGGCAGCAATAAAACATACACTAACCCCATTGATGGATTTTCATACTAAAAGAACGGATCACGGATCCGAAAAGATGCTTCTTAAGCCATCAAAGATCCCACAGGCTGATTATATACATACATACATACACACATATATATATATATATATTTACCAACTCTTCCACACGAGCAGGATGTGACACAAGGTCAATTTCTTAAGCAGAGTTTAACAGGTTTGAATTCAGAGTTTTCCTTCTACCAGATTACCTAGCCAAGATTAAAGAGCCCAGTTTGCCCTACTATTTACCCATAGTTCGGGGTATAGTTGAATGCATACCTTTCCCAAGGATATTAGCGCAATGTGAAATGCAAACAGCCTCGTCCAGGATTTGAACTCGGGTTGACGAGTCCATTTCCTACGACTAACCATTACGCCATGCACCCCCACAGCCTGATGTATCCTATCATCTCTATCACCGCGACCCTACTGAAAACTCTGGATGTCATGGTGGTGCATTTGCATTCGAGATATGGTAAATTCGTTGAGTGGAGCTGGCTCAACTGACCCAGGGTGAATGCCGCAGCAGAAACGGTAAGCCATCAAAGAAAAGAAAAAAAATTGGGGGGGGGGGTCCATCTTGAAGTACAAGCAAAAAAAAAACTATTTCTCTGAATTTTTTAGATGAGGCTTGATAATTTGTATTAATCGGACTATTGTCCTCATCTTTATTGTTATCTACAGAACATTTCAGACAATGTGCCCTCCAGCCTGCTTCAGGTATTTCTTGTTGACCTTCTTAAACTCGGGTGTTCAGTTAATACAGTTCTAAGTGACAGTTATCTCTATACTGCAGGTTCAATCCTGGTCAAGGGCGACAGTAACATACAATGATTAACACAGCTTAACACTTGTACCCAGTCAGGGTTAACGAAATGTCTTAACAGCCTATACCTGTGGATTGAATAAAGAGTTAGGTTTGAAGTTCCGTGAAGGTTCCCAACTTCAGAGAGAAGGTTCCGGCTTGATAATTAGTATTATTTAGACTGTTGTCCTCATCTTTATTCTTACGTTTTGGCCGATGTGCCCTCCGGCCTTCTTCAGGTATTTCTTGTCGGACTCTGGGAACCTTCTTGTCGTAATCGGTAGCCATCACAGAACTTTGAACCCAAACCTTTATTCAATTAAAGAATTCAATTGAATAAAGGTTTGGATTCAAAGTTCCGTGATGGCTTCTAATTACGACAAGAAACATCTGAAGAAGGCTGGAGAGTACATCAGCCGAAACCAGGGCTCGACATTAATGCTGTCCCGTCGTCGATAAAAATTACACCCAGGACAATCAATACGTCATCCGGGACGGTAAAAAATTTTTCCTAAAAGTTAGTACTACATTCCAATATTGGCTGTCCAGTGATTGCCCCAACGCTGACCTCAAAATGAGGCTACAGCACCACAGGTCTATTCTCAAAGCCATGTAATGAATAATGGTGGAGGCAGATAGTTTAAAAGGACTGAATTATGTACTACTAACCCTACTCAGGGTAACTTAAAGTAAAAAAATTTTTTTTTTTTTTTTTTTTTAGCTCAAAACACACTAGGAAATGGACCTTTTGTCCAAATATCCAAAATTATCACTGCTTCAGCTTTTCTTAATGTTTTATTACATGTTATTATGCTACTGATGACTGACAAGTATAGATGATGCTAATGAATTAAACAAAAATATTTTGATTTCGGGACAGTCCAAACCCCATTCGGGACAGGCATGAAACAAGTTAGTGTTGGGGCCTGGCCAAAACGTTGTGTAGATAACAATAAAGATGAGGACAACAGTCCGAATAATACAAAGCAATAGAAACTTGAGCAACCCAATATGTTTAATGTGCATCATCAACTGAGATAGCAATAAACTTGCTTGATCTGTTTCTCTGCCAAGCTTATTGATCATACACGCACATACGTCTAACAATAAATATTGCTTCAAAATTCAACTGAGTTAGATTAATTAATTAACATAGACCATACACAATACTCTGCCAAAAATATGCAGTTGCAAAAAGCTACATTTGAACTTTTCAGCAGAAAAATTAACACTGTTCAGCTAATTGGCAAAAAGGACTCCAAGGTCGTAGCTGGAGAAGTATCAAGGATCAATGAAAATTATCTTTAGTTATTTATTAAGCTTAGTTTGGCTCCAGGCCAGATGTATTGAGCACCCATAGAGTATCAAATTCACTTGTAATGGTTCTATAGCTTCATCTTGTAACCCATTAACAACATCCACAATAAACTCTTCCTAATCAAACCCACTCTGGAGACCAGTCTTAAGGAAGTCTAGAAAGGAACAAGTCATTGTGTTCCGATTATGTATTGGCCACACAAGACTAACGCATTCCCATATACTCAAACAAGAACAACAACCAGAGTGTGAAACATGTCAAACACCTCTTACTGTTAAACACTTATTCATAGAATGCAAGGTTTTTGCTCACATCAGAAACCATTATTTCAATGCAAACAATATGAAAGATCTATTTGAAAAAGTCAACATAGAAAACATTGTGTTCTTTTTAAATGAAATAAAATTATACCATAGAATATAGACATGAACCTAATCAATATGATACAATATGATCCCAAATGATGCTAACACATTGTTAAAACCAATTACTAAAAAAGTATAAATATAGATACACAACATATATTACTTCCTAACTGCTAGGCATGACACAACCCCAGATGGGTTGATATGCCATTAAAACCAACCAGCCAACCATCTAATTTGGAAAATGTAATTTGTCTGAATTTTAGAGATGAGGCTTGATAATTTAGATTTTTATGCTCACATGGCGCAACAGATAGAACTGTATTAACCCAGCCCTAACAAGTGACAATCAACTGGAGGTTGCAGGTTCAATTCTGACTACAGGTTAGCCCAGCCATGGTTAACGGAATGAGAACAATCTACCCTGATGGCTTGAATAAAGGGTTCAGGTTGAAGTTCTGTGAAGGCTCCAGATTACAACATGAGGGCTCCAGAGTTCAACAAGAAATAAGTGAAGAAGGCTGTTGAGTATATCTTATTATAATGGAGATTGTGTGTTTTTCTGTCTGTAACCGAAACTATATTACTACTCACAATTCCCTTTGTTATTGACATCACAATCTCAATGATTTTATCTTTATTTGAATCTCAATTATTAATAAAATTGTTTATATTATTAATGCTGTTGACCATATCCACATACTAATAACCTGCAATTATATTTATATATACAAGAAAATAACGGTTTACAGTGTGTGAACGGGAAGGCTAATTTGCATATTGATATTAAAAATGTGATTTTAATAAATATGTGCTTAGTATTATTGATTTCTAATTGTTTGGTTTTATTTTAATGAATATAAGCAAAAATCTCTTCAATAAATCTTAAATGAAATCCATTAACAAGAAGAAATAACTGTAATTTTATTCTTTACTTCCTCTTTTAACTAAATACTTAAATTAGAAAAAATAACAATGAAAGACGAGATTGATAGAAGTGTAAGTTTCAGTTGTTCTATTTTTCGATTATACACCCCCTCTGTTTCAAATCTTTTTATCTGCATTCTTATTTAGTTTCATTAGCCTTTCTAATTTAATGCGATATTTCATTACATTAAAACTTAAATACTTGCACCCGGAGGGTGCATATATTTGCTAGTAACAATAAAGATGAGAACAATAGTCTGAAAAATCTAAATAATACAAATTAGAAAAATATATAGATTGGTATTTCTCTGAATTTTTTTTAATGAATAAAAGGTTGGGTTCAAAGTTCTATGATGGCTTCAGATCACGAAAAGAAGGTTCCCAAGTCCGACAAGAAATACCTGAAGAAGGCCGGAGGGCATATCGGCCAAAACATTGTACAGATAACAATAAAGATGAGGACAATAGTCTGAATAATCCAAATATAAAGACTGGATCAACAAAAGATTTCCAGATCCTTAGACCTTACATCGTCATCAAGTTATGTAGACAGTAGATCTCCATTGCTCCTGGCAGGTCCTCTGCACAGCATCCGCATAGAGCTGATCGATTTAATTTTTTTACAGGACAACCCAAACTGGTTTGTTGATGTGTAGATGCCCAGAGGATAACCTCACTTATGAACTTGTCCTTGCTTCGCCAGTTCGTCTTATCTAGATGGTTTGTGTGATAGGAGGCAAGTGACCATACAGCTGCTTTTTTATGGGGTACTACTTCAGGATTTGTTTAAGACAGCATCCTTTCACAGTTCCCATTCAGCTTTTTTCACTCCAAGTATTTAGTGGTGCAGCTATACAGTAGCACAGAAACAGCTACAGCTTGGAAAAATTCTCTCTTTATCTTGTTAGAGAAATCAGATTTTTATATTATCGATAATCTAGCAACCCATGTCCTTCCTATGCGCATATTTGACATCACTTTCTGTAGATGAGATATTGCTACCTACAGTATGAGAACTGGTCTACTAATTCCAGTAACTTGCCATCATACGTCTTATCAGAGAGATTACAGTTTTTACAATGATCGCCAAGAAATGATTGTTGCAGTCTTCACCCTGAAGATTTTACAAACATAAATACTAATCTTTCTTTTTGTGGATGCGTGTGGTGTAATGGTTACCATCATAGGAAATGGGATCGTCAATCAGAGTTCAAATCCTGGACAAGGCTGTTTGCATTTCACATAGTGCTAATATCCTTAGGAAAGGTATGCATCCAACTACACTCAGGGCTATGGGTAAATAGTAGGGCAGACTGGGCTCTTTCACCATGGCTAGGTAACCAGAATAGGAGAAGGAAAACTCTGAATTCAAACCTGTTTAACTGCGCTTAAGAAATTGACCTTGTGTCACATCCTGCTTGTGTGGAATGGATGGTAATATATATATATATATATATATATATATATATAAGCTTTGTTTGTTTTTCCCCAGGTGAGAATGTGATTAAAATATAGATAAAAATTGACGTAGGTCATATGAATACATGGATAAAGAAATGCCGAAAAATTTATTCATTGCATTGGTAAGACCTCATTTGGAATTTGCTAATGTGGTTTGGAGTCCAAGACTAATCAAGGACATAAAACTCATTGAGGGAGTTCAAAGGAGAGCTACTAAGGTAGTTAATGATTTAAAAACCCTTTCGTATAAAGAAAGACTTAGGAACATTGACTTACCAAGTTTGGTTTATCGACGTACAAGAGGGGATATGATTAAAGTCTAAAATATACACATGGATTTTATTCAACAAACTTTGACCTACTAAACATTGCTCAAAATACTAAATACATGGAGTCATAAATTAAAACTCTTTAAAAAAATTTGTAAATCAAATGCAAGACAAAATTATTATAGTAACATGAGTGGTGAATACGTGGAATAAACTACCATCATCAATAGTGAATGCCCCATCTCTAAACTCCTTTAAGGCAATGTTAGATAATCTGTGGAAAGATTATGAATATTCTGTGGAATTAAGATGAATGTTTATAAGGAACAGCTGACAGGTCTCAGATCTATTACATTAGCTGAAAGGATATTATTATTATTATTATTAAGAGTAACTCAGAATTACCAAAATGACTAATTTCATTTTCTTATGCCAATTTCCAGGAATCTAGCGCCTTCTGTTTTGGTTTTGGCATCAGAAAATTCATTTGGCTTCCTTTTTATAGGATAAAACTATTTAAACAAAAATTACATACCATCCTTTTTCTAAAAATGTCTTCAATAATAATAAAAATATGTTAGTGGGTTGAAACTAAATACACAAAAACCCTTTAGGAGAGACTAGCAAAGGTTGTCACTCTAAAGTTTAAATTATAGTGGTACTAATATATATATATATATATATATATATATATATAACCGCCAGGATTGTCTAAAGCTAAAAAGTAAAGAGTGCTCAATACCTAAGTAGAGCAAATAATAAAGTTAAACCTAATGAGTTTGTTTGTTTTTTTTTTACGGCATATCAACCTCAGTGGGTCATTTAATGCCGATAAAGTTTTCAAATAAATCAATTCTTAATGGATAATACAATTTTTTTATAAATACATTTTTCTATTTAACCCATAGATGGGACCCTAACAGGTACTACCACTCCAGGTCAGAGTGGACCAGGGAGTAATGGTGATGAAGGGGTGCTCCACATTTCCCAAACCTCCAAAACTGGAACCTCACCATCAGGTAGAGTTTAACGTCATTCCGAGGACATGTAGACCCGCAGCCACCGCCTTCTAGCACCCATATGAAAACCTAATGAGTCAGATATACCTACTAACAGTTTCGCTTAGTATATATATATATATATATATATATATATATATATATATATATGACCATTCTTTTACAAGGATTTAAAATCACATTACTCATGCTTCGGACTAAATCAAAAAAATATATATCATAGACATAGTTGTAGAAAAAAGTTTTTCTCTCTACCACGGTTTCGGTATTCAAGGTACATCTTCCTCAGGAAAACTAAAAAATATTAGTTAGCTACCTTTTATATATAGTTTAGAACTATTTCTATTTCTGTCTTTTAATTAATATGAACTTTAGTTTTTTTTTTAAATCTAAACTGTTTCCCTATTATATTATAGACACCTACACACACACACAAATATATATATATATATATATATATATATATATACACATAGCTCCAACACAAATATATATACACACACAGATATAATATATACACTTGAAATTAGACTAGTCAGATTATGAGGGTGAGCAGAAAAGTGTATATGATGATATCATGTCCACTGTTGATGACTTTGACTAATGGGATCCAAGTACTGCAACATCGAGAGAAGAAGTGTGTGGACCGTAAGGAGGGGTACATTGAAAAATAAATCTCATTAGGTCAGATTCCATGACAGTATCTTGGTCAGCCTTTGAACTTTTCACTTGACTCATTATATATATATACATACATACATACATATATGCCCTGACAGTATTTGTATGGACTCTTTCAGTTAGTATTGGTTTGGATCTTTTCATGGAATTATAACTAAATTACATGAAAAGATTCAAAAATGCCAGAAAAGACAGACAACCACACACATATCTATTTATCTATCGAGTGTGTGTGTATGTGTTTTCTGGCATTTTTTTTTTTTTTTTTTTTTAAATTGATATACTTTAAATAAAAATCCCCAACTGGCAATCTTAGTACAAGTCCCAACGGAAGAACTAGTTCGTTACTTTAACCAAAACTTGACAAAATATTTTCCTGGCCTTTGTAAACTATAAATAACAGTTTACTTATTTATATATCCTGTAGTTATTCCGAGTGTTAAAAGCTATATAAAAAAAAAAAAAAAAAAAAAAAAATTTTTTTTTTTTTTTTTTTAAATGACCGCTTAAGCTCTTGCATATAACCGTCCTAACGAACTTCACCAACCTGGCACTTCGGATAAAAAACACCCTACTTTTATTGTTAGGAGCCCTTTGAAACTACACATTCTCCAGTGGATTGGGGAGGGAGCCTTTCTTTCTTTACTGGTGGGATTGTCGCGTTCCCTCTTCTTTGTAAACAAATAGTAACGAATGTCACCGAGCCGGCACCAAAAACCTCTGAAACTGTAAACCTAGAGTTTAACCATTGGGTAAATGTGTGTTAGTGCCCCTGAGGGTTTGATTGTTCTCTATATTGGAGTTGATAACAAGCTTGACTGAATGTGACCGGAGTCAAGAGTTTGGCATGTAAAGAGGGACAGACTGAACAAGAAACAACAACGGCAGTAGAGATTATTAAATGCAAGTAGCAGTAATAATAATGGTGCCGAAGCGCAGGCCTTTCTGCCTTCTTTCTTAATAATAACTAATTAAAATGACAAAGGAAGGACATTTAAGGTATTTTTAACTACCAGCTTAATAGAGTTAAACAAAAAGAAAAGAGGGAAAAAAGCTTAAAAAAAGGCGAAAGTTATAATTAAAAAAAAATGTGGGGGAAGAGAAGAGGCAGACAAAGAAATGTAGGGTAAAATTAAGAACGTTGAAAAGATAGAACAAAAAAGAAAATAATGATTTAAATCTAAGATATATAAAACTGGCTGTTATGTTAATAACGTTAACTAAAAACTTTGGGAACGGTTTTTTTATTTATTTATTTATCTTTGTTTTTTAAGCGGGGTAACATATACTCCAGTGTGTGGATCTTAATATTAAACCTTCAGATTTCAAAGAGCGGTAATATACACTGATATACAATCAGAGATACAAACATTTGGTTATATAAATAAAGTTAAATATTTATCCACTGATTTGCACAGGGATTTGTAGGTGTTTTGGTAACCGCGTATACAAATAGTAGATCCCTCAGCTGGGGGGGGGGGGGAGAGAAAAAAATCAGTTCTCTATAGGACCAAGTTTTTTTTGTGAGTGTTTTCAAACAGGCCGGTACCTACAGTTTAGGCTTTGTATAAGTTACAATATAAAATATATATTTTATTTAAGTAATTAATTAAATTAATGAATTGAGGGTAAAAAAAATGAATAAAATATATTGTGCAAATAAAATAATTTTTTTTTCAGGTGATACACATGGATTTATATTTGTAAAAAAAAAAAAAAATAAAATAAAATAAAAGCCTGCTATGCAAGCATTCATACCTAAAAATTCATAAAAAGATCTAAATTTGTAATTACATATAAGATTCATACATTACTCGATACAAAGCAATAAGAATTTAAATAATCGCATATAAAAGGCATGAAAGAAAAAATACCTGGTTTCATTTATACACACGTTGAAAACTTAACGGGTAGTGTTCTTACATTCATGAATGAACAAGAGGGAAAAAAGGTTTGAAAAAAAATAAATAAATAAAAAAATAGTAAAGATAAAAAAAAAGGGAATAAAATGAAACGACGAAAAGTTTAAAGATTAACTTATAATGTAAGTAATATATATATATATTAGTAGATAAAACATACACACATAAACTACTTTAAAAGATGAAAGTACCGATCTTTTTTTTTTTTTTTTTTTTTTTTTTATAAATACAAAGATATGGATACAAATTATTACTCAGCAAAAATATATACACACACACATACATACATACTCACAGGCGTGTGTGCATGCGTACGTACACATACAAAGAGAGTAAGCAAATCTAACAGAAACATTAATATATATCATTTCTGGGTATCAAGCTATTCCTTCTTCTTGCGATGATAGGCTGTGTTTAATAAATCCAAGTCATCTAAACAGCCTGTTTTTAAAAGAAATGAAAGATAAATAAATACAAACCCAACGCTTGGATGAGAGAGAACGACTGATGAATAAAAAGCCAGTAGAATAAAAAGGAGGAGATATAAGAAAAAACAGTGCATTAGGTTAATTCACAGACAGTTATCAAGAAGTGTATTATTCTCTGGTATCATTACACTGAAATGAACATCAGTGAGGAGAGAGAAAGAAAGAAAGTAGAGAGAGAGTAACAAAGAGAGAGAGGGGGGAGAACGTGAGAGAGAAAGAGAGATTGATCTTTTCTCACAAGGAAGAGTGTAACATTAAACCAGAAAAGCTAATGTGTGTAAAGCGTGTTTCTATCAGTCCTGCTAAATATTAAATAAATTAAAAAGATCTGTTTATTATTGTTGTTATTATTATTATTAGCTGTTAAAACACAAATCTGTGTGCAGGTGCGTGGAGAATAAATAAATAAATAAATGGTATTATTATTATTATTTTTATTATTATTATTAATAACACGAGACGGTATAGAAGTCAGTGCGTGGTCTTTTTCACTATTTAAAAGTCTATATACAATGATTTCTCGTAAAAGACTACATATATCCCGAAAAAGAATGCATGTTGAAATAAGATTTTTTTTAAATGTGTGTGTGTGTGTGTGTGTGTGTGTATGTATGTTTGTGTATGTGTGTTGGTTGTATATGTTTGTATGTGTGTTGGTTGTGTATGTCTGTGTGTGTGTGTTGGTTGTGATTTAAGTGTGTGTTGATGGTTCTTTATATCCAACAAACAAAACCTTCGTAGTAGCCGCCACATAGTTCGTCCATTTCTCTTTCCTACCGGCAGCCCGATTATTTGTTGTTGTTGAGCTCAAACTAAAACAAGCAGCTGGGCAGTTATTTTAAAAAGGTGCCAATATCATCGTATATTCTTAGTGTTCTGTTCTTTTTTCTTTATTCTAAATTAACTCTTCTCTCTTTCCCTCCCTTTCTTTGTTAAAATCGATATAGGAAAAGAAAAAGAAAGCATGTGCGTGTAGTAATAAAAGTTGTTACGATTTTGTACTATTAATACTACGCATACAAGAAAATGATTAATGTTCTTTATTTCTTTATTGTGTGTGTGTGTATAGCGCACGCAATCATCTTCTTAAAGTATTTTTTTTTAAATCCTTCTTTCTTTGAGAAAAAAAAAGATAATGTTAAGATTTATCAACAAAGCTTCTTTTATATCAAGTTGCTTTGTTACAATCACACGTTACTCTTTCTCACTTTTTTTTTCTAATAGTGAGATTTTTCGAGCTTTCAACCGCTTAAAAAAAATGGTTAAATGTCCGATTAAATGTTTGTAAATGTTTTCGGTTTTGTTGTTTTTGTTTTGTTTTTTTAAGTAGAAAATTTTTTTTAATTTTTAGTTAATAAATCCATTCACTGGAACGCCTTTTAAGAAATTTATTTAACAAATCCTAAATCTCCCACTCAAAATGTTAATTTTAAAAACTAAAATAAAAAGCCGACTGAACACATAGTGGCTTCACTTTCTTTTGTAAGGCGATTGTGTTTAGTGTTTCATAAAAATAGACAAAGAAAAAAAAAAAAAAAAAAAATTTTTTTTTTTCCAAGTTTAGATAAAAAGTTGTTTTTAAACGTTTTACACGTACATTAAAAAAAAAAAATTTTTTTTTTTTTTTTTTTTTTACACAAATTAATATTTTCTTCCCCCCCCTTTTTTAACTCTCAAAACTGACCCGGCAACTTTTTTTTCTGTGGGAGGAAGGGGTCTCTTTCATTCACTTTTTAAATTAAAAAGTTTTTAATTCTATAAATCAACGCAAGCAAAGGAAAAGATGACATATATAGACCTACATCCATCAACCCTTCAAGTGCATGTGTTAAAAGATGTTTCCCTACAAACATGTAAAATGTCATACAAACCAGTCCATCATCCACAGCATGTGGATCAAAAAAAATTTTGAAAAAAAAGAAAAAAAAAAAGGCATGCTCGTGTATACCCTTAAATATTTTTCTTTCTTTTTTTTTTTTTAAATAAAGGGGGCGAAAATAAGGAAAATCCAAAATGATCAACTACAGAGAGAAGACACTTACTCAGTTCATCCTAGCAACAGATATATAGCAACTTAGGGCTCCCTGTTTCAAAGCACACCTATTCAACTGAAAACTGCCCAGCGCAAAGTTAAATGATCTTTAAATGTGTCTCTAGTGACAATCCAAGTGAATGTAGCAGTCTGTTGTTGTTGTTGTGTAGTAGTAGTAGTAGTGGTGGTAATGGTAGTGGTGTCGGTGGTAAAGTAGTTGCGGCGGTGTGGGTGATAGTGATGGTGATGGTGTTGGTTAATGAGAGTCCGGCTTGTGGTAGAGTGAAACACACGGCAAGGGAAAGTACTACTTAAGGGAAGGGAGAAGAAGAAAAAAAAAGTTCCTTTTAATCAAGTCATATATCTATTGAAGTACAAAACAGTACGGGTAGAGTTGACCTTACACATTAACTATAGTAGTTAATAGTGGTTGTGATCGTCACTGTTACTGTCATGTCATAGAGTAACAAGGATATCTTCAACACAACAAACAAACAAACAAAAAAGTGAAATCAATAAACTGATTAGATTGCTCTATATAGCTGGGGGGGGGTTAAAAGAGATATAGAATTTTTTTTTCTTCTTCTATTCACACCTTCGGTCTTTTGTCTTTTTAATTATACAGTAATTTAGTTTCAAACCTACCGATATTTTGCGCCCCCAAAATAAGGGGGGAGAGAGGCAAAAATAATCAGAAAGTTTTGAAATAAAATAACTGATGCATTATAAAATTCATTCATTGATAAATCAACACTGAAAATTTCATTAAAATCGGATAATTCCCTGATTTTTGGTAAAACATTTTTTTAACGGGGGGGGGGTAAATTTGTTTAGTAAAAACCTGGATTTTTCGATTAATTGGATATACCTATTAATAAAATTAATAAATAATGGTTACTCGACGTATGATTAGACCGAGGGGGTTCTACTCAAGCAAGCTAGTAAAAAAAACACTCTAATAGCAGATATTGGGGTTCCCTTATGAGATTATTATAATTCAGGAGAAGGGGAAAAGGGCTTGACAAGAATAACAATCATATTGAGTTTCTTATCATTTAACACCTGTAGTTCGACGCTTAGGGGGTTTGAATTTCATCATCTCCACCCCTCTTTTTTAAAAAAAAGTTTTAGACTAAGACCACAAATAGTTTTATTTTAATGTTAACAAAGATTGGTCAAAAAACAGAATAATGGAGAACGAACGTACATGGGTGAATGACCAGAGGGCCTTAAAAAAAACTTCTACCCTGAACAACGCTGTTGTTGGTAACCCGATAAAAAAAAAATCTTTTTTTACATTGATTTAATGTCTCATTAAATCAAAAGATGGAGCCACACAAAAACGTATACTCGTTTTTAGTTGTTTTTTTGTTTGTTTTTTTTTTCTTCTCGTGTCCACGAGAAATCTCTGATCAATGGGGAATTTTCTAGTAACGTCCAGGTTGAAAAAAAGTTTCCGCCTAAAGAAATTTCCTTGTCCGATTTTAATAAGCCTACTTTTTTTAATAGCTATTTACTAAAAAAAAAAAATAAGGGTCAAAGTTAAGTGACCTGAAAAAAATTAGAAAGTTTTGAAATAAAATAACCGAGGCATTATAAAATGCATTCATTGATAAATCAACATTTAAAATTTAATTAAAATCGGATAATTCTGATTTTTGGTAAATTGTTTTGAAACGGGGGGTTAAATTTGTTTTGTAAAAACACAGATTTTTCTACTAATTGGATATACCTATACTAAGTACAGTTTAGTTGTGACACAAGGCCAGAAATATTGAGCACCCAGCGAAAAATCGAACTCGCTAGTTTGCTAATCTAGCTTGCTAACCATTACAACACTTGAGGTGCCCAACCATATAGTAAGTTTAGCTAGGATGTGGCACAAGGCCAGAAGTATGGAGCACCCAGTGAGAATCAAACTCACTAGCAATGGTCTGCTTGCTAACCATTATACCACGTGAAGTACCCAGCCAATCATTTAGTAAGCTTAGCTAGGATGTGACACAAGGCCAGAAATATGGAGCACCCAGTGAGAATCGAACTTACTAGCAATGGTCTGCTTGCTAACCATTAGACCACGCGAGGTGTTCACTTAAATGTGGCATAAACTCAAAAGTATGGGGCACCCAGTTAGAAGCGAACTCACTAACAATGGTCAGCTAATCTAGCTTGTTAACCATTACACCGCGTGAAGTGCCTAGTTATTTACTAAGCTTAGCTTCGATGTGGCACAAGGTCAGAAGTACGGTGGCACCCAGTAAGAATCGAATTCACTAACAATGAACTGCCTGCTAGCTATAACACTGCGTGAGGTATCCCGTTATTTAGTAATCATAGCTTAGATGGGACACAAGGCCAACAATATGTGGCACCCTGTGAGAATCAAACTCACTAAAAATGGTCTGCTAATCTAGCTTAGCTTGCTAACCATTACACTATATATGAGGTGTCCATTTTTTTTTAATATGAAAGTGAACTTTTTTTCTGTTTTAATTATTTATACAGCAGTTACAGTGGATAATGTTTAGTCTTGGATCGACTAATAATATTATTTTCAAACGTTTTAAATCATTAAATAAAAACGTAGTCTTTTGTGTATTCTTTTAAAGATATTTCATTAAAGTCTCTATATGAAAAATGGTTAGTTGTCTTTTTTTTTAACTGAACGAGTAGTCCCATAGAAAAATTGGCACACAAAAGAAAATTCTATATAAAAATTAATTCAGTAGCCATAATCTTTATAAAAGCATTAGTAAAAACAAAACAAAAAAGATATGAAAGATTGGGGAATAATAATAAAAATTGTTTAAAATCAATTAATCTAAAAAAAATCTGACTCGTAAAAGTATTAATTTAACAGCTTTCTCTCCCATCCCATGGTCCCAAAGCAGGATGTGACATGAGGTTAAATTTATTTCAGAAAAATCTCTCTCTGGTAAAATAGTGTCAAAAATAGCTTTAGCCCAGACATCAGGGATTAACCCTGCCCTTTCTAGTGCAATGAAAAAGGTACCACCTGGGAAGAAACATCCCTGAGCCGAGTTTGAAGAACGCTTTGGGGGGTGTTTACTAGTGGCATATAAGTGTTCGTAACAATATATGGATCTTTTGAAAGATTACACACAATCATTTAAATGCACGAAGTTAATGTGTATATATATATATATATATATATATATATATATATATATATAACAGTCTGTTAATATGCAAGCCACAAAAATAAAGAAAAAAAAAGAAAAGAATAAGGTACTGCCATTCAAGAACTAAACTATTAATATTGCTTTTATATATTATTTTTAATACATTATACAAATTACGGTACTCTTCGCGGAGAACCGTCCCGGCTTCCTGCCTCAAAAATAGCTAGCCGGTGGCTGCTGAGAAAAAAAACACCAGCTACGATTGAAGTCCGTAGCCGAAGCGGTGTCACTGGCAAAAAAAAAAAAAAGGAAAAAAAAAAAAAAGCAACCAACTTAGGGCGTTTTTCCTGAAAACCCAACCCTAAACCCTCCTAAATTAACAGTTTTATTACAAAATGTGTGGGTTCTGTTTTTTCTGGTTCAACCTGTATACAGGATGACCCAGAAAAAACAGAGCCTAAATTATTTATTTATTTTCCCATCAAACTAACCCTAAACCCCAACCCTAGTTTTTTTTTTCAAGTGACACCGCTTCGGCTACGGACTTCAATCGTAGCTGGTGTTTTTTTCCGCAGCCACCGGCTAGTGATTTTAGAGGTAGGAGGCCGGGACGGTTCTCCGCGAAGAGTACACAAATTACAACGCAATGGTCTCATTATTTTATTTAATTAATAAAATATCCACGTTTTTAAGATTATTTTTCTAGGTTAAAATTGCGGTAAGGGTAACCCGAAGCCGGAGTTTTTAGACCTTATTTTTCCGATGCAAGTATCATTGGGGAAATAGAAAAGTTTTAGTAAACCGGCCAAAGCCTGGCCCGTTTACTAAAACTTTTCTATTTCCCCAATGATACTTGCATCGGAAAAATAAGGTCTAAAAACTTGGGCTTCGGGTTACCCTTACCGCCATTTTAACCTGTAGTATATAGTTATTTACTAAGCTTAACTTAGATGTGGCACAAGGCCAGAAGTATGGGGCGCCCAGTGAGAATCGAACCCACTAACAATGGTCTGCAAGTCTAGCTAGCTAACCATTACACCACGTGAGGTGCCCAAACCTGGACTATATAAGTTACAATAAAATGACTAATATATTTAATATGAGAGGAAAATGAAATTACATACAGACTAATAATACACATAAAAGCTTAATACTTACTCATAACTTACTAAAAAAAAAAAAAAGAAAAAAAAAAGAATAAAATAAAACAAAAAAATCTTATTTATTCCACCATAGCAATTGTCGATGAAGATTTAAACTCAACCTGTTCTGGATTGTACTTAATGGATATATGTTTTTATCATATTGAGGATTATACAATTGATATAAGTATATAAACCTATTGGATTACCAAAAGAAATTGTCACCCCCCCCCCCAACCTGGCCCAACTGAAGAATTAACACCTCAAAGGGTTCTCCTGAAATATCGCCTCACCAGACTAATTCATATAGTTAAGTTAACAAAAATATAAAATTAAAAGATAATTTATTATTTAAGAAATTTTTATTAAATTAGATATTGAGTTGCAATGTACAAGGTGGTCCGAAAGTCTTGTCACCCCATACATATTGTTTTAACTTTCTTTTCTTTTTGTTCTAATCTATCTATATACATATATAAAGGGCAGTTGTGTGAATCTGTATGTCCGGAAGAAACTTCGAAAATAAAACAATTAACGACAAAGTATATATATATACACATTAAATATCACCAGGGCTTGGTTTTTTTTAGCAAAAATAATGAAGTTTGATTTATATTTCGTGAAGATATTTAAAAATTAAACTTAGATGATAACAGCCTATTTTTTTTTTTTGCATTTAATATTTTAAATAGTAGACATTAATTTTTCTTTTCAGAGTGGCTGGATCAACACAAGTTTTTTGGGTTTTTTTTTTTTACATAGGGATTTTAATGGGGCATACTACCTGGATCCAACTTGCGTTCAATAATAATGGATCTGTGGGACTAACCTTTTTTTGAATCCCCTCTACCCAGGCGACGCCAGGTAGCTGCTTCTAGTATTATATATATATATATGTAATGTAATTATTTACCCTCAAGAAAAATGTTAATTTTCCAAATTTCGGGTTGTATTATGTAATTGTTTTAACTCTGAAGATATATGTAGGGTGACAAGACTTTCGGACCACTCTATACTGATATGGTTTGAAAACTACCCTCAGAAATAGGATTATATTACATATATGAAGATATGAATTTAAAAAGGTACATTTATTACTACTCAATTGTCTTAATATAACCCTGTTTATTTTAGAATGATTCAATTATTTAGGTATTTATATGCACACTGGTATTTAAGTCATTGGGTAACATTAAAAGAATTGCCACACAAAAGACAGGTCGGCAGATTGAAATATATTACCAGTCATGGCCTTCAGAAATTAATTTAAAACTAATTGAAAATCTTAACAAAGAACTAAAAAAAAAAAAATAATATTGTAATTAAGATACAAAATGAATTTAGTTCATTATAATAAACTAGCAAAATAAAAATAAAAAACACCCTCCGGGCGGTGTAAAAATTGATTTTTGAAAGATATTGCCTCAGGGTGTGGGAGTTAAAAGTTCAATGTCAGAGGGTTTGTATCATAAGTAAGGAAAATCATTAAATTTCATTAAAGGAGTAAAAAATAAAATAAAATAAAACAATTTGAAATGGAATCTTAGTTCTGTCTCCCCCAAATAAAATGTTGCATGCATCTATTAAGTAATTATCTTGAATATTTTGCACATACATTTTACACAAAATCGCAGGTATTTTTTATTTGTAAACTTTTTAGTGAGCTTCTTGCTACTGAAAAAAAAAAGGGTGGGAGTAAAAAAAATAAAATAAAAAAAGACAATTTTTAAAATTGCTTACTCAAATTTTGAGTGCATATAATACAATATAACGTAGTTTTGGTTACAGACAGAAATACACCCAATCTCCATTATTAATAGAAGAAGATTAATAAATATTTAAAAAAAAAACAACTAAATATTGTAATCAAGAGCCAATTAAAATGAATTTAGTTCATTATAATAATAAAAATCAACTGAATAATTATCACTCCAGTATATCTCACCTAAAAACCGTGTCAGTCGGTCAAACTTCCTGGGTGGATAGGATCAAAGTGTAGTATCTGTTCCAGAGACTACGACCTGGTGCCCTCTGCCATTGCACGACCATGACGATGGCTCTTAAACCGCGTGATTCCCAAAAGCTGTCTCCCCGGGCAATACCTGGCCCCCTCGATTCAAAGGGACAGGGCTGGGTTTATTACCCGGCCCCTTAGGCGCCTCATAAGGAGAGTGCCGATGGGAACCACGTATGTTTTGCACTAGCCGTCGCACGAGCTTCGGTCTGTGCGTGGCTTCCCACATTAAAAAAGACCTGGTTGGAAACCAGGAAAATATCCTGTCAAACTTAGGGAAGGAGGTGACAATTTAGGTGATCCAACTTATCTATTTACAGGCTTATCTATGGTAAAAAAAATAATAATAAACTTAACCACCACTAAATTTAAACTATTCCAAAGAAGTTTATATATCATTTTATGTTAGGAAGAAACTGAAACGGCTACTCAGCGTCACTTGGGTAGAGAGGGTGTGGGTAAAAATCCTTGGTGTGTATATTGATTTATTTACTTTTGAGATTTACAAATGCTCGACATTTTTAAGCAGAACTATTTCTATGCATATTTTGATTTTTTAAATATCTTTGAATATAAATGAAATTATAATGTTTGCCCAAAAAGCAAGAACCAGTGATATTTAATGTGTATATATTATATATACACATTAAATATCACTGGTTCTTGCTTTTTGGGCAAAAATATATATACTCTCTTGTTAATAGTTTTATTTTCGTACCTTCATCCGGACATACATACAAACATACACACAACTGGGTAAACTTGCAAATCATACTCAAAATCCCGATATTACAGGGGGACCCAGAAAAAACAGAACCCAAATTATTTATTTATTTTCCCATTAAACTAACCCCAAACTCTAAGCCCCCTATTTAAAATTAACAGTTTTATTACAAAATTTGTGGGTTCTGTTTTTTTCTGAACCCAAATTATTTATTTATTTTCCCATTAAACTAACCCTAAACCCCCAACCCTCACCCTAAACAGACCCAGTTAAAATTAACAGTTTTATTACAAAATTTGTGGGTTCTGTTTTTTCTGTGTCATGGGATTTTGAGTATGATTTGCAAGTTTTACTCACAACTGTCCTTATATATGTATAGATAGATGGAAATGAATCTGACAATATGTGGAAAAGTAATAAATAAATGTGAAAAATAAGAGTCGTGGGGATATTAATAAATCATCCTCACGGCTCTTATTTTTCAAATTTATTTATTACTTTTCCTCGTCTTATTTTATGTGAATTTCTAAGATGAGGAATTATTATACACTGACGTACTCAGACTAGTGTACTGTCCTCATATATTAAGAAGGTTGGAGGATACAACAGCTGAAACATTATAACTATAATAACGTAGCTTAATGGTTAGCAATTTAGATTTATAGACCATTGTTAATGAGTTCGATTCTCACTAGGTGCCCCATACTTCTGGCCTTGTGCCACATCTAAGCTAAGCTTAGTAAATAACTATATTACAAAAACTCGGGCACCTTACGTAGTGTAATGGTTAGCAAGTTAGATTCACAGACCATTGTTAATGAGTTCGATTCTCACTAGGCGCCCCATACTTCTGGCCTTGTGCCACATCTAAGCTAAGCTTAGTAAATAACTATAATAAACAACCAAAATGATGACACTAGTCTGTGGACATCAATGTATAATAATTCTTCATCGTAGAAATTCGCATAAAAATAATATGTATAAATTCTATATATATTAAGGCGCCCCGTCGTGGTTAATAAACTAGTCTCGCAGATCCATTACGAGTGAATAGCGAGTTTGATCCTCGCTGGATGCCCCATACTTGTGACGTTTGTCACATCCTACCCGTGGTGAATGAATTGGGTAGATACTTACTATTCCGCTAAACTTGCAAATTAGTCAGAAAATTAAAACGGAAAGTTTTTTGGTGGTCCCCTATGACAGTTTAACTACAGTCTATGAATGAACCTTTTGCGAATTGGGTTACGGTTTAGGGGTTTGGGGATTACGGTTGTTTTTAATTACGTATAGCTTTAAAAAAAACAACAACAAAAAAACCAATTACTATATATTTAATGTTGAAAAATATTTTTTTTAAACCAAGTTTAATTGAAATTATACATTGCAATACTAACACAAACAACTGAGATTAATGTGTCTACTGTTGGATTCAATCATTAATTTCAGTGGTTAATTAAATGTATAGTAATTTGTTTTTTTTGTTGTTGTCTTTTAAAGTTATACGTAAATAAAAACAACCTTAATTCCCAAACCCCTAAACCGTAACCCATTTCGCAAAAAGTTCATTTATAGACTGTAGTTAAAGTGTCATGGGGGACCACCAAAAAACTTTCCGTGTTAATTTTCCGACTAATTTGCAAGTTTAGCCTACTATTCTATAATAATATCTACTCTAAACTTTACAAAAGAAATCAATAAGGTAGATAAAACATATCAAGTCTTCGCACTTTACAAGGTTTCTCCCCCCCCCCCAAAAAAAAAAAATCAATTTGTTTTAGTGATGGGTAGCCTAGATTTTAGAAGATAGAATTATGTAGAGATTACAGCTGTTTGAAATAAAAATGAATGAATAAATAAAATAAAATAAAATAAAATAAAAAGAAATCGTTCCGAGAATTTTATTACCAGAGACAAATGAATAAGAAGGTATCAAATCACCAAGAGGAAATGAATCAAAACTATTATTGAACAATCGAAAGCTTTTTGCCTTGAAGGAATTATTTTAAGCTCATCATATTTCTCAAAGAACCTTCTTTTTTTTTCATACAAGTATCATCAATGCTAATCGTTTGATATGATAGAGAATCATTATAGATTATTAAATAATGAAGAAGAGAAAATACGACATAATACTATGCAAAAAGCTTTTTATAGTTATGTAATTTTAAAACAAATAAAAATAAAAGGACATTAGTGTTGCGGTGATGCTGATAGCTTTTTGATTTAGTGGGACGTACATATTTGGGCAGACTTCTGATTTAGGTCGGAAAATTAAAACGGAAAGTTTTTTGGTGGTACCCAATGACAGTTTAACTATAGTACTTGAATTAACATTTTGCGAATTGGGTTACGGTTTTAGGGGATTAAGGTTGTTTTTAATTACGTATTGCTTTAAAAAAAATAGACAACAAAAAACTCAAATTACTATACATTTAATTAACCATTGAAATTAATTATTGAATCTATTATTGAGACAGTTGTTTGTGTTATTATTGCAATTTATAATTTCAATTAAACTTAGTTTTTAAAAATATTTTTAACATTAAATGTATAGTAATTTGGGTTTTATGTTGTTTATTTTTTTTAAGCAATACGTTTCTAAGAAAATATTGAAATGGTGGGGAAAAAAACAAGAAAAAGCAGTGGGACGCGTGGATGAGATATTATTGCGTCCTTTTAGATTTCTGTGCGTCAGGGACGCAGGACGTGTACCTATCAGCATCTCTGGTGTTGTTTTCAATTCCTTTTTATTTTGAAAATACAGCAGCAGTTGAATTTTTGTAAGAAACGTAATTAGTTGTTGGTTCATTTTAGCCAAAATATCTAATCTTCCCCCACCCACCAAAAAATAACCTCCTCCCTAGTCAATATCTAATAATCTTCGCTTGGAGGTGTGTATTACACAAATAATGTAACAAAGGGTCGTATACATGTTGAGGACAAAAACTGCACAGGGACCATGACAAGAGTCAAAGGTGTTAGCGCACTCCAATCATGCCCTTTGGGACGATGTAGAGGTGCTGCCCAAGGATCAGAACCTTTTAGTTGTATTAAATCA
>CM042160.1:35300389-35382889 GCA_023376005.1 Doryteuthis pealeii | reverse complement strand
AGTATAGTAATTTGTCTTTTTTTTTTTTTTTTTTTTTTTTTTTAAGCAATACGTAATTAAAAACAACCTTAATCCCCTAAAACCGTAACCCAATTCGCAAAATGTTAATTCATAGACTGTAGTTAAACTGTCATTGGGTACCACCAAAAACTTTCCGTTTTAATTTTCCGACCTAAATCAGAAGTCAACCCATTTTCTTGGGGGGGGGTGATGGGTTTTTTTGTTTCTTAGTTTTTTTCAATTATAGTTCAAGTAACTATTTTATTTAATAGTAATCATCTGTTTGCACACAGTAGGTACCACCAATTTTCCCTGTGAAATTTCCCCCCCCCCCCACACACACACACTTATATTTAACACAATGAAACTTGCATAAAGGTTAATATTATCTTGAAAATATTTTTCGATCATAATTTTCATTATTTCTGTAAGCTGAAAAATTTCTTTAAAAATCGCCATGAATTTTTTTTTTTTTTTATGTTTCTTCTTTCGAATGGACAACATATTTTCAAGATAATATTAACCTTTATGCAAGTTTCATTGTGTTAAATATAGGGGGGGGGGGGGTAAATTTAAAAGGGAAAATTGGTGGTACCTAGCTCACGGTCTTCTAGGACATGAAAGGGCCCAATCACTATTAGTTTCTTTCATAAAGACGATTACTGCCAAGTCACGCTGAAAGCACCGGTTTTCCGCTAAGATCACCGAAAAGCAGCGACGAGCCTTTTCAATATTTAATTGGGTGACCACTTAAGAAAATAGCAGGTACTGTAAGCAAGCTGAGTCCTTTGTTTATCAAAAATGACTTGACTTGGCATTAAATGACTCAAAAGAGGGTTTATATCCCGTAAAACAAATACAACCAACTTGAAAAAGATGCAAATGTAAACAGTGCCAGAGATGCTGACAGGTACGCGCCCTGCGTCACTGACGCAGAAAAATCTAAAAGGACGCAGAAAAATTATATCCATGCGTCCCAGTGTTTTTTTTTTGTTTTTTTTTGTTTTTTTTTCTTTCTTCCGCCACCATTTTCAGCTAACTGTAAATACATTTCAATATTTTCTTGGAAACGAATTACGCTATATAGGGTACTAGATAGGGGTTATACGGCTTTAATTGTTCATAGATAAAAATTCTACAATTTAAGAAACTTTAGTTGGGACCCGGACCATATGAACTTTAGGCACCCCTTTTTGATCTCGATTCAGAAGGTCATGTTTTTCATTTACACCGTCAATATCCGGTTGTTTGTTAACAGACGATTTTTAGAGTTTTTTTTTTTTTTATTATGAAACTAACCCCTAACCCTAACCCTAAGTAAACAACCGGATATTGACGGTGTAAATAAAAAAAAACGTCCTTCTGAATCGAGATCAAAAAGGGGTACCTAAAGGTCATGTTCCGGGACCCATCAAATTTCCCGTGGACTCATTCAAAGCGAATACGTGTGTCCCAGGACGCACTGAATCAAAGAGCTATCAGCATCACTGCAGTGCTTCCTATTGCCAACTCCTTTGGCAAAATTCACCTTATTTATTAAATGACCCACGTGAAAAACAAGAACAACAATAACAAAAAAAATTGATCTATCTATTGAAATAAATCAATTTTACCAGTTTGACATTTTTTCTATCAAAAATTTTAGAACTTTATTTTGGTAATCTTTATTCATATCTTGTTAGAATGAAAATTTGACGTCTGTTTGTCTTTAACTGAAACTACGTCACTGCTTACGTCACAATACTCTCAGCAATTGCGTAAGTCTATTAATGAGTATTTAATTTATAGTCAAAATCATTAATACATAGAATGAATATTATTTATTAACGATGTCACTAAGAAAATCTGGGCGAGATTTGCCTCAAAACAGCCCATGTTGTTAGTGCGTTTAAAATCCTGCAATGTGTCTTATCACTAAGAAATAAAAGTTTACATAATATATGGTGTGGTTAATTTGCATGCTGGTTTTAACAAAACCGGGTTTAATAAATAATTACTTGGTATTATTGATATCTAATATCATTTTTTTTAAATTCTCCAACGTATTAAGACCAATCCAATGAATGATTTCATATAGAAACCAAGTAGAATATAATTAAATTAAGCGTCATTTATTCATATATAAAATGCAGTTGATGTGTGTGTGTATTAAGGAAATTACGAAAATAAAACAATTAACGGCATAGTAAATATATATACACATTCACTCTCACCAGATCTTGCTTTTTGGGCTAAAAATAATGAAGATTTGATTTATATTTATGATATATATTTATAAAAATAATTTAAAAATAGAATTTAAATGATAACAGCATGAATTTCTTTTTGCATTTAGTATTTTAAATAGGAGACATTAATTTTATTTTCAGAGTGGCTGGGTCAACGCAAGGCGCTGGTCAACGCAAGGTCTTTTTTTAACGTAGGAATTTTAATGGGGCATCCTGCGAGGATCCAAAACGTTTCAATAATAATGGATCTGTGAGACTCCTATTTGTACCCCTCCCCCCACACCTCTAACTAGGCAACGCCGGGTAGCCGGTGCTCTAGTCTTTTTTTGGCTGACTTCTGAAGACGGTCGGAAAATTAAAAAGGAAAGTTTTTTGGTGGTACCCAATGACAGTTTAAATACAGTCTATGAATTAACATTTTGCGAATTGGGTTACGGTTTTAGGGGATTAAGGTTGTTTTGAATTACGTATTGCTATAAAAAAATAAACAACAAAAAAACCAAATTACTATACATTTAATGTTGAAAAATCTTTTTTAAAACTAAGTTTAATTGAAATTATACATTGCAATACTAACACAAACAACTGTCTCAATAATAGATTCAATAATTAATTTCAATGGTTAATTAAATGTATAGTAATTTGGGTTTTATCTTGTTTATTTTTTTAAGCAATACGTAATTAAAAACAACCTTAATCCCCTAAAACCGTAACCCAATTCGCAAAATGTTAATTCATAGACTGTAGTTAAACTGTCATTTAGGGACTACCAAAAAACTTTCTGTTTTAATTTTCCGTCTTCAGAAGTCAGGCCTTTTTTTATATATGCGTTTGTTTGTCTTTTTAATTTAATATATTTCATTACATTAAAACTTATACATACATCCGGAGGGTACATGTTCTTGCTAGTAGATAGAATTATAATTTTTTGTTTGTTATAATTCAGGTAGTAGATGTTGAAGATGAATAAAATAGAAAACACAAAACAAACTGTGCTGCTAGGTCAGAACATTCCTGTGTGACTTTAGCCCATACATCACCACAATCTACTTAAGACGATCTCTTCAGACAAGAGCTCTTATAAATACATATTTAGAATCTGATACTGATCTTGAAATATCCAAATCTATTCAAGATGATCTCAATTTATTCTATCAAGAACTTATCCTTCTCTGATTATGATCATTATTATTATTATTATTATTATTATTATTATTATGATCATTATTATTCCTTTTGAGTTTTCACATCAGTGTTAGCTGATGGTCTTTCACTGGAGTCTGAGTGACAGCAAGTCTCCTCAGGTCTCCAGGACTCTTCTGAGTATTCTGGCAGATTGCAGCAGTGCAGTGTTCTGAATGGTTTCAATCCTTCCTCTGATATCCAAACTTACCAAGCCCTTTTCCAAACCATTTTGGGACTGTTCCAAGTGCACCAACTACAATCGGTATCACTTTAACTTTCATATTCCATAACTTTTTCAGTTCTCTGGCAAGGTCCAGATATTTGTCTATTTTTTCATTTTCCTTTAACTTCACCCTGTGATCTGCTGGCACTGCAAAATCCACCAGTTGACAGGTTCTTTCTTTTTTGTTTATCAACACTAGGTCTGGCCTTCTTGCTGGGATAAGGTGATCCGTTTTAATTTCTAAGTCCCAGAGAATTTTGTGCGTTTCGTTCTCAAGAACAGATTCTAGTTTATTCATATACCATTTTGTTGTGTGGTCAAAATTTAATTTCTTGCATAATTCCCAGTGGATTTATGATCATTATTATTATTATTATTATTATTGTATGTGTATGTGTGTTTTTAGGAAAGAAAAACTTTTCTTAACATCAACTTAACATCAGAATATTTTTTATTTTAAATGAATTTTATATATTAATTTTTCATAGCAAAAATACTTAATTAAAGTTTTGAAATAAAATAACGGATGCATTATAAAATTCATTAAATGATATATCAATACTGAAAATTTCATTCAAATCGAATAATTCCCTGATTTTTGGAAATTTTTTTAAAAATCGCGAATGTTACATTAAATTTGTAAACAAGCCATTTATACCATTTAAAAAGAGCCTTAATGGCTGAACGCGATCGAAATTGACAAAAAATCGTTTTAAATGTATTAAAAATAAATTGCATATGTAATGTTATTTTTCTTTTAATGGTGGTCATTATGTTACTACTTATCGTTTTAGACAAAAGTTTGACCTTAAATAATAGATTTAATTAATTTTAATTCGCTTTTTTTTAAATGTAGTAGACGAATTTTGGGTATATCTACATTATAGTATGTGGCCTACCTTTTGAATGTGGCCTACGAAATCATGTCTCTCTTATAGTATGTCTATCATAAAAAGCATATTATAAGGTTATAATAACTGCTAACCCAAACCCTAACCCTAAACTTATTTCAGAATTAAATAGATCTCTGATTCATGTAAATTATGGATAAATTCTTTTTTAATTATTCTCAATTACTATATACAGCTTATGACTGAATTGCATTTCTTGAAATTGAATATATATGAAAAATAATTAGTTTCAATAAATTGCCTACTACTTATATCTATAAATATACTCTTACTAAGGTAGGACACATTCAAACCGGGTAGGCCACATACAATAACAGAATCAAAAAGGTAGGCCACATACTATAACGGCTCCGAAAAGTTGGTAGTCTTTGTCAAAGGTTTGCCCAAAATTTCACTTTTTTTTTAACCTCCCACGAACAAAACTCGAGGTGGGAGGATGAATGAAACTTAACGTAATTTAGAGACGGTTTAGCTCAGTCAGTAGAGCGTCTGACTAGGAATTCCAAGGTTCCTGGTTCGATACCGGCCCACGCCAACTCAGCGTATGAGTAGCACAGGGATCTGTGCTGTAAAGTGAGGAGCTGATGGTCAGTGTGGCGCTCCACCTCAGACGCCAAAACAATTTTCTTGGTCTTGCGCTGTCTGGCTGATACCGACTTTGGACCACCCTGACGACTTTACTTACTTATTAGCATTACTGTGTGAAATGCAAACAGCCTTGTCCATACATTACCCAAAGCTCAGTCGGTAGCGCGTCCGACTAGGAACCACAAGTTTCCTGGTTCGATACCGGCCCTCGCTAACTCAGCATATGAGTAGCAACAGGGACCAGTGCGGTAAAGTGATGAGTTGATGGTAGGTGTGGCGCTCCACCTCAGATGCCGAAATAATCCCCTTGGTCTAGCGCTAGTGAAAAGGAGATAGACTCCCTCGCTGTCTGGCTGGTACTGACTTTAAGCCACTTACTTATGGATATAATTACACACCAGGCTTATCCTAAACTGTTACTAATGTTGTCAAGGGACATAAATGCTATCAATGGTGTACATTCCTCACATTCCTGAACGGACATTTTTTCCATTCCAAATAACAATGAGGCTAAATGGATAATTTTCTGAAATGATTCAGAGGTTTTTGACATTGTTTCACATCCTCTCTTCTATAAAGTGGTAGTTGGTTGGATTTTACGGCATGTCAACCCTTGATGGGTTAGTTTATACCGAAAATGTCTAGGCGCCTTATGTATATACACAGGGTGGCCAAGAAGTCACTGGGGGGACAGATATCATATATTTTTGATTATAGAATTACGTAAGATAGGAAATCCATTACACAATATACATAGTTTGCCATAAGGTCATGGGTGTAAGATAGGAAATAGACACGTCGAGACGGGTTCAAATTTTGGACGATGCTCTTGGCATTTCCCATAGTGCTAATTAGTGACTTCTTGGCAACCCTATATTTACCAACCCGTCTGCAGGATGTGACACAAGGCCAATTTTTTTAAGCAGCGTTTAACAGGTTTGAATTCAGAGCTCAGTCTTAGACCACGGGCGCCTTATGTAGCTTAATGGTTCGTAAGCTAGATTACCCGATCATTGTTAGTGAGTTCGGTTCTCACTGGGTGCTCCACACTTCTGGCCTTGTGCCATATCTAAGATAAGCTTAGTAAATAACTATACCGAAGTGTTTTGATTTATTTAATTCTTATTGGGCATTCAATTTTTTAAATAAAATACTCAATTTATTTTAACACATTTTAAAAACTATTTTTTTTATCTATTCAACTCATAAATGCGACCCTAACAGGTACTACCACACCGGATTAGAGTGAACCTGGGAGTAATGGTGATGAAGGAGTACTCCACACTCCCCAGAGCTCCAAAATTGGAACTTCACCATTAGATGCTGTTTAACGCCTTATCCCGGACTGATGTGGTAGTACTTGCTAGGGTCCTATCTATGGATGAAGTAGACCTGTTTGAAATAATGGAGTTTAATTTTGTTAAACTGACTTCGGCATAAAGTAACCCAACAAGGGTTGCCATGCTGCAAAACCAACCAACCAACCACCCCTGTTCTATTAGGTTGCTTACAGTACCTGCTGTTGCTTAAGTGTTCATCCACTTAAGTATTGAACAAAACTCATTGCTTATTTCCGGTGATCTAGCGGGAACCGGTGTTTTCAGTGAGTCTCTTGACCGTAATGTAGGTAGATCTGCACTGTAAGCACCCCGAGTTCCTTGTGTATCAAAATGACTTTAATTCAGCATTAAATGATCCGAAAAGGGTTGATATGCCGAAACAAAATAAGCAAGAGTAAACAAGAGGTAGATCTGCTTGAAAATTATTAGTATTAGATAGGAATAATTCAAAACAATATAACTGAGTGCTAGGTCCCTCCAAAATAGGTCACGTGATCAGTTTAGGCCATATTGAAGGAAGAAACGTAAATATTTTAAAAACTTTTTTTAAATCTCGCAAAAAAAAAAATAACGAACATAAAGAGTTTTTACAAAGAAAAACTGTTTTTCTTTGTAACAACTCTTTAATTTCGTTATTTCTTTTTTTCCGAGATTAAAAAAAAAAGGTTCAAAAATATTTACGTTTCTTCTTTAATACG
The DNA here is from genome assembly GCA_023376005.1 of Doryteuthis pealeii. Lineage (NCBI taxonomy): Eukaryota > Metazoa > Mollusca > Cephalopoda > Myopsida > Loliginidae > Doryteuthis > Doryteuthis pealeii. Next base: position 35,375,716 of record CM042160.1, on the reverse strand, counting down.
GCCTAAACTGATCACGTGACCTATTTTGGAGGTACCTACTGTTAACATAACCTGCTTTACTGCAGACCGCTACGCCCGGGACTTTTTTCTTTAACGGAGAGTCAATGTATTTTCACTCCATGTATTGTCTATTCCACTCAGGGTCATAGTGGCAAACCCAAGCCTATTTGCAAACATTTTTTTTTTTTTACTCAAACATGTTTCTTCGTACACACACTTCCGGAAATTTCACATGGTTTGCACTTCTCAGCCACCAAACATTTGATGACAAACCTCTGTTCAAGCTTGGAACACTTTGTTTGGTTTGCCGCCATTTTGAATAGTCGCCATTTTGAATAGAGAATATTTTTGTGAGATTAAAATAATTTTTCGGTATAAACCAAATACGAAACAATTCAGAAAAGAATTCTGAAAAAAGAATATTTTGCTTTACAGAGAAAATAGATATGCAATAGTGTGTTCTCAAAAAGCTCATTTAAGTTGGGGGGGGGGGTCTGGGGGGCTTGTTTTTTTTTAGGAGGGTGTGTAGGGTGTCATGGGGGGCTTGTTCTTTGGGGGTTTTTGTTTTGTTTTTTTTGTTTTTTTTTCTTAACACTTTCTTTGGTATCCGTTGTTCAACCTTTTTCTTTTTCCTTTTTTTTTTTAATTCACCGAGAAAGACATTTTTCTTTATTTTACAGATCAATAACTTCAGTAGTTCGCCATATTTTCTTTAACAAAATTCGGAGCTTTATTTAATTAAGCTTCGCTTCTAATGAAATAGTGACATTTTTTGTTTTGTTTTGTTTAATTTTGTTCTGTTCTGTTTATTAATCAGATATTAACGGTCCAAAACACAAAAACTACTGGGGCAGAACATTCCTATATGATGTCAGCATATACGTCACCACATTCCATTAGGGATCATCTTTTCAGACAAATAATCTTAAGCATATTTTATTATTATGATATTATTTACAATTTTTGTAGTTATGGAAATCAAAACCAAAAGTATAAAATCTAAGAGCAAATGTATCAGAGAGAGAGAGAGAGAGAGAGAGAGAGAGAGAGAGAGAGAGAGAGAGAGAGAGAGGGAGAGGGAGGGAGAGGGGAGAGAGATTATTATATTATTATTATTATTATTATTATTATTATTATTATTACTATTATACTAAAGCTGAGTGAATCAATGTTTGTCTCCTAAAGGCTTTTTTTAGTTTAGTTTATGACACCAAAGTTATACTATATTATTCCTTACTTTTAGGATTGAGTTATATTTGGGGGAAAAAATCCATTTTAATTGGTTCTAATTAGTCGTAATTTGCAATTAAGTCAAAAACTGACCTGTCACTTGACATTCTTTTTTTTTTTTAATTATAAAACTAACCTCTAACCCCTAACAAACAACCGGATTTTGACGGTGTAAATGAAAAAAAATGTCCTTATAAATCGAGATCGCAAAAGGGGTGCCTAAAGGTCATATGGTCCAGAAATTGAAAAGTGAAAAATCCAAACAAACTAAGATTAACGTACATCTTACCTTTGTAAAATTCTGTTAAGAACAACTAATGTAGCCAATTCTGTCTGCTTCTGATCGAATATATCATATATATATATATATATATATATATATATATATATATATATATATTCGAGTTAAGTTATGTTAACATCTTTTAAAGTATCCTAAATGAAACAAATAGATTTTTTAAGGGCTTAAACAAAAAGCTCTAACCAACTAATTGTTTTCTAAAAATTCATATAAGTGCCAAGCTTTAAAGTTAGTAAAATGGGGAAAACAGTCTTTACAATTTTGTATACCTCCCACTAAAAAACGGTTTTATTTCACAGCATTTCTTTGTTTTTCTCTAAGACTGAGTTTGTTCCTCAGACTTTTTTTTTTATTCATTTTTGGCCACCCCCGTCCCCTAGCCACACCCAGCCACACCCTTTCAGTCAATGAAAATGAAACAAATTCCAGACCCATAAATGCAACAGCTTGCTTATAGTCTCCACTTTCAGGGAAAAAAAATGCCTGCTATAATCAAGAGACCACTTCTCCCCAGAAAGAAGACCCCCAAGCTAATAAATACAAGGCCTGCTAAAATATGATATCTACTAACACTGTCCCGTATAAGTCGTTACATTTGCATATAAATTTCATACGTGAAATGTAACGGCTTTGTAAAAAGGACGGAAATGTTATTGTTAATAGTTTTGAGTTTAGTAACAAAATGGCTTCTTTCTTTGCTGTTTTTTTTTTAACAGCTGAAGACCAGGCTTAAATTTACACAACTTTTGAATTAATTTATTTATTGGGCTTATTTTCTTTTCTCTTTTTTTTAAAAAGTTATTTAGAGCTGTTTTCTCTCTTCCAAACAGTGTAAGAATTAATCATTTTTATTGAAAAAGTATTAGTTAACATTCTGTGAAAAAGTTTCCTCTTTTCATTGTTTTATAAAACAATAAAAGTCTGCTATAAAGAATACAATACATACAGTACTGGACAAACAAAACAAAAAGGTAATTTATGAGGAAGTGCGTCCGGTCTCCTGCCTCAAAAATTGCTACCCGGTGACTATTAAAATAACGACCCAGCTCAAAACTATCCATCTTCATATCTATCTATCTATCTATCTCAATTTGTTCATATTTATCTATATTACTTTAAATACTAAGATTTTTTTTATTCGTGTTTGTTTAATGTCTTGTTTTTAGTCTAAATAAACAAGAATTACGACAAAAAAAAGCGACCCCCCCCCAAATACATTTACTTGTCGAAAATATCTACTATCTCCATTTGTTCGTATCTATCTATATTATTTTGTTTGTTTATCTATCTATCTATCTATCTCAGTCTATTCCAAACTATATATCCATCTTCATATCTAAACAAGAAGTACGACAAATTACGATAAATAAACAAGAATTACGACGAGCTGGGGTCGTTATTTTGATAGTCACCGGGTAGCAATTTTTGAGGCAGGAGACCGGGACGCACTTCCTCATAAATTACCAAAAAACTGACCCATTTTTTATTATTATTGCCACAAATTTTAATGAAATTTCAATGGCTTAGACACACATAGGAAGTGATTATTTTCCTTGATTATCGTTGTCAAAGTTCCCTTAATTGTTGTGAAAAGTCATAACATTCTAAATATAAATTTTCAGAAATACTTTGAATTCTTAGAATTTTCTTTCTTGATTTGGTATCCTATTTTGCGATTAGCCATTTTAATAACTTTTTTCTACAACAGGTTTTGTCCAATAATATAAGTTGATTTAGTTCAGTTTGCGAAGTTGATTAAAAAAAAGCATAAGAACCCTTTTTTTTTTCTTTTACATCAAGAAAATTTTTAATTTTTTTCTTTCATAAAATGCGTTGTAAATTCGTCCACACTGATCGGCGGTCACCCGTAACTGTGAATCACACTGGCTCAACTTCGAGGGGACCGTCTCTCTAGTAAGCATAGATCCCATCATATATGTAAGGTCAGGTTTAATCTCAGAGGCGCCCCCAAAACAAGACTGACAACTGAGCCGAGCTATTTTTTATACCACTGACCCATACAAAGCGAGTACCTCACCCTAGCATTAAATTTGACCTTGTCTTCAACTTGCCACCGCAGGTTAGGGGGGGGGGCGTGATAAATAAATCATATATATTTCAACTTACGGAAAACTTGCAAATCGGTCGGAAAATTAGGGTGACCAGAAAAAACAGAACCCACAAATTTTGTAATAAAACTGTTAATTTTAACTAGTGAGGTTTGGGGTTAGGGTTAGTTTAATGGGAAAATAAATAATTCTGTTTTTTTCTAGGTCACCTTGTATAAAGGATGACCCAGAAAAAAACAGAACCCACAAATTTTGTAATAAAACTGTTAATTTTAACTAGGGGGTTTAGGGTTAGACTTAGGGTTTAGGGTTATGGTTATAGTTGGGGTTTAGGGTTAGTTTAATGGGAAAATAAATAATAATTTGGTTCTGTTTTTTCTGAGTCACCCAGTAATATATTTTAATTTTCCGACCGATTTGCAAATTTAGCCCAACTTACCAATGAATTTCTATTTCATTATCTAAAAAAATTAAAAAATAATTTAAAAAAAAACAAAAAAAAAAACAGGATAAACTGTGTGATTTAATTGATTGTTTTACGAGATATCTTAATGAGAATTTGAGTGAACATAAAACAAAAGATTGTTAGGACCAGCTTGTTGGTCGAGGTAGTTGTCTTTTTCTTACCAGTTCACCCAGCCTCCCAAGTTTAGTAGCGTCTGTGGCAAGCCCAGGTAAAATGATTCCAAATGTCGAATTCTTCCACCCATCTCTTATAATCTCTTTCTTACCCCACTCCCTCACTGATTGGCATTTTATATTAAACTAAGTTAAGCATATATATATATATATATATATATATATATATATATATATATATATATATATGGATATATATATATATACACATATAAATACATAATGGACATTATACATATATAATATATAATATATATATATATATACACACACACATAATAATGGATGCACAGTGTATTAAACAATATATATATATATATATATATACATATATATATATTGGGAGAATATGTGCAATTCATTTATGTTTAATTAGGCGGGTATATAAAATAATATATATATATATATATATATATACACACACACATAATAATAGATGCATACTATTAAACAATATATATATATATATATATATATATACACACACACACATAATAATGGATGCATACTATTAAAAATATATGTGTGTTTATATATGTATATATATCCATAAATTGGTGGTATATATATTTTGTTTGGGCTTTAGTGTGAAGCATTACAAATATTAGAAACTCAGTGTTTTAAGTGTTAAGTTTCATTTATTGAGTAAAATTTCGAGAGTGTAATCGTCTCTTCGTCGGACATTGGAAGTGACTAGGGTGGCTGGCTGTTTCTTATAGTAGTCCTAATATATATATATATATATATATATATATATATATTATTGCGTTTGGCACACTGTTCCAGTAAAAGCTGAAACAGTGACAATCCTACTCTATAGCTATATATATATATATATATATATATATATATATTTCATATTATTGACCAAAGCCTGAAGAAGATACCAGAAGAAGATACCAGAAGATATAAAACACGTGTCGCATATGTAAGATAAAAATAATTTAAAAAATTTTTCTAAAAACATAATCCATTTTGCGGACCTTCTTTTTTATAAAATATTGAATTTTCTCCCGTTGGAGCCAGAACAACACTTTCTATATAGACTATAATGCTAAATCTCTAAGTCTTTTGTTATTTCTTTACTCATATATTATATATTATGGACTCTCTCGTCGATTTTCAACGCATGAGGGTTCATACATACAATGAACACCCACACAGTGATTTGTTTATAGTGGTGAAGGCTTGTGTTGGACCATCCACACTTTTTGGCACAGTCGATAGGAAAGAATTGGTGCATCAAGAGTTGCCACAAACCCAATCAACGACTGACCTCAGGAATTTTCAAATCAGAGTTATCCCTCTCCTAGACCGGTTACCTACCCAAGGATGAAGGGCCCAGTCTGCCCTACTATTTAACCCATAGCTGGATATTATATATATATATATATATATATATATAATAAAAAATGGAAATAAATCTGATGGTATGTAAATATAGAAATACGTTTTTAGTTGAAAATATTGTTAACATAATTTTTTGTTGTAAAATTTTTCCACAGATAAATGCTGTAAATACTAGAAAATAAGTGTAAAATTTCCGCGAACGAGTTTTGTCTTAGTATTATCTGTTATTCCTTTTTTTTTTCTTTTTTTTTTTTCACTAAGAAGATCTTCAACTAATCAGAATAAACATTGAATAGATAATTATTTCAAAAGTGGAACAGTTTTTATTTGACACAGTTTATAATCAGTATTTTTACCCTTTTATATTCACAAAGTAATAAGTCTAAATTTACTTATTGCTCCCATACGGAACTATACACACCCACACAAATAGTGTTTTTTTATAAGTTATGACTTGATTCAATATGGCCGACAATTATCAAAGATCTACTTAAATCTAAGTATTTACTTTGATGTTTAATGTATATATATTTATCAAAATATATATATGTTTAAAGTATATATATTTACGTATTTTACCATATGAGCAGGATGCGACACAAGGTCAATTTCTTAAGCGGAGTTCAACAAGTTTGAATTCAGAGTTTTTCTTCTAGACTTGTTAGCTAGCCAAGGTTAAAAAGCCCAGTCTGCCCTACTATTTATCTATACTATACCTGCAGAGAAAGTAGTTGTATGCATACCTTTCCCAAGGGTATTAGCAAACAGCCTTGTCCAGGATTTGAACTCGCATTGAGTTAATTAACAAGCCATATACATATATATTTACCAACTCCTCCACACAAGCTGGATGTGACACAAGATCTATTTCTTAAGCGGAATTTAACAGGTTTTGAATTCAGAGTTTTCCTTCTCCTAGACTGGTTACCTAGCCATGGTTAAAGAGCCCAGTCTGCCCTACTATTTATCTATAGCTGGAGAGAGAGAGTAGTTGTATGCATACCTTTTCCAAGGGTATTAGCAAACAGCATTGTCCAGGATTTGAACTTGCATCAAGTTAATTAACAAGCCTTATATATATATATATATATATATATATATATATATATATATTAATGGCTGGGTTAGCTCAGTCGGTAGAGCGTTCGGCTAGAAACCAGAAGGTTCCTAGTTCGATACCAGTCCTCGCCAACTCAGCGTATGAGTAGCACAGGGATCTGTGCGGTAAAGTAAGGAGCTGATGGTAGGTGTGGTGCTCCACCTTAGACGCCAAAACAATCTCCTTGGTCTAGTGCTATTAAAAAGGGGATAGACTCCCTCGTTGACTGGCTGATACCGACTTTAGGCTGCCCCGATGACTTTACTTACTTATTTATATATATATATATATTTACCAATGTGAAATGCAAACAGCTTCATCCAGGAATTGAACTCAGGTTGATGAATCCATTTGCCATGACTCTAACCATTACACCACGTACCTCCTTTGATGTTTAAAGTATAAGATGATTTATAATTCGAGATCAAGAAAATACTACAAATAACTTTTCATAAATTTTATGTGTTTCAGTAGAAATAAATCAGCTAACAATGAGAAATTATTTATTTTTAAAAGCTAATATGCAAACCTTATAAAATATATTAATTAACAAGCCTTACTGTGTCCCTGATGCATAACAGGAAGCAGTAAAATCATATCCATGCGTCCCAGTGTTTTTCTTTTTTCTTCCCTGGCCATTTTAAGCTAACTGTAAATACATTTCAATATTAGAAATGAATTACACAGGATAGGTTACAAGGTAGGAATTGGACGGCTTTAGTTGTTTCCCCATATCATAAATAAAAGCCCTACAATTTATCAAGAAAATTTAGTTGGGAACCGTCAAATTTCCCAGGGACTCGTTCAAAGAAAATATGTATCCAGGATGCACTAAATCAAAAAGCTATCCGCATCACAGCCTTATATACTCTTTTTTGTTAAAATGACAATCTTTTTTTATTAATATAAAATTCACAAGTATCTATCATCCTAATAAATAACAGTAAATTTTTTTTTTTCTAAAATATTACAAAATTTCTTTTTGTTTTTGTTTTAATCCCTGTATCACAGTTTTATTCATTTATTTAATATTTTATTGCATTGAAATTTATTTTTAATTATTAACAAAATCATTAACAAAAAAAACCCCCACAATTGTAAGATTTGAATTCTATCAGGCATCAAACAGGGTTTCAAAAAACATTTATTATTACTTATTTTTCTTATTTCCAGTTTGTACTCATTTCCAATATATTTATAGATAACTAGACAAAAGCTGTCAGGTTCTCATAGTAACAATAATTCTCCATGACGATATTTGATGATTTTATTTAAAAAAACTCAAAAATATTAGCTTTATTATTTTATAGTTATTCCCATTATACATAGATTATAGATGATTAAAAAAAAATTATGTTCTTTGAGATCCCACAAAACATTTCTTTACGCTCAGAATTGTGGAGGCATGGAATAAGCTTTCCGCGTCTGTTGTAGGCTGCCAAAACACTGAATCTTTCAAAGCCTCCATGCTTCCTATAATCCACCGACACTATACCTGATGACCTCTCCACACACATATGCACACACGCACACACATACATGCATATTACTACTGTAAACTGTTCATGTTCCTGACACTAATACATTATTCTGTGTACTTGACATGAGACTTTGACGAGTTGTGGTGCACCTGAGCACTGTACACAATAAATTTCATTATTATTATTTTGTAACTTTCAGATGTAGATTACTTTATTCTTTTAATTATAGGATTTTAAATTTATTGTTTTAATAAAAAAAAAATTGTTTTTATAGGGTTCCAATCACACACACACCATCTATACATATATAAAGGGCAGTTGTGTGTATATGTATGTCCGGAGGAAACTTTGAAAATAAAACAATTAACTACAAAATAAATATATATACACATTAAATATCACCAGGGCTTGGTTTTTGAACAAAAATAATGGAGATTTGATTTATATTTGTGAAGATAATTAAAAAATAAAATTTAAATGATAACAGCATGGATTTTTTTTTTTTCATTTAATATTTTAGATAGTAGACATTAACATTTCTTTTCAGAGTAGCTGGAACAATGCAAGGTCTATTTTTATACATAGAGATTTAAATGGGGCATCCTGGGAGCAATTAACTCACGATTCAGTAATAATGGATCTGCAGGACTAACTTTAAAAAATCCTCCTCTACCCAGGCGACGCCAGGTAGCCACTGCTAGTTATTATATATATAGAATGTGGATATTTAAAAAAATGACGTTCTTTGAGAACCCCCACAAAATTATCTTTCAGCTGAAAATTACCTTAATCTCTAAATTAGAATATTTTAAGTGTATTGCTTTAATAAATAAATAAATAATAATAGTAAAATCGGTATAATCTATTATTTTTTCTCAATTAGTAAAGTGTTTGACTAGGAACCACAAGGTTCCGGGTTCGATACTGGCCCTCGCCAACTTAGCTTATGAGTAGCACAGGGATATGTGTGGTAAAGTGAGGAGCTGATGGTAGGTGTGGCGCTCCACCTCAGATGCTAGAAAACAATCTCCTTGGTCTAGCACTAGTGAAAAGGAGATAGACTCCCTCACTGTCTGGCTGGTACCGACTTTAGGCCACTCTGACAACTTACTTACAGTTATATAATATAATAAGCATTTTAGTAATTAAAAAAATTATTCAACCTACACAAGGTCACAAGTACAGGGCGCCCAGTGAGGATCGAACTCACAGATCTGAGAGACTAACTTGCTAGCCATTACACCAGGACAGTGCATTTTAGTTATATATAGATAATTTGTAATTAGTATCAACCATGCTTTTATTCACAAAGTAATAAGTCTAAATTTACTTATTGCTCCCATACAGAACTACACACACCCACACAAATATGGTGGGTTTTTTTTTTTTTATAAGTTATGACTTTATTCAATATGGCCGACAATTATCAAAGATCTACTTAAATCTAAGTATTTACGTTTGATGTTTAAAGAATAAGGTAATTTATATTTCAAGAGCCAAGAAAATGCTAGAAACTTCCTTTCGTTTCTATTCCATATGTTTCAGTCCAAATAAATCAACTAAAAATAGGAAATGATTTATTTTTAAAAGCTAACTGGACGTGTCCCATAAATTATCGGGTCATTTGTGATGTAATTTCTAAGAAATACTTCTTCATGGCATCTTACAGATGTCACTTGGCAGTGCCCATCTCCTCTCCCAAATATGTGACAGATTTTATTGTGTTACATGGAATTCATGATAAGAATAATCTCTAAACTGACAAAAGCTAATTAGCAAATCTTAGAGTAAAATATTTTATAGGGCTGGTTTAGCTCAGTTGGTAGAGTGTCCTGCTGGGAACCTCAAATTCCTGGTTCGATTCCAGCCCTCGCCAACTCAATATATGAGTAGCACATGGATATGTGCGGTAAAGTGAGGAGCTGATGCTAGGAGTGGTGCGCTGCCTCGGCACCCAAACAATCTCCTTGGTCTAGCTCTAGTGAAAAGGACATAGACTCCCTCGCTGTCTGGCTGATACCGACTTTAGGCCACCCCGACAACTATTATATTTTATTTATTTTCATATTAAAAGCTTACATTGTATTTTTTATCATTTTTGTTTTTAGAAAATCATTCTTTTATGTCAAGGACAATATTTTTGAACAAAGATTCCCATATATATATATATATATATATGGTTGAATTTAAATTATTTTCTGCTTCTCTCTCGATGAGTCCAGATTAAAAACAAGCTCTGAAGATGATTTTTTATAAATCGAAATATTGTTCAATATTAGCTATGAATATGATATAAAATATTTTAATTTTAAACATCATTGTGTGTTTTCATACCCTTTTATCAATACATATACCATCGGATTCATTTCCTTACTCTTAACTTATATATATATATATATATATATATATATATATATATATATATATATATATATATATATATATATATATGTGTGTGTGTGTGTCATCCACAGACACTGTGTTTCCACATATCACATCTCTTCAGTATATATATATATATATATATATATATATATATATATATTTGATGAGTTGTGGTGCACCTGAGCACTGTACACAATAAATTTCATTATTATTATATAAAAGAAAGATTCTGTCTGTATGTCTGTTTGTAAAATGATCAAGTGCACATCCTTTTTATAAAAGTTAGAAATGAATAAAATCCACACCCTATTTTTGTCCAAGAGAAAATTTAAAAAATCTTTTTATCACTCATTTTCCATAAGAAAAACTAAATAAAAATATGATAAGGGTATAAATCAATGGTATATTAAATAATTAATTAAAAAATCCTTAAAAAATAAAAATTAATAAAGGATAAAACAAAAGAAAAAGTAAATAAAAGATAAATAAAATTTAAAAAATACAAACAAAAAGAATAATGAAAATAATTTAAAAACAACAATATCATGAATAATAAAACATGATATAATAAATATATAGAAAAATAATTTTTAATTATCAATATGTAAATATAGATAAGAGATTTATTTTTAACTTTTTATAATAATTTATTTTTAACTTTTTATAATATTTTTATTATTTTTAACTATTTTTTATATTTTATTATTTTTAAATATTTTATTTTTAACTATTTTTTTTTAACTATTTTATATTTTATTATTTTTAACTATTTTTAAAATTTATTATTTTTAACACAATTATTTGATTATTATATTTTCTTATTTTTAACTATTTTATTTTTAACTTTTTTTTTTAACTATTTTATATTTTATTATTTTTAACTATTTTTAACATTTATTATTTTTTAACTCAATTATTTTTAACTTTTTATAATATTTATAATCAAATAAAAGATAAATAAAATTTTAAAAATACAAACAAAAAGAATAATGAAAATAACTTAAAAACAACAATATCATAAAGAATAAAACATGATATAATAAATAGATAGAAAAATAATTTTTATTAGTCAATATATAAATATAGATAAGAGATTTATTTTTAACTTTTTAAATCCCGGGCAATGCTGAGTTGCTCTGCTAATCTACTATAAATATAGCTTTTATATTATCAAAAATTAAATAAATGAAAATATTACAGATTTCCTGCAGTCTTTTTTTTCTAATCACATCTTGACCCAATAATTTTTTCATGTAAAAAAAAAAAGTCAATCTCCGCTCCAAATAGAAAAAAGGAAAAAATAATAAAATAAATTCTTTAAAAAATGTCAACTATCTTATCCTCAATGAAAAAAAATATCTTAAACTTCTAATTATTCAAGTGAAAATGCTTTAAAAAGTGACAAATTTCGGAATTTATTCCATCTACACTAACACATTCAAACATATTAATCTTAATTTTTTTCTTTTTTATCTCGTTTGACTTTATGTCAAATAAAACAAAATGGAGGAATAAAGAAGAAGAAGAAGAAGAAGAAGAAGAAGAAGAACATTTAGATAGGAATTAAACTGCTATCTTTCTTATATAAAGTATTTTTGATCTGAAAACTAGAACTTAATTCCGCAATATTCTGTATCAGATAATCTACAGCTTTTCTATAGATTTGATTTGATCTTATTAAAGAATTTTAAAAAAAAAATGTTTATTCCTATCTAAATCAGTCTTTTTTTTTTAACTACTGAAGCTGGATTCAATATTCATTTTATCAAAATGAATTTAAGCAAAGAGTATGAAAGAGACAAATTTAATAAAGAAACAAAAAAAGAAAAGTAAGTTAAACTTTTATCTTATCCCAAATTTTTAAGATGGCTGACACTAATAAATAAAGGTTTAGAAAAATAAACCAATCAATCATCATATAAAAAAAACATTTGAACATTTTGAAATTTTGAGGAATTTTTTTATAAATAAAAATAATGATGATGACGATAATGATGATTATACACCAATGAACAAGACCAAAATCAAATAAATTCAGAACTTAGTGGTAACATGTTGGAATTATCAGAAAAAATTTGATATTTTTTTGTTGTTGTTACTTAATGATAATGTCAGTATAAAATCATTTTTTATCCTAAGACTGAAACTTTCCAAGTCTGTCTATATATATATATATATATATATACATATAATATATATATGATAAAGAAGATGACTTACCAGCAAATAAAATATTGAGTTAATCGCCATATTGATGGTCGATACAAATATCAACTGACTCAATAGGTCAGTGTTATAACGAATATAAAGTGCTTAATACATTAGTAGAGCGGATTTAGTATTAAGGTGTATATAGAAATAACCTACTCGAGTTTCAGCATGAGGATCTTCAGGGTTAATTGCAATGAATTAATCAAGATATTGATTAATTACAGGCAATTGCAGAAATGAATAATGCGATTATATATATATATAGTTGCATTATTTACGAAACTCTTCTCTAAAACAACCAAGTTTCTTATATTTTAAATTTCTTTAATGCTTCACGTTAACGCCCAAACTAGATATATATACATCCAACAAACAGATATATATACCTAAATAAACACAAATATATATATATATATATATATATATATATATATAGATAGATAGATAGATAGATAGAGAGAGAGATAATATAGAGTGATATATTCATAAGCAAATAGAGCTCAATATCATGGATAGAGTATGTATATCTAAGTTAGGGTAGCAGATGACTTCATGACCATTCTACCCTAACTTTTATATATATATATATTATATATATATATATATATATATATAAAAGAGAGAGAGAGATATAATATAAAATAAAAAATTCAGTACTATATACATGTGTATCATTAAGTCATAATAAATGTGGTATACTTTTCTTAGCTAATGGTTAAATTACCAGTTATAATTACTGAAAAAATGTGTGAATAATAAATAAAATTAATATATAAAGATATAATTATGTGGTAAATATCTGTATTTTAAAAAAATAACTGTATACATATTGCCCCTGCACACACACACACACACACACTAGCTCAGTCGGTAGAGCGTTCGGCTAGAAACCACAAGGTTCCTAGTTCGATACCGGTCCCCGCCAACTCAGTGTATGAGTAGCACAGGGATCTGTGCGGTAAAGTAAGGAGCTGATGGTAGGTGTGGCGCCCCACCTCAGATGCTAAAACAATCTCCTTGGTCTAGTGCTATTAAAAAGGGGATAGACTCCCTCGCTGACTGGTTGATACCGACTTTAGGCCGCCCCGTCAACTTTACTTTTTTTATATATATATATATATATGATGAGGCCTAATAGGCTGAAATGTACATACAGAGATTAATTTTTCTCAATTTGTTTAGCCTTACATTTGAATAGGTATGCCCGCCTAATTCATTAATTATTAATTAATTAATTTTCAAAATTAGGTACGACTTCAATTAAGCACATATTCTCCACCTCCCCACAAAAAAGCCATATCAAACAAATTGTTTGTTTGTTTGTTTACTTCTCATATATATATATATATATATATATATATATATATATATACACACCCACACCCATTTGGATTACCAGCTCACCTGACGATTGTAGCCGTTAAATGAGGAATCTTGAGTATTAACCTTGTCTAACATTTCTTTTTATAATTGATAAGATATTGTGATATTTCTCTATATTTTAAAAGATTTTATAATTTGGAGACTCTTTTAGGGTTAAATTTCAACCTATATGTATATATATATATATATATATATATATATATCATGGGGGCGGAGAGAAATGTATAATGTAAGCAGAAATATGGCTATTTGCCTTTTTGAATAAAGAACTCGGTGGGCCTTACATACCCACGAGTGGAAATGGTCCATAATCACGATAGCCCCGATATTTAAGACCTTTTTATTCACTAATTAATTTGCTCTGTTTATTAAATTAATCATTGAGCTCTTATATGGGACCTGAACTCTGCAGCAACATACTGTTAGAGAAAAGAACCAGCTTAGAATCACCCTTATACCAAGAAACTTGGTACCCCACCAAAATATATATATATATATATATATATATATATATATATTTGTCAGTGCAAACCCAAATTGAGGTTTAAGGACTGCCTTAAAGACACTCTAAAGAACACTGCTATTGCTGTGGAGGACTGGGAGAAGCTAGCTCGTAATAGACCTGGCTGGAGAGCCACCATCTACCTGTCTGTGGAAGAATTTGAGTCCAACCGAATTAAACACCAAAAATTGAAGCAGGTTATTAGAAAGGGTAATTTTCAGTCCAGCAACATTCAAAGTGAAGTTCCAACATGTAGTTTATGTGGAAGAGTATGTCTCTCCAGGGCTGGGCTGGTGAGTCATCTGAGAAAACACAAGGATAGAGTGTCAAATGCTACTGGCACTCAACTGAAATGAAAAAAAACCCCACAAACAAACAAAAAAAAACCAACAGGAAATGGTCTTACTGGAGCATGAGTTGACAACCAACATACATATATATATATATATATATATATATATATATATATATATATAAATGTAAGGTAATCCAAATGACTGGTTGTAAAGTATGATTCTATTTAGGATCTTCAAAATCTCACTGTATAACCATACTGTATGCTCCTGTAGGTGCAAACATATATTCATACAAGGATTTTTATAAATCCCTAAAGAGAGCTCAATGTATAATAATCAATGAATTAGATTATATAAAGAGCAATATTTAACTTTCAAAGAAAGAAAAACTTAACAAATCGTCATTCCGGAATAATTTATTTCGACCAGAAACTCAAAGTATTTTTTATAAATTTAAAAAAATTATTAAAAAAAATTTTTTTTCAAATTATAGAAATATATATTAATATATATATATATATATATATATATATATATATATATATATATGCTGGTCAATTAATTAAATGTTTATATGTTACCAAAAAATAAGATAAAGGTTTAAGACTATAACCTTCAATCATAGTTGTATTTACAAAAGTAAAAAGTTTATTTACTCTAACTAAAACAAAATTTGCAAATGTTAAAAGTTAATTATACTACCATTTATTATTTGACTAGATAGTTTGTTTGTTTTGGGTTTTGTTACTAACAAATAAAATCCAATACCATTTGACTTGTCTTTTCTGTTTGTTTTTGTTTTATTTGGTTTGTTTTTGCAGCCTTAAATTTCATCATATTAAATGTTAAAAACATGAATCATGTCAACACAACAGAGGAGATAAATAACTGTGTCTGTGATTTTATTCATTAACTCTGTTGAGAATTTTGAGAAGTCCAGAGCCCCATTCATATAAGGATTTATCAATAAACTAAAAGTAGCTACAGAGGGGTAAGACTCCCTCAATGGGGCCACCTGCTGGCCGTGGGTGGCGACCCGTGATGCTTAAGGATAGAACCCAGGTGGATGCCCAGTTCATGACTTGCAATACTCCACTTTGGCCCTATCTTGGGCTAGACGGGCGGTCAGAGAGGCCCCCTCCGTTCAATCGGCTGGTCACGTCAAGCCCTAGCACCTATATGATTTTCCAACCCTATTGCCCTTTATGGCAAACCCCAACCCCTTCTTATCATATGGGTGCTAGAAGGCGGTGACTGAGGGTCTACATGTCCTGGGAATGACATTAAACTATCTGATGGTGAGGTTCCAGTTTTTGCAGGTTTGGGGAATGTGGAGCACCCCTTCATCACCATTGCTCCCTGGTCCACTCTGACCCAGAGTGGTAGTACCTGTTAGGGTCCCATCTATGGGTTAAATAGAAAAATGTATTTATAAAAAATTGTATTATCCATTAAGAATTGATTTATTTCAAAACTTTATCGGCATTAAATGACCCACTGAGGTTGATATGCTGTAAAACAAAGCCAAACCAAACCAAAAAAATCAGCTACCCGGCACCGCCTGGGTAGAGGTGGGTAAAAAGGTAGTCTCACAGATCCATTATGGATAAATATCCATTTGTTTTATTCCTTTTTGTTTGTCATTCAATTTTAAAAAAATCTTTTAAACTCATTTTTTTTAAATATTTAACTCATGGATGGGACCCTAACAGGTACTACCACTCCCGGTCAGAGTGGACTTGGGAGTAATGGTGATAAATAGGTACTCCACACTCCGCAGAGATCTAGGATCTGGACTTCACTATTAGACACAGTTTGACCTCATACCCAGGACACTAATACACCACCTTCTAGCACATTTATAATAAAAAGGGATGGGGGTTGCCATAAGGGCAATAGGGTCAGGACAATCATATAAATCCTAGGGCTTGACTTGACCAGCTGATTGATTGAAGAAGGCCTCTCTCACCTCTGTCTAGCCTAAGTAAGTGGATTGTCACATGTCATGAACTGTTCAGCCACCAGGATTCCATCCTTAAGCATCACAGGTCACCTCCCACGGCCAACAGGTGGCACCATTAAGGGGGAGGGGATTTTAGCACTCTACCGAAGTGCAGTCGGCGTATTCTACTGCCCCAGTCAACAGGGCTTAAAAATAATTTATGTCCGATTAGTATTTTTTTTTCTGTAGATAAGAAGATACAAACGATTTTTAACAAAGAAACGACAAGAAAGGTTCACTTTAAATTTCTCTCAAATCTTCACGTTTATCAACAACCCGCTCTCTGGGGCGGATGGGGGGGGGAGGTCTGGTGGCTTCGGTCACTGGACTGTTAATTAAATTAACGGAGGCCTCCCAGGCAACACCTGCCACCTTGATTTAAAGGGATAGGGCTGGGTTTATTGCCAAGTGCTTGAGGCACCCCCCCCCCACACACACACACACCTTGAGAGGAAATGCCGATGGGATCTACGCATTTTTTGCACCAGCCATCCCATGAGCTACGGTTCGTGGGCGGTTCCACATAAATAGAGCATTGGGCCTGACCCGCATACGTGGGATGCGAAGTAAATACCCATCTTTATCAACTTAAATAATGTGCAGTTTTTGTTTAGTTATTTGTGGCTTGTAAATTTTTTCAAGTGGAAGAGTCACATTTTGTTTTTTCCACATTTTTGAAAGCCAAAGAAAAAAAAATCAATTTTCAAATCGGACTAATGAAATTAAAACCAATGAATTAGTTATATTTGAATCTTAGTTCTTTTAAATCATTAATTCAGTACAAAAAAATAAATAAAAAATAAAAAAAATAAAAAACGAAATGTGACAAAAAGAAGTAACACACAGTAACGATAAGATAATACTTTGTAGGCCAAATTTTGGTACTATTTGCAGAGTTCCGTCCCGGCCTCCTGCCTTTAAAAACGCTAGCCGATGATAGCTGAAAAAACGTAAATGCGATATTTCACTCCCTCCAGACTTTTTTCGACAAGTAAATGTAAATATTTTAACCCTCCCCCATTTTAGAATATTTTGGGGGAGGGGGATAGATATTTACATTTACTTGTCGCTAAAAATATGGCTTACTTTTAACACTAAAAAAAAATAATTTGTCGATAAAAAAACAACAGCTAGGGAAATCAGTTAAAAAAAAAAAAAAAGAATATCTAAATATTTTGATTTTTTATTTGTAATTGATTGTTGGAAATAAATATATTGAAATAAAATAAAAATACCGAAAACATGTTTTAAAGAAGGGAGGGTTAAAATATTTACATTTACTTGTCGAAAAAGGACTGCATGGAGTAAAATATCGCATTTTCGTTTTTTCAGCTATCACCAGCTAGCGTTTTTAAAGGTAGGAGGCCGGGACGAAACTCTGCGAATAGTACCCAAATTTTGTTGATGGATAGTATAGAATAAACTCCTATAATTTACTAAACAATGAAAAAGAAAAAAAACCTAAAAGACCCGCCAACCATGACTCCTATCCAAATTCAAAAACTTCTACAATTTTGTACAAATAAGATTCCAAAAAATAATTAAGCAATTTCTAGAATTTGATTGGATAAGGCAGCTGGAATCCGACCCCTACACTAGTAAGTACAAGGTGTCCCGAAAGATTGTCCGACAACTTCGGCCTCTGGACCGGTAAATGATGGTAAAATTAATCGCGTGGTCTCAGAGGGCCGTCTCCGACACCAAGCAGCACCTGGCCCCTTGTCTAATTTAATGCCATTATATTATTTTCACTCTATGCGAGTTTTTCCATACAACCCTGTAGATGCCATTTTTTTTTATTGCTTATCTTATTATAGAAGCAAAAATTGCCAATTATTCTCTTTAAACTTTTGCTTTTGTGCCCTGAATGATTGAATTTATAAATTAACCTACGTTCTAAGTAAAAACAGGAAAATTTACACATTTTCATTAATAATGTTTATTTTGTCATATTATTTATTAAAAAAACTTATAATTATTTATTAATAATGTTTATTTTGTCATATTATTTATTTATTTTATTTTATTTTGTTTATCTTGATTATTTATTTTATTTTGTCATAATAAACATTAAATAAAACAATTATGGTAAAACTTGCAAATCATACTCAAAATCCCATTATATTACAGGGTGACCCAGAAAAAAAAAGAACCCAAATTATTTATTTATTTTCCCATTAAACTAACCCTAAACCCCAACCCCAACCCTAACCCTTGTTAAAATTAACAGTATTATTAGAAAATGTGTGGGTTCTGTTTTTGTGGGTCATAGGATTTTGAGTATGATTTGCAAGTTTTACCATATTTTATTTTTTTTGTTAAGATTCTCGACTGTAATATAAATCACTTTCCATTATCATGTACCCGAAGGGTAAATATGAAAGTTTCATTGCCCAGGTGACAAAAGCAAAGTTTGAAGAGAAAAATAAATATTTTCTATTACTTTAAGCATAAGCAATTGAAAAAATAACACTTTCTGTCTACGAACAAGGAAAAGTAATAAATTTGTTTGTGTAATGGCCGATATTAGCAAATATGACAAATTAGTCAATGACTTAACTCCTCCTGAGCAAGTTATCTATTGATTTTCGGCTGACTTCTGATTTAGGTCGGAAAATTAAAACGGAAATTTTTTTGTTGGTACCCAATGACAGTTTAACTACAGTCTATGAATTAACATTTTGCGAATTGGGTTACAGTTTTAGGGGATTAAGGTTGTTTTTAATATGCTTAAAAATGAACAACAAAAAACCCAAATTACTATACATTTAACTAACCATTGAAATTAATTATTGAATCTATTATTGAGACAGTTGTTTGTGTTAGTATTGCAATGTATAATTTCAATTAACCTTAGTTTAAAAAAAGATTTTTCAACATTGGGTTTATTTGGGTTTTTTGCTGTTTATTTTTTTAAGCAATACGTAATTAAAAACAACCATAATCCCCTAAAACCGTAACCCAATTCGCAAAATGTTAATTCATAGACTGTAGTTAAACTGTCATTGGGGACCACCAAAAAAAAATCCGTTTTAATTTTCCGACCTAAATCAGAAGTCAGCCTGATTTTCATAGGAACACCAGGTTAAACTTGGTGGTAGTTAGATGAAAATCTGTAGATATACCAAAAATATAGTAAAGGAGCTTTCTCTTAAGATTCTAGTTAAATCTTAGCCTTCTTTTGTCCTCTAACTGAACTTCTAACATAAAATAAAAAGACCAAGTAATAATAATATATTCAAACTTCGCTCCGGGACACAGACATCTTTCTTTAAATCTACTTCGTGATTTCATTAAAAGAAAACCCTGTGAACAGTCAGTATCTTTAAGCTTTTTATTATTAGTATCTAATAAGATCTCTCCCGAACCCTTAAATATCTGCTTCTGGTGTATAATAAAATAGTGCTTAGCCCCAAATATCTGCTTACGAGTTCAGAGGGTTAAATCTTTCATTTGTACTTAATAAAGAGAGATCTAGGATGAAATTGATATTATCCAAAACATATTTACAATCAAGAACAGTTTTTTATCCGTTTCTTTCTTTCTTTCTTTCTTTCTTTTTTTCTAACTTTCTTTTTTCCCCCTTCTTTTCAGGTTACCCTTTCTATAAAAATTATAAAATAAATTAATTTATTTCATTTTTTTTAAAATTTCTCATAGATCTTATTTTCTATGTTGAGGCAATTTGAGGGACTCTTTAACCAAAAGTTCTCCCCTCTTCAGTTTCAGATCCAACTCTGCTTACGAATTGACAGGGTTAGGTTTAGTGGTTAGGTTTTACGGCATCAACACTTGTTGGGTTATTTTATGCCGAAGAAGGTTTTTTTTATTCATTCTTGTTTGGTATTCAATTTTGGACCATATGACCTTTAGGCACCCCTTTTTGATCTCGATTCAGAAGGACATGGTTTTTATTTAAATCATTTTGTAAGATTTCTAAGAAAGGGAACGTTTGACCTAATTTAAATTTATTAAGAGCCAAGTTGTTGGCCCGGCTGGCTGTTTATGAAACGTAGCATACAAATACATTTCATTACTCTCTCTCTCTCTCTCTCTCTCTCTCTCTCTCTCCAGCCTTTATTTTTAAGAGCAAATAATAGGAGACAAGAGTGAATATAGGCACCCCCCCCCCCCACAATGATAACGTAAAAAAAAACGAAGGTAACTTCTTAAACCGTACTTATATCAGGTCAATATTCAATTAAGAAAAGAAGATTCATTGGTGATTTTATTAATATTTGGATTATTATTGATATCATCCTCGAGAAATGAATAGATGTGACAATTTCTGCCTTGAAGCTTTAGCAAAACCGATCTATGTCTACATAATTTAATGTGCTTCATATTCGTGTATATAATTAAGACAGGAAGAAGGGCATCTATAGACTGTTAGGAGGTAATTCTGAGAAGATGTTTGTAGATAATCAATATATGATTAAGAAACAGGAATGTTGATTAGATAAAAAGGTTTCTTTCTTTCTTTCTTTCTTTCTTTCTTTCTTTCTTGGAATCCCCCAACCCACTCCGCTTATCCTTTATGCCCTAAAATTGTTCGATAGACAAAAGTTTTGTACAAATAAAGATTAACTTGATCTGATAATCAAAAAATTATTTGCTCCTAAAAATAAAAGGCTGAAAGAAGAAAAAGAAGAGAGAGAGAGAGAGAGAGAGAGAGAGAGAGAGAGAGAGAGAGAGAGAGAGAGAGAGAGAGAGAGAGAGAGAGAAAATTAAATGGTCAGATGATTTACATTGATAAAATGAGACACAAGGATCCGTGGATGACGACACGTAAGTTATTCGGTATGTGTGTGTGTGTGTGTGTGTGTGTGTGTGTGTGTGAGTGAGTGAGTGAGTGAGAGACAGAGAGACAGAGAGAGGGGGGTCATTTTTATATAATTAGATCTTATGATGAATCTCATTCTCTCATTTTCCCTCGTATCTTTTCAATTGAGTGTAGTGCACAAATAAAGATAAAACGCCAGTATAAATTAATGTTCAACAAGCATAGCCAATAAAGAGAAAAAATGAAGCCCGGAGAGGGAGAGGGAGAGAGAGACTGAGAGAGAGACAGAGACAGAGAGAGAGAGAGAGACAGAGAGAGGGAGGAGGTGGGGGGGATAAGGAACAGTTTTGATCTTCTAAAGACAAAGAAAGAGGAGAAATTATTTCAATGAAAAGGATCGTCAGCAGCTACCTAGGTTTAGGCAGGAAATAAAAACAAAAGGGTCGCTGATATAGGAGAAGAAAAGAACAGAGATAATAAACAATTAAAACAGACTGGCTATGTATGTGTGTGTGTGTGTGTTTGTGTGTACGTGTTAACGTGGACACGAGGTGTGGGGGTCTGCGCACATGCACACGAAGGCATGTGTATGTGAGTGCAAGTGTGTGTGTGTGTGTGTGCGTGCGCAAGGGTTTTTGGATGTACGCGTGTGCGCTCAATGTGTGTTTATATGCGAATGCCTGGATGTATGCGTGTTTATATGTGTGTGCATGCGCGCATGAGTGTGGAAATGTGTATGTGTGGGGGCTAAACTTGCAAATCGGTCGGAAAATTAGGATGACCCAGAAAAAACAGAACCCACAAATTTTGTAATAAAACTGTTAATTATAACTAGGGTTTAGGCTTAGGGTTGTGGTTTGGGTTTAGGGTTAGTTTAATGGGAAAAATAAATAATTTGGGTTCTGTTTTTCTGGGTCCCCTGTATATAGGGTGACCCAGAAAAAACAGAACCCACCAATTTTTAATAAAACTTAATCTTAACTAGGGGGTTTAGGGTTAGGTTTAGGGTTAGTTTAATGGGAAAATAAATAAATAATTTGGGTTCTGTTTTTTCTGGGTCACCTTGTAATGTTTTAATTTTCCGACCGATTTGCAAGTTTAGCCTGTGTGTGTGTGCAAGATTGTGTTTGCGTGTGCACAAAGGTGTCTATTGGGACATGTGTGTGCGTGTGTGCACTGATGTGAGGTATGTGTGTGTGTGCATGCATGCGCACAAAGGTTTGTGTGTACGGATGAATATGCGTGTGTATTTGTTAGAAGCAAAGTTTGTGCCATTTCACTTCTTGGGGATTGCATATATATTTCCCACTGAGTGATTGCTGTAGAAGTGGAACTGGAAGTAATTGTTTAAATACGTACAAACTGGAATATATATATATATATATATATAAGTAAAGTCGTCGCGGTTGCCTAAAGTCGGTATCAGCCAATCGCGAGGGAGTCTATCCTTTTTTCCCTAGCGCTAGACCAAGGAGATCGTTTTTGCCTCTGAGGTGGAGCACCACACCTACCATCAGCTACTTACTTTACCGCACAGATCCCTGTGCCACTCATACGCTGAGTTGGCGAGGGCCACCGGTATCGAACTAGGAACCTTGTGGTTTCTAGCTGAACGCTCTACCAACTGGCCCTTTCTATATATATATATATATATATATATATATATATATATATTTATATATAACACTTTATTTTTCCTTTCCACATAACACTTTAAGTGTACAAATGCTTATCTATTTGCTTTATACGTGTAAATAGCCACACCACCCAACAATTTTAGTGAGTTCGATTCTCACTGGGTGCTCCATACTACTTGCCTTATGCTTCAATTTATTTATTTCTAACAAAGCAGTTAATTCAAATATGAAAACAGACTATGTAATAATTTTTTTTTAAATAGAAAGGACTTATATGAAAGTAGTCTGCATGGACACTGGATGCCATGTAGAGGACCTGCCAACAGCAATGTCCAAGTCATGTCTACTCTTGTATTCCTTTTGTGCCAGTTTGCTGCATTTGCTTATTATCTCTAATGTCATAATGGTGGATTGCAATTCTAGCAGTTTTGAGGTATCATTTTAAAATGAGCCTCAATGACAAAAGTGGGGGCCTACTATACTTTTTTTCTGGTTACCTTAGCTAGTATCTTCTAAACACCTGAATGAACCCAGTATGGCCAAACTTTAGCTGCTTGCACAATTCCCAGTGGATCACCATTCCCACCCAGTCATGTCTACTTTTGTATTCCTTTTGTGACAGTTTGCTGCATTTACTTATTATTTCTGATATCATAATGAATGATTACTAGTAATGAGCCTCAAAGCCAAAAGTGGTGCCTCCTGTACTTTTCCTGATTACCCTAGCTAGTAAGTAATCTACTAAACACCTGAATGAACCCAGTATGGTCAAACTTTAGTCGCTTGCACAATTCCCAGTGGATCATCATTCCCACCTAGTCATGTCTACCAAACACCTGAATGAACTCAGTATGGCCAAACTTTAGTCACTTGCACAATTCCCAGTGGATCACCATTCCCACCCAATCATGTCTACTAAAAACCTGAATGAACCCAGTATGGCCAAAGTTTAGTCACTTGCACAATTCCCAATGGATCATCATTCCCACCCAGTCATGTCTACTAAACACCTTAATGAACGTAGACTGTCTGCGTATTTGTGTAAATATGATCCACTGATGTGTGCATAAGCCTTTATATTCCAAGCAACGTTGGCTAAATTAGCTTCAAAGAGTGAGAGGAGAAAATCCAGCTGTATCTTGCCTTACCCTAACCAAACACGTTTCGTGTAACAGCCAGGTAAGCAATAGACTGAGACCGACAAGTTTGACAGATGAGGGATTGAATAATATGGAAGTTAGGGGACACTTGAAAGAGGACACAAGTAGAAATAATGGATGAGCTTCAGAAAGTGAAGTCAATAGTAACAGCTGGTTGGACCTCCACCATATGAAACGCTTATTATTATTATTATTATTATTATTATGATTATTATTATTATGATTATGTAGAGAATAATTGCAAAGAAATAAGAGATAAAGATATACACACAGATTGCTGGGTAACATGAAATTCAGATTGTGCCTTGATATTTATTATAAAACTAGAAGTGGCTACCCGGCGTCACCTGGGTAGTGAGGGAATTTTTTAAAGTTAGTCCCGCAGATGCATTATTAATGAATTGTGAATTGATCCTCGTGAGACCCCCCATTTAAATCTCTATGTAAAAAAATACACCTTGCATTGATCCAACTACTCTGAAAATAAATGTTAATGTCTACTATCTAAAATATTAAATGCAAAAAAAACAAAAAAAACAGCCCTGGTGATATTTAATGTGTGTATTTATTTACTCTGTCGTCAATTGTTTTATTTTTTAAATTTCCTCCGGACATTCAGATACACACAACTGCCCTTTATATATGTACTAGCAGCGGCTACCCGGCATCGCCTGGGTAGTGGGGGGGGGTTAAAGTTAGTCCCACAGATCCATTATTAATGAATCATGAGTTGAATCCTTGTGGGATGCCCCATTTAAATCCCTATGTAAAAAAAAAAATTGACCTTGCATTGATCCAGCTAGTCTGAAAAGAAATTTTAATGTCTACTATCTAAAATATTAATTGAAAAAAAAATCCATGCTGTCATCATTTAAATTTTATTTTGTAATTATCTTCACGAATATAAATCAAATCTCTATTGATTTTGCTCAAAAACCAAGCCCTGTTGATATTTAATGTGTATATATATTTACTTTGTCGTATGTGTATATGTGTATATATAGTTATATATATATCATAGACTTAATTAGATACAACTAAAACAAACAGACTTATTTTAAAAGGGGTAAAGTAAAAATTCTACACTTTGATCCTGATGGATTTGGGATTAATAGTAAGATTAAGTGAGTCAGTGCATAAACAAATTTCAAGGATAATCTCCCCCTAAAAGAAAGGAAAGATAGAATTGTGTACTTTATTGGTAAAATACTCCCCTCAAATAAGTCCTACTTTCTAGTTTTCTAATTATTACCCCCATCTGTTTCCATATTTAATGAACTGCTATATTTAAACTAACATAAAATTAGCCAATATAGGTTAATCAAAATTCACAAGGTATTTCTCTAAATATCATTTAACCTTATTAATATAATTAGAGTTTGTGTTCTTTGGGTTTTTTTATTTTTATTTAATTACTTTAAATGACTTTTCAAGGTTCTTGTCCTCTAAAAAGTATTTTCATTTTATACAGACCTTTATTGAAAAGATTATTTTATTTACCTATCTAAATAATATTCATGAATATTATCAGTATTACATCATTATCAATACTATATAGTTTATATCTTTTATTTTAGATATTAAAATAGCAAATAAAAGTATTGAGATACTGGCAATTTTAAGGCTTTATTTTAAACAGGGCCTCAAGATCGCTGAAGCTGCTTACAGAACTTAGAAAATAGTAAGAAGTGAAAAAATATTAATCATATTGCCTAAACTAGCTTATGTTGCATACCCTTTCTTACTTCTTACTTCTGGTCGTATTTTCTTCTGGCCGGCTGCTATTCTGATCATCTTTGGTATATCTTCTAAGGCCTAGCGTCTGGAGTTGACGTGGGGACTTCGGTCTGGTTTTCTGTTAGGGATTTCTCGTTATCAGAAGCTCTGTGTCATTGTTAGTTTTTAGGTAATAAACACAAGACTTCGATTTACTTTGATGTTACTTTATTTTCAATCCCCAAACCAGACATCTGCGCAGGTGAGACTTACATCCTACAAGCTCGGCTCCTACCTTCTAACTGACTGAGACTTACTTACTATCCTTAAACCGGAAGACGGAGTCTTCTTTGCCTTCCGGTTCTCACGATTTATCCCTGGAAGGCAAGGTGAGAGTGAGGTCAAGCGCCGTCACTCACTCTCAATGCCATCAGCTGCACTAATCGCCATTATGTTTCTATACTACCTTATATAAGTATTAGGGATCTAATAATTATGTAACACTTAAAAGCCACCCTAGCTCCTGTGGAGTGGCTATTGATTGGGCTTTTAGTCCAACAACGACATTTCATGCATTGAGTACATATCAAATTTTATCAAACTGGAATAATATTTTTCAAACAATTGTTTAATGAACTAGTACAAAATAAAAAAAACACCCTCTGGGCAATGTAAAAATAGATTTTTGAAACATATTGCCTGAGGGGTGGGAGTAAAAAATTCAATGTCAGCGAGTTTGTACCCTAAGTAAGTAAAATCATCAAATTCATTAAAGGAATAAAAAATAAAACAATTTGAAATGTAAACTTTAAATATATACTAAAATAAAACAAGCTATATATAGATATATAATACCAGTCATGTATTTATTAAAACTTGTTTTAAAAAACAATGAGGACTGTCTAATGTTGAATGTTCAAATTTTGAGAGTATTTATTCTATGTTATGACAACATTGGGTAATGTGTTGAATTTTTTTTCAAACAATTGTTTAATGAACTAGTACAAAATAAAAAACACCCTCCGGGCGATGTAAAAATAGATTTTTGAAACATATTGCCTGAGGTGTGGGAGTAAAAAAATTCAATGTCAGCGAGTTTGTACCCTAAGTAAATAAAATCATCAAATTCATTAAAGGATTAAAAAATAAACCAATTTGAAATGTAAACTTTAAATATATACCAAAATAAAACAAGCTATATATAGATATATAATACCAGTCATGTATTTATTAAAACTTGTTTTAAAAAACAATGAAGACTGTCTAATGTTGCATGTTCAAATTTTGAGAGTATTTATTCTATGTTATGACGATTTTGGGTAATGTGACGTAAGCAGTGACATAGTTTTTGTTACAGACAAAACCCAGAAGCGAATCTCCATTATTAATAGATGTTGTGCTAATGAACATCACCAACCTTAATGTCCTAAAGAAAGAATTGGGTTCATACTTTTTCACTAAATGAATATGCAACTAATATGTGTTTATGAAACCCATCTTTGCTTCGGGTTTAATGGTGATATCCCAGATTGCCCTTTTGCAGATTTTTTCATTAACACATTTTCTATTTCCTGCTCCTATAATTCATTTAAGCATATTTCAAGTTTATCTTCATTACTCCACGAACCGCAATCCACCCTACCCACCCAAAAAAAATTAATACATTAAAAATTACTTTTGATAAAGCTGTCAAAACTTGAGACTCGCTTAATACATTTTGCTTTTTTTTCATACTAAAAACCAACAGCATAAAATATGGGGTAGAGCTGTAATATTTGAATGTGGTATATGGGAGTAGAGATTTGGCGATTATTTCCTATAACTCCAACCTAAAAAAGAGGAACCACTCTGAATGAATTCTATCTGTTCATTAATCTACCCATTATTTTCCCATTAAACTAACCCTAACTTCTTTTTTCTTAGTAGATCAATAAATAAATAAATGTAGACCCTCAGCCACCACCTTCTAGCACCCATATGATAAAAAGGGTTGGGGCTTGCCATAAGGGCAATAAGGTTAGGGCAATCATATCCTATTTATAGAAGACCTCTATGATGATGAGGAGGAGGGGGAGGATGGTAGAAACAACATTCTTTAATTAGGGAGAAGTCCAACTATTTACTCATTGCTGGAGGGAAGCGTCAGCCTAGGAATTGCAAGGTTCCAGGTTTGATACCGGCTCTCGCCAACTCAGCGTATGAGTAGCACAGGGATCTATGTGGTAAAGTGAGTCAATCAGAGTGGTTCTCCTTTTTTAGGTTGGAGTTATAGGAAATAACCAATTTGGCATAGTATAATGGGCATTGGCTCAAAAGTAAGATAGATAAACAGAGTGTGAATTTTGCATTCACTTTGCACTAATACCCTTAAAAGTAAAGTCAGCGGGTCGGTATCAACCAGACATCAATAGAGTCTATCCCCTGTCCACTAGCACTAGACCAAGCATCTGAGGTGGAATGCTACGCTGACCATCAGCTCCTTAATCCCCCTCTACCCAGGCGATGCTGGGTAGTCGCTGCTAGTACATATATAACGGACAGTTGTGTGTATATGTATGTCCAGAGGAAACTTTGAAAATAATACAATTAATCACAAAGTAAATATATATACACATTAAATATCACCAGTTCTTGGTTTTTGAGCAAAAATAATGTAGGTTTGATTTATTAGTGAAGATAATTAAAAAATAAAATTTAAATGATAACAGCATATATATATATTTTTTTTTACATTCAATATTTCAAATAGTAGACATTAATTTTTATTTCCAGAATGGCTGGATCAACACGTCTTTTGTTTTTACATAGGGATTTTAATAGGGCATACTACGAGGATCCAACTCGCGATTTAGTAATAATGGATTTGTGAGACTAATTTTTATTTACCTCCCCCCACTACCCAGTAGCCGCTTCTAGTACATATATAAAGGGCAGCTGTGTGTATGTATGTCTGGAGGAAACTACAAAAGTAAAACGTAAATATATATACACATTCACTATAATCAGAGCTCGTTTTTGTGCAAAAATAATGAAGATTTTATTTATATTTGTGAAGATATTTAAAAATTAGGATTTGAATAGTAAGAGAAGGGAAAGTTATTGGTGGCGTTCATGATTAAAATGTAAACAAATCAATTATGAAAGACTAAAATAATCAATGGATCTACGAGACTGTCTTTTTTTTTTTATCCCATCCTCTACCCAGGCAATGATGGGTAGCTTCTTATAGTTATAAATTCTATAAAGAGGATCCTACTTGATATTGAGTTTAAAAGTCACCTTCAGTGGCCTTTAAGTAGGCATTCATAATAAAAATAAAAAAAACAATGATAGGGATAAAAAGGTTGCTTTATCCATAATTCAATATTTCAATGATTCTTAGTATTTTGCATTGATTTTAATTCCCTGATAACACGCAATCTAAAGAAATTTATTTATTCATTTATTCATTTATACTATTCAAAGCAATTATCGGATATGGTAGGGTCACAGAAATCATTTAGTGCCAAAAAAATTGATAGGAATCTTTTTTTTTTAAATAGCCTCTGGGGTATTAAAAGTGTGGGGAATGGCTCCAAAGTTGTATTAAAGCTTCTTATCATGCGACTATACTTCTATATATAATTGTAGAGAAAACCTTTAGTTATTAGGTTGTTACAAAAGTAATGGCCGATTGAAGTGCTCGGTTTTGAAATGTCATTTTAACATAGAATTTGTTGTTTATTTCAGGTGAATTTTTGCATATATAATAATTAATGTGTGCTCAAAAATAAAATTTAATTTATTTTCAGATAGAAAGTATTTTTGAAAAAAAAAGGAGCATTCAAAGATGAACATGCCTAAACATGACCTTCGCCTTCTTGTGTTGCATGAGTTCAAGCTTGAGCACAATGCCTCTGAAACTGCTGCCAATAGCAACAAAGCACGGGGAGGTGATCGGACAGTACGAAGGTGGTTCCAGAAATTACGCGGTAGAGATGAGAGTCTTGAAGATGAAGAAGGTAGAGGACGGACATGCAGTCTTGACAATAAACAATTGCAGGCAGTTGTTGAGCAAAATCCACGACAAAGTTTCAGGCCATTTACAGAGTATTGGAAAGGTGAAAAGGCTCGATAAATGGGTTCCTCATGAGCTCAATGAGCACCAAAAACAAGGCGGTTTGTAGTGTGCTCGATGCTCTGTTTGCGTAACACCAATGACCCCTTTCTTGACCAAATAGTCACTTGTGATAAGAGACCTTACCACCTCCTCCATATTCTCCCGATCTTTCACCTCCATATTATCATTTTTTTAGGCACTTAAGCACATTTTAAAATGGTAAAACTTTTCGATCTAAACAAGAATTGGAATCATCATTTAAAGACTTTTAAGAAAATTTATTTATTCATTTACACTATTCAAAGCAATTATCGGATATGGTAGGGTCACAGAAAATGTTGAATGGATAAAATAGGATTTATTTTATTTTATTGACACGTGTTTCGGCCAGGTGTTTATCCATGCATACATGTATTCTATCTATTATTATTTTAAATACAAAATAAAATAAAATAACAATAATATATATATATATATATATATATATATATATATATATATATATAGAGAGAGAGAGAGAGAGAGAGAGATCCGTGTGTATATAAACACATATATATATGTGTGTGTATATGTATATATATACATATATACACACATGTTTATATATATACATATATATATATATATATACACACACACACACATATATGCATACATACAAATTATGTACACATAAGTATATATACACACATAATATAATACACATATGGATATATATATATATATACATACTTATATTATACACACACACATATATATACATATGTGTGTGTATAGTCTAAGTATGCCTATATATATATATATATATATATATAGAGAGAGAGAGAGAGAGAGAGAGAGAGAGAGCATACATGCACATCACGTAAGTACACCCACGCACACTTTATAAAGTATATCTTTCTACTAACGTCCTTCCGACAAATTTCTTAAGAAGCGCAATGAAAGCTTAAAATGCAAATGTAGTCTATTATCTCAAAATTCACACAAGTTAAAATGGCTACTCTCCCTCGCCACTGCCGCCATCAACACCATCACCCCCACCCCACCCCACCCCTTCAACAAACAGCTGAGATGCACATACGGACAAAAAGGTAAGTGAAGGCCAAGCCATAAAAATCTCTTGCTGGAAAAAATAATGATCTTTCCCCTGCCAGCCAGACAAGCTTTTATCGCTCTTTACTGCATTCAATTCGTAAGACGAACACCCAAAATAAAATGGAAATAAAATACAAAATCTCGACAATCATAACAAAATGGAGAATTTATTTCACATTTCTCAAAGAGTTGGCCTTAAAGAATTATATACCTACAACCTTTTTATGTTTGTTATTTTCTACAAAGGCAGAAACAATTTTACGCATCACAATGTGTGAGATTTCACAGAAAAGCATGGAGTCTACATTTTCACTCACCCTAATTATTATAATTTCTCTAAGGGAGATAACTGTTAAATGCAAATTAAAGACCACTTACTATTATCTATTTATTTGCAATCTATCTATCTATACATATATAAAGGGCAGTTGTGAGTATGTATGTATGTCAGATATGTGGTCAAATTCTTTATGCATATGTATGTATGTATGTATGTATTCTTTATGTATATATGTATGTATGTATATATGTCAGACATGTGGTCAAATTCTTTATGTATGTATGTATGTATGTATATGTATGTATGTCAGACATGTGGTCGAATTCTTATGTATGTATGTATGTATGTATGTCAGACATGTGGTCGAATTCTTTATGTATATATGTATGTATGTATTATGTCAGACATGTGGTCAAATTCTATGTATGTATGTATGTATGTATGTATGTATGTCAGACATGTGGTCGAATTCTTTATGTATGTATGTATGTGCATGTATGTATGTCAGACATGTGGTCGAATTCTTTATGTATGTATGTATCTATGTCAATATGTGGCCGAATTCTATATGTACGTATATATGTATGTCAGACATGTGGTCAAATTCTATATGTATGTATATATGTATGTCAGACATGTGGCCGAATTCATGTATGTATGTATGACATGTGGTCGAATTCTTTATGTATGTATGTATGTATGTCAGACATGTGGTCGAATTCTGTATGTATGTATATAGTCAAATT
This sequence comes from Doryteuthis pealeii, assembly GCA_023376005.1. Taxonomy (NCBI): domain Eukaryota; kingdom Metazoa; phylum Mollusca; class Cephalopoda; order Myopsida; family Loliginidae; genus Doryteuthis; species Doryteuthis pealeii. The sequence goes on along the minus strand of CM042160.1, from coordinate 35,343,252 downwards.
CTATGTATGTATGTATGTATGCATGTATGTGGTCGAATTCTTTATGTATATATATGTATGTCAGACATGTGGTCGAATTCTTTATGTATGTATGTATCTATGTCAGACATGTGGCCGATTCTATATGTACGTATATATGTATGTCAGACATGTGGTCGAATTCTTTATGTATGTATGTATGTATGTATGTATGTCAGACATGTGGTCGAATTCTTTATGTACGTATGTATGTATGTCAGACATGTGGTCGAATTCTTTATGTATGTATTTCAGACATGTGGCCGAATTCTGCTTTCTAAGACTGGATATGTCAATCATAGGAAATCTCACCAGGGTCAATTCATGCAAATTCCAGGAACAAACAGTGTCTTGTGCAATCTGTAACAAAGTCTGTAAGTCAGCTTCTGGTCTTAAGAGACATATGGTGATGCATAAGCATCAAATTTTATCATCTGATTCATCTGATTCAACAGGAAGGCGTCCTTTCTAGTTCATATTTGCATCAAACTTTGTGGATCTGCAGCGGGTTTGATGAGTCATTTGAGGATTCATGCAAGGAAGGGTTCTGGTGGTGGAGTTAGTGGATTGTGAGGGATGGTGGTGATCTGTAAAGATTATGCTATTGCTATGTATGTATATATGTCTGGAGGAAACTATGAATATAAAACAATTAACAACAAAGTAAATAGTTCAAGGAGAGGGTCCTGAGTTTGAGAAGGTTCCTGAGTCCCACAAGAAATACCTGAAAAAGGCTGGAGGGCACATTGGCTGAAACATTGTGCAGATAACAATAGATATGAGGACAATAATCCAAATAATATAAATAATACAAATTATCAAGCCTCATCTCAAAAATTTAGAGAAATAACTTAAGTGTTATAGGTGATATAACCTATTTACATAATGGAATGATCCTACTACTACGATAAGTAGGAAAGACAATTGTAGCTTGAAGAACAAGTGACACGATTCAGTTCTAGACTGTATTGTCGGGCGTAACTTCACTTTCCTTCTGTAAATTCTACTTTCTTTTTTCAATATAATTGTATCAACTTTCACCAGTCGTTTGTCTTTATTTGTGACCCTTAACAACCCTACAACATTAAGGATTTAAAAAAAAAATTTTTTTAAATAAGTACTGAGATATTAGGTTCTAAATTGGAGATATAAAATTTTAATTAGTCTTTTGACAGTCATGGAAGGCTACACTTGTGGTTTTAGGAGGCCACAGGTTCCCCACTCCAATTTATATAAATTTCACCCTTTGCAAAGCATAAAACTTAATTAAATACTTATGATTTAGATTTTATCATTGAGGAAAAACAAAACAAAAACAAAACACTTCCCCCAGTTCTGTTGCCACCCTACTGTATCCTTTTTATTTCTTAATCCCCCTTAGGATCTATCCCCCCTCCCTCAAGGGGGATGGTACCATCCACTTTGGGAATGACTGCATTAGACGAACAGAGATAAATCAAAAGCAGTTATCGAAGCAAAGCAAATCATTTGGACCGAGTCATTTGTCATCAATGTCATGTTGTTACAAGACGAGGTTGAACCAGAAAAACAACAAAAAAAAAAAAATATGACAAACAAAAAACACAAAGTGCACAAGTTGTCAGAAGAAGAAGAAGAAGAAGAAGAAAAAGAAAACTTTACATAGAATCAACAAAAAGAGATTTTTTATTGATCACTCAAGATAACAAAAAAAAAAAAAATGATCTGTGTTTTCTTTCTTCGAAACCAATCATCAATGTTCATTTCTATTTGCTATCAAATTCTATCAAAGCCGAAAGAAGAAGCCAAACCTGGAGTCTCTAGCATGGCCACTAGAGATCTCAAATCAGTTGCTCAAGTGGAATGACTCAGATTAGAGCTGATAAAGGTCCACAAAGATATTATTGAGGATCTGACAGTTCAATCAAAAAATAAGAGACGTTAGGGTTGGAGGTTTTCTACCTCAGGTTTAAAATTGATACAGAAATCAAAAAAAAGTTCTGAGTTTTTTGTTTTACAAATATCAGACTGGTTACAGGGGAAGGTTTTTTTTTTATCCTGAGTTCAAATCCTTTCCTCAAATCACCCTAAAAAAAAAGAACCCACCCCATATTGCATTGAGAATACAACTTCAGACTACTTAAGCAACAAAGTTACACCCATAAGAACTAATTAAAAATCAGTTTTCTACCAGAAATATGATATTTAGTTTCTAACCTGTTATTTGAAGTAGAGCTACTAGTCTCTCGAACACCAGTCTGATACTCCACAATATATTTCACTCAGATTTAACTCTTTGCCCTCACGGCTGTACCAAATTTACTTTGTATTATTTTTTTACCTGTCTGATGGGATATTTCAAAGTTAACTATCTACTCACCCCAGAACTCATTCTATTCAAATAACGTCCTATCATTAATGTAATCTGAGTCTTTCTGCTCAATCATAATAAACTATCAATCAGTTTTTCTACTTTGCTTGGGTGTGTGAGCAGTGGTGGAAGAGCTGCGGGGAGTGGCTTAAAGTAGGTAAAGAGTTAAGTAATAAGTGCAATCTTTTTTTCCCCGCAATTTTTCATGATTAAAAGTATTATTTTACCAGCTTAAAAGTTGTTGTATCCCGAGATGTAGGATATACAGAATTGATAATAAAACGGGGAATATGTTAACAATAACAATATTTGTTTTATTTATTCTCACTGACAGGGAATACAGTCGGATGGTTTTGGATTCAGTTTGGCTTGATGTAGGATAAGCGCGTGTCACGTACAGGGCTCGGTTATAGTCTGTCTGTCAGTATTTTGTTCCCCTTCCTTTTTAGAGAGTATCCAGTTTGAATCGTTAGGGGGGGATAACTCTCCCTAACAAAAGTCAACCTATTTTCCAAGTTATAAAAATTGTAATTGTGTAAAAAAAAAAAATGCCAAAAACAATTACAATAACTAAAACCCAGAAATCCCAAATTTCAGGATTGCAGGTCTGGATTCAACCTAGAATGTTTTTAATTTGCTCATGGAATCGGCCTGATTCCAAAACGGCATGATATGTTGGGCTATGGCCTCTAGGAATAAAGTTGAAAAATGTGACACACTAACATACTCATTTATTATTAGAGATGAGAATAGATCAATAAGTCTGCGTCTTGACACATTAACTAAATTTTTTATCTTATTTTAAATTTAACAATATTCATCATTGATTTTTAAGAGCATTGACAAAGCAGGGTATTGTGATGAAAAATAAATACTTGTCCTATGAAATAAAATGCTTTTTCAACATTAGGCTACAGATTTATTGATAAACTAAACTAAGGTCTATTCATGTTTTTATAAAGTTTTATTTTATTTCATTTTTTTTTATTTTTTTACATTAAATTTGCTGTTTTAGAACACAAAACATTTATAACAGAAAAAAAACAAAACCTATTAATAATACACTCAGATTTCATTAAGCCACAAATGTCTTTGAGAATTTCAATAAATCTGATATTTTTAGCAATTTTTAGACAGATATAATATTTTGATAAAAATCTTTCTCGAGTGCTTTTTACAATTTTTTTTCATTTTATTTTTATTTATTTATTTATTCATTTTTATTTTTTATTTTTTTAAAAATGGCTTCTATTTTTTTTCCTCCCAATCTGAAAGCAGTTAAAATTATCCAACATGCTTGGATAAATTTAAAACATACAATTTTTATATAAACCTTTTTATTAAGTAGGTTGTTTAACTGAAAAAGTGACTCTGCAAGTTGATTTAAAAAAAAGAAAAGAATAATTCACACAACAATGATCTTTGGCCGAAGATCAAAAATAGACTTTTGTATTTATTAACAAATTTAAACAAAATGGTTGCTCATCTCTATTACATTCATCTTTTCTTTTTTTTTTCCTGAAATATCAAAAATGGAATCTGACAACATATTTGAACAAAGGTAATTTTAAACTAAAGCAAACTTGTTAAATATATACTCCAATGTCCAAAGAAATAAACCAAATAAATATATCAATTGATCAAGTGTACTTTTAATTCTAATTTGATAATTTTGAGGAGAGGAGGAGGAGAGGAGGAGGAGGAGGAGGAGGAGAGGAGGAGAAGAGGAGGACTTTTATTTATTTTTTAGTTTTTTGTTGGCATCCTTCCATCTGCGAGAGACAATGGAGTAGTGTCCAATTTTTTTCATTTTTTTTATTGGAACTACGTAGCCTGGGCAGATTCATATGGAGGATGAGCTATTATCCAAGCAGCAAATCCCCCCTCTCCACACTGCTGCTGTGATCCAAGGAAAGGCTCAAAGCCAATACAGTTTGGCAATGGTAGTGTCGCAGGAGTTGCTGGGTAGCATTGGATTTTAGCATCACATCATCTTAGGGACTCTGGTTCCTGATTTGTTTTCAAGGTTTACTCCCCTAGCCTTTCCTTGGGATGATGTAAAGCTGCAAGGTTTTGTATTGGACTTTTCCTTGTCCTAGATGGGTTGCCAGCCAAGGCAAAGGAGACCTTCTGACCCAAACTTCACTATTAGATGCAGTTTAATATCATACTCAGGACATTAAGACCCTCAGCCACTGCTTTCTAGAACATGGCCCTTTAGGTGTCAGTATTGTTGCATGTATATAATTAGTTAGGGATGAAGGTTTCTAATTTTAAGTGAATATTAAGAAACATTCAGTAAAAGAGAAATGTTAGCACTACAGTGACCTTTAGGCACCCCTTTTGCGATCTCGATTCAAAAGTACACTTTTTTCATTTACACCATCAAAATCTGGTTGTTTGTTGGGGTTAGTCAGTCACCACTTTCTAGCATATAAATGATAAAAAGGGTTGGGGGCTGCCATAAGGGCAATAGGGTTGGGACAATCATATAAGTACTAGGCCTTGACATGACCAGCCGATTGATTGGAGGGGGCCTCTCCAACCACCCATCTAGCCTAAGTAAGGACCAAGGTGGGGTGTTGTATGTCATGGCCTGCTCAACCACCAGGGTTCCATCCTTAAGCATTACAAGTTGCCACACACAGCCAACAGGTAACCCCATTGGGGGATTTTTCCCTCTTCATATGGTGTATTCTTCTGCCTAGCTGACAGGTTGTCCTTTTCTTTGGATTATAGATTATGTATATACATGCAGTATTATAATGAAAATGTTGAATAATCAGGTGTTAAACTTAAAAAAAAACAAAAAACGCTGATACCTGTACATCTTATTCTCTAAATAATAGGTTAAAGCATAGAGATACATACAATTTGAGTGCATAATCAGAAAGAACATACAATTTTACATAGGAATACCAAGTTTTATCAAAATTGCTCCAAAAATAAAGAAACGGTGAAGAAATCACTGAATTTCTTGTTTTGAATTGGTCCATTTAACAAAATCCTGTCCACTTTTGTACCCCAATTTTGGGCTTTAAATTCTCATAACTTTTGAACCATTGGGGATATTTGCATAAATCCAAACAGTTTTGAACTCCATTTACAAAGCTCTATATAACTAATGTGATTAAACAACAATAACCTCAAATAAAAAAATCAACTGGGAATGCTAATTATATACAAGTTATTTTAAAAAGTACTTAAAAGGTATAAATAGAATGCACAGAGGAAGAATAATTACAGTAATGATAATTGATTTTTAATTGGTATAAACTAATTTGGAAAATGTTAAGGGATCAACATGCAACAATAGAGTTTATATAGACAAATGAAAAGGACACCTTATGAGTAATTAACTAGTTGTTAATTAGAATAAATCATTGAAACTACATTATTAATGTCTGAATTTAAAGAATTACTAGACAAAAAAATGACCCATTGGGTCACCCATTCAGCTCTGAGTAGATAATTGAGATTAGGGAAAAGGTAATTAGCAAAGCAAATAAAATCTTTTTAAATAAATATGGACGGATGAAACCTTAAAATAATTTTGTTAGCTTTCTAAGAAAGGAAATGTTTAACCTTATTTAAGCTGGTTTAAGGGTTGCTGGTTGTGAAATTTAACATAGAAATACATTTCAAACTCTCCCGGCTCTCTCTCTCTCTACTTTCCAGAGAAACTAACATTATATAATGAGGAGGTAGTCAAGAGATACGTAAAGGGGAAGAAAGAGATAGACACAGAGTAAAGTAAGAGATTGGTCAGTTTTTGACTTAATTGCAAATTACGACTAATTAGAACCAATTAAAACAGAATTTTTTTCAAACATAACTCAATCCTAAAAGCAAGGAATAATTTAGTATAATTTTCATGTCATCAAACTAAACAGTAAAAAAGCCTTTAGGAAGCAAAAGTTGATTAACTCAGCTTTAGTATAATAATAGATATTTGGCCTCTCAAGCAAAGCAATTGCAAAAAACCATGAACTGTTATCATTGCAAATCTCAGATTTTATTAAATACAAAAAAAAAGATTTCTAAAATTGCTTTTAATAACAAAAAAATAATTCCTGTGAATTTATACATTTTATTTACATATCAAAATATTATTTATGATTTCACTACATGATACATTATAATTATTATGATATTATAACATAATACAGTGATGCTGATAGCTTTTTGATTTAGTGTGTCCTGGGATGCACATGTTTGCTTTGAATGAGTCCCCGGGAAAATCTATGGGTCCCAACTAAAGCAGTCTAACTCTTACCTTGTAACCTATCCTGTGTAATTCATTTATAAGAAACTATTGAAATGTATTTACAGTTAACTTGAAATGGCGAGGGAAGAAAAAAGAAAATCCCTGGGACACATGGATATGATTTTACTGCGTCCTTTTAGATTTTTGTGCATCAGGGACAAAGGATGCATACCTATCAGCATCTCTGTATATAATATATATATATATATATATATATATATATATATATATGATAATTGTATTGGATATAATATTCAACAAAATGGAAGAAATAGGACTTGAAAACCTGAAAGAATTTCACAGGAAATAAACCAATTTTAACACTAACTACAGATTTCAAGTTCTGTTTCTTGGCATATATATATAATATATATGGAAGATATGTGTTTTAACCGAAGTCGAACTAATTTATGAGAGGAATACCTATTTTAAATTTTAAGGATAAACAAATCGAGAAAAATCAATCTCTGTATGTACATTTCGGCCTATTAGGCCTCATCAGCAGAGCTATAGATTGCGCGATTCGAAACCCGACTGTCAAGCCGACTAGTCAAGCGTCTTTTAGCAGATTTTCTTCGATGAGGCCTAATAGGCCGAAATGTACATACAGAGATTGATTTTCTCGATTTGTTTATCCTTAATAGGTTCGACTTATATATAGCCATATATATATATATATATATATATATATATATATATATATATTTACCAACCCCTCTGCACGAGCAGAATGTGACACAAGGTCAATTTAGACCAGTTGCCTAACCAAGGTTAAAGAGCCCAGTCTGCCCTACTATTTATCCATAGCTGGAGGGAGAGTAGGATTCATACCTTTCCCAAGGGTATTAGCACTAAGTGAAATGCAATTACCATGTCCAGGATTTGAACTCGGGGCAACGAGTCCATTTCCCATGACTTTAACCATTACACCACACGCTTCCATATATATATATGTAAGTATGTATATTTTTTATGGATTACAACATGTGAAACTTGAAATTACAACATTGGCCTGTTGTGGCCATTTTAGTTAGTATATTTTAAACAAGCTAGGCTTTGTTTTTTTAAACCATAGAGCACTTTTAGATTATATGTTTGTACATGTGTGTGTGTATGTGTCCAGGTATTGTGTGTCTGTGTGTGTGTATGTGTGTGTCCATGCATGTGTGTGTGTGTGTGTGTCCATGTATTGTGTGTGTGTGTGTGTCCATGTATTATGTGTGTGTGTGTCCATGTATTGTGTATGTGTGTGTGTGTGTACGTGTGTGTTTGTATGTGTGTGTCCATGTATTGTGTGTGTATGTGTCCATGTATTGTGTGTGTGTGTTTTGTATGTGTGTCCATGCATTGTGTGTGTGTCCATGTATTGTGTGTGTGTGTGTGTTTGTATGTGTGTGTCCTTGTATTGTGTGTGTGTCCATGTATTGTGTGTGTGTGTGTGTGTTGTATGTGTGTGTCCATGTATTGTGTGTGTGTGTATTTGTGTGTGTCTGTCCATGTATTGTGTGTGTGTATTTGTATGTGTGTGTCCATGTATTGTGTGAGTGTGTGTGTGTGTGTGTGTGTGTGTGTGTCTGTGTGTTTGTATGTATTGTGTGTGTGTGTTTGTAAGCAATGAAAAACGAATAAGTATATACCATGAGTAATTACTGAGTATGCAGTCAGTCAACCTTTGTAATGTAAATTCTTAACAAAAGCCTTATCACTATAAAAATATTTTGAAAAGAAATTTAGGTAATACTCTGATAATGGAGAGGAGGAAAAGTTTACAAAAACTTACAATATTTTCACTAGAGCTTTTATGTAAGGAAATGAAGAAAAAAAACTATTCAAATTGAAAAGGATATTTATTTTATGTACATTTAATGTGCACACACACACACTCCTGACACGAGGGCAACCTCGAGAAAGGTGTCAACTGAGGTTGAAAAAGCACAAGAGAATTATGTCTGTCCAAAATTAAAATAATAACCATTAATTGAAGTATTTATTGGCTTTAGTACAAATCAACAAGGAATTGAAAACCATTAAATATATATATATATATATATATATATATATATATATATATATATATATATATAAGAATAGGAGGGTTGGAGTAAATCTGACAGAATGTGGTAAGGATAAAGGAAAAATGGCCAAAAAGGAATAACTCAAACAAGTAGATGTAGAGAGAGATATTTTGTTCCGCGTTAAGTGGTACTTCTTCAGTCAGTTTATTAAAGCATTGTATATACATTTGTATATATATATATATATGTATATATGAGAAGTAAATACACAAACGATGTGTTTTGATATGGCTTTTTTAAGCTGACAATTTTTGGGAGAATTTGTGCTATATATATATATATATATCATGTATCATGAATATGTGCTATATATATATATATCTATCTATATATATATATATATATATATATATATATATCATGTATCATGAATATGTGCTATATATATATATATATATATATATATCATGTATCATGAATATGTGCTATATATATATATATATATATATATATATATATATATATATATATAGCACATATTCATGATACATGATATATATATATATATATATATATATATATATATATATATAGCACATATTGTTGTTATTATTCTCTCAAAAAACGCCCCCTTACCTATTATGGTAGAGGCGTGTAGTATCATTTGACAAGCTTAATTTCGCTAAGGATTGTTAGCTGTGTACTGTGGTCGAGGCGATATAGTGGTTCACTATGCTCGCTGAGGTCCCAGTTTCGATTTCTGTCGGAGGGAAATCGTTAGTATATGTCGCTGATGAGACTTAATAAAGTCGAAACAGTCTGTACGACATTCTACACACCGAGCGATCCTTTGCCGGGATTACACTTGTCAATTTCATTTTCTATAAGAAAAAGTATTGAATTTTATGCGATACATGCGTTGTAAGTGCCTTCAAGTAAAAATTTTATATATATATATATATATATATATATATATATCATAGTGTACAATACATTTAAGGTGCAATTGTTACCATTGGTTTCTAGGCAGCATGCTTGCTACTATCCTTTATCACGACAATGCGCCTATCACAAAGGTAATCAAGCACTTTATTCTCATTTTTCCAATACTAACAAAGGACTATATATATATATATATAATGAGAGTTTTATAATTTGCTTGAAGCATTGTGTATATATTGGTTAGGAGGTTGATTTAGAAGGCTATCACAATGCAGGTGTAAAAAAAAAAAAAAAAAAAAAAAAAAAAAAATAAATATGGTAACAATGTATTGTGTTAACCTGTATTATAATACAGGTTAACACACAACACCATTGTTATTCATAGCTAATATTGAACAATATTTCGAGTTATAAAAATCATCTTCAGAGCTTGTTTATACTCCAGCCTTATCAATAGCGGAGATGAAAATAATATGAATTTTTGCAACATCAATGTTTTCATTTTAAATTCATATTATTTTCATCTCCGCTATTGATAAGGCTGGAGTATAAACAAGCTCTGAAGATGATTTTTTAAAACGAAATATTGTTTAATATTAGCTATGAATATGATATAAAATCTTTTCACTTTAACAGCATATTGTGTTGTTTTCATATCCTTTTATCTATATATATTTTTTTCTTTATACAGGTATTCATCTCTTTATGTAATGTTTTCCATATTCCTTATGGGAAATATACAAACTAGAGGGGTAACAAAGGTGTGCTTGCCGAGCCAGCGGGTTAGCATCAGAAACGGCTAAAACAATACAAAGAAAAAAAAGAAATAGGCCTCAGTGTCAGGCAAGGCAATCTAATCATTCTCCGATTGCAGAACAAAATCCAAACATCCAGGGGCGGCTAAAATCTCAGGTGCCCCAAAGAATAAAAAAACAAAAAAAAAACAACCGTTGCCATATGCACCTGTATCTGCAGGTCATTACCAGGGTGCACCAGACTGGCGCATCTAATGGAGGAAAAGAAAGAAGATCAGGGGTAATATGTTTGGGGTCTGCAAGACACGCCATAAAAAAGAACTGAACATGAGATTTGTATTTATATATTTAGCACAAATTTTAGAGAAAGCTTCAGAAGAAAAAAAAAAAAAAAAAAAACACAAGTTTGAAACAGTGCTTATAAAAAAACAAACAAACAAACAAAAAAAAACTACAATACGAATATAAAACATTCCTCATTCATTATCTATTTCAAAAGTTTATCATTAAAATAAAAATAAAAATAAAAAGCACTTTCAAAATGTAGAAAATATTAAATTTAAAAAAAAAAAAACATATAGTTAGATACACGTATTTACAGAACCACTCCACACAAGCAGGATGTGACATAGGGTCAATTTCTTAAGTGGGTTTTAACAGGTTTGAATTCAGAATTTTCCTTCTCTTAGACTGGTTACCTAACCATGATTAAAGAGCTCAGTCAGCCCTACTATTTACTCATAGCTAGAGGGAGAGTAGTTGTATGCACACCCTTATGAAATACAATCAGACTAATCCAGGATTTGAACTCATGCTGCCAAGTCCATTTCACTATTATACAAAGTACCTAGCTAGATATAAGCAATATACGCTAAATGTAAATCCTGATTACCTGGAGTTGCTTATCCGCAGAATCCTTATTTCTTGTGTGTGCATTCACATCAGCTAAATAATGGACAATTCCGTTTTTTTATTTAAATTTAGGTTCATGTGTAGCGAGAGCGAACGGCAAAACTCACGAACCTGTGATGAGCCAACAACGGTCCGTCGATCGAAGAGACAGCGGATGGCATGTTGCACGTGTGGGCGGAAGATAAACATGTGATGAGTCCAACTAGTTGTGGAGGTAAAATCGTGAGTGTCCTTGAGGCGGTGATTTATAGTGGCAAGTCTCATAGCTGGCGAGATGAGAGTTGTGACGTCTCGGCCAGACTGAGTATAAAAGAACAGTGGCAAGGGGGCAAAAGACGACGAACTTATTTTGTTTAAGATCTTCACAAGTGTTACGGTGTCTTTGGTAGAAACAGAAGTAAATTTTGTTAGCTAATTAGAGTCAGAGGGTAGGTGATTTAAAAGAATGCTTTTATTGGTTGTTTGGTTATGGCATGTCAACCCTTGCTGAGTTATTTTATGCCAAATACATTTGTTTTATTAATTCTTCATGGGTATTCAATTTCTTTTTAAACACATTTTTGCAAACTCATTTTTTTCTATTTAATCCATAGATGTACTACTACTACTACTCCGGATCAGAGTCGACCTGGGATGGTGATGAAAGGCTATTTTGGCGCCAAAAAGGACTTTTCTTTTTACCCCCAGGATTTTGAAGAAAAAACACCTGACTTACTCAGAAAATATTTTCCCTCAATGAAATAGTGTGAATCAACGAATAAAAGTCTTACCCTAAGTCATCCTCATCTTTGTTCCTTTCGCTTCTTTTCCTAAATTCCCTTTCAGCTTACCAGCCCACAAGAAGAGAGAATTAACTATATTGAGGTTTAGACATGACTAAGCGAGTTTAAACCACATAGAACCAACTACAAAACAATACTATAAAGTACTGCTGTTCTATTAGAATGATCCAATTATTTGTATTATTTCTCTGAATTTTTGCAATTTTAGAGGCATTATTTTCACCAGATGATTAAAAAATAGAACAAAACAAATAAAAGAAAAATACAAATAATACAAATAATAATAATAATAAAGATAAACTGAAAATCAAAAATATATAAAGAACAAAAGATAATAAAAAAAATATATAGAAAAATAATTTTTAATAATCTATATATGAATATAGGGTTATTTCCTAGTTGAGTAAATGATATTACTGGGTGACTCAGAAAAACAGAACCCAAATTATTTATTTTCCCATTACCCTAACCCCCCCTAGTTGAGTAACATAATATTACAAGTGACCCAGAAAAAACAGAACCCACAAATTTTGTAATAAAACTGTTCATTTTAATTTTAATTTTTTTTAAAAAGTTTAAGTCCAACAAGTTAAGGGTTAGGGTTGGGGTTTAGGGTTAGTTTAATGGGAAAATAAATAAATATTTGGGTTCTGTTTTTTCTGGGTCACTCATGTTAGTCAACTAGGAAATAACCGAATATAGATAAGATATTTATATACGTGACACAAGGTCAATTTTTTAAGCAGAGTTCAACAGGTTTGAATTCAGAGTTTTCCTTTCTAGACCGGTTGCCTAACCAAGGTTAAAGAGCCCAGTCTGCCCTACTATTTATCCATAGCTGGAGGGAGAGTAGGATTCATACCTTTCCCAAGGGTATTAGCGCTAAGGTAAGATATTTATAAGTGAAAAAAGATGGAGACCAGCAAAGTTCAATAAAATCCACACCCTATTTTGTCCAAGAGAAAATTTTAAAAAAAATTTTTACCCTTCATTTTCCATTAAAAAAAACTAAATAAAAATATGATAAGGGTATAAATCAATGATATATTAATATACTAATTTTAAAAAATGATTAAAAGATAAAAATAAAATTAATAAAGGAAAGAACATGATAAAATAAAAAGATATAAAAGAAAAAATATAAAATAAACAAGAATAAAAGAATATATATAGATAAGATAAATAACTTAGAAAATCAAGAATATATAAAAAATAAAAGATAAATATATATAGAATTTTTTTTAAATTATACATATATAAAGGGCAGTTGTGTGTATGTATGTCCATATTTTATACATATATAAAAGACAGTTGTGTGTATATGTATGTCCGGAGGAAACTTCGAAAATAAAACAAGTAACAACAAAGTAAATATATATAACATTAAATATCACCAGGGCTTGGTTTTTGAGCAAAAATAATAGAGATTCGATTTTTATTCGTGAAGATAATTAAAAAATAAAATTTAAATGATAACAGCATGGATTTTTTTTCCATTTAATATTTCAGATTGTAGACATTAACATTTCTTTTCAGAGTAACTGGATCAATGCAAGGTCTTTTTTTTTTTTTACATAGTAATTTAAATGGGGCATCCCACGTGGATTCAACTCATGATTCAGTAATAATGGATCCGCGGGACTAACTTCAAAAATTCCTCCTCTACCCAGACGGCACCGTCTATAGATATTAATCTATATATATATGAATATATAAGAGATTTATTTTTAACTTTTTAAATCCCGGGTAATGTCAGGTAGCTCTGCTAGTTTCTGAATAAGAAGCTGATAAGTACATAGTTTGTGTGTTCATAGACATAAGCGTCGACCAATGAAAAGATTTCATTTATAGAGACAGTCTATTTTAAAACAACCATGTCCGCAGCATCAAGACAGAAATCCACTTTAAAATCTAGACAGCATTCCACGATGTTATTGGCAATACACCAACAGAAGAGACAGTAGCATCAACTATTATAGAAATAGCACATGTATTTTTATATTTCATTTTTTGTCTGTAATATCCTGAATCAAAGTTTCAAAGGAGTTAAATAAGAATTAAAAAAAAAATCTTCCTAACAAGAGGGGCATTTCATCATGGTTTAATGGTTAGCAAGCTAGTCTCACAGATCCATTATGACTGAATAAGTTTGATCCTTACTGGATGCCCCATACTTTCAACCTTCTGTCACATCCTATCCATGCCAGATGGGTTGGGTAAATACCTATTTTCTTACAAGTGGTGGATACAAGCATTGAGATTTTGCCATTTTAGAGGCATTATCTTAAACTGGGCCTCAAAGCTTCTGTAAATGCCCAGAGAATTTGTGAAGTAGAAGACAGCATCATACAGGATTTGAACTCGGCTCACCATACCCAGTTCTTACAATAATAATCAATTTTTGATGTAACCTAATATTTAACAGGTTCACTATGAGTCAATATCTAATTTTTTAATAAACCAATGATAATAACCAAAATTCATTCTTGAAGAATAATTAAAGTTCCAATTACCGTCGAACTGGGAAGACAAGGCAACAAACGATTGTAACTCAAATACAAACTCGAATGCTACAAAGTCCACTGCAAAATGACAAAGTATATATAAGACTCCACAATGTCATTCAAATCAAGCAGCCAATCAGAACTCAAGGAGTGGAATCACCCAAATCACCAGATTCATGAATGGATCATTCTTGATTCCTATTTATACCAGCGGTCTTGGACACTGCTTGAGTTGTACTTAATTAGCTGCTGTTATTAAAACAAACAGTAGACTAACTGACTTCAATAATTCTGTTAGTTAAATTAACTAGTATCAGAGTTATATATACTATTTTCTAATATTAGTTCAAAAGCTACAACAACTCACCAGAATTAGTTGTTTTAGTCAATCACTAAAACTAGTAAGTAATTGATAAAACTCTTAATACTGACTGACATAACCTATTATTATGCTTAATCAAATCAAAGCACTTCTTATACTAAATACTACTTCCATTCATAGTTCTAATAAGTACTGTATTTATAGATTTTAATACTATGACTAACTTACCTGCTATACACATATATTAAAAGCATTATAAGTCGCCAGAAGCAGTTATGTCCCCTTTGTGTTGTTTATTATGAGTAACTATTTTTATGTTATTAAAATTTATTATTAACTGCTAAGGTATTCTTAATCTGCTATGAGAATTAATTCAAACAATGCAAGCTGATCGCTCCTTTTGTGTGCGCACCTGTTGCCAAAGGCCATTGTGCAAAGGGACGTCTAATCTCACAGCAGTTATTACAACGACTACAAAATTATTGAACAACTTGTAGAGTTCAATGCTAAGGCCAAGAAATTAAAACGTTTCAGATTAAAAGAGTACAAACGACCGAATGACACACAAAGAGAAATTGATGGATCAATAAAGAAAGATAAATGAAGAGTTTATCTATTGAGTATATATTTACCCCATCCTGCTCGTGCTGTTGGTAAATATATATATATATATATATATATATATATATATATATATAATGAGGTTAAGTAAACAAACAAATGTGTTTATTTTTATATGGCTTTAAGCCGACAATTTTTGGAGGATATGTGCTTAATTGAAATCATACCTAATTTTGAAAATTAATTAGTTAATAATTAATTAGGTTGAAATGTACATTCAGGGATTGACATTTTCTCGAATCGTTTAGCCTTACATTTGAACATATATGCCCGCCTAAAGTTCATTAATTATTAACTAATTAATTTTCAAAATTAGGTACGACTTCAATTAAGCACATATCCTCCAAAATATATATATATATATGAGGGTAAGTAAACAAACGTGTTTATTTTTTATATGGCTTTAAGCCGACAATTTTTGGAGGATATGTGCTTAATTGAAGTCATACCTAATTTTGAAAATTAATTAGTTAATAATTAATGAATTTAGGTGGGCATATAATGTTCAATATGATATATATATATATATATATATATATATATATATATATATAGGGTATTTGCCTCTCATCCCATTTATGAGGGCATGACACAAGGACATTTTATGCTCATGGGTGGTAGGCACAAAAAATGCGTTGATTCCATCGGCATTCCCACTCGAGGAGGGCACCTCAGGTGCTGGGCAATAAACTCAGCCGTGCCCCTTTAAATCAAGGGGGCAGGTATTGCCTGCGGGGATAGCCCCTGGGATCGACGCTATTAATTTACTATACCTGATCCAGTGGGCGAAGCTTACTGGACCCCCGGGTGGGGAATGTAAGTATATATATATATATATATATATATATATATATTTATTTAAGAATGGAAATGAGTAACCTACTCGAGTTTCATCGATAGATTCTTGGTTACTTTTAAATTAATCGAGATTCCAACGGGCATGTTTTAACACCAAAGATAATCGTCGATTAATTTAAAAGTAACCCTGAAGAATCTATCGATGAAAAGTAGGTTACTCATTTCCATTCTTAAATAATTTATGCTCTACATTGTATTGAGCACTTTGGGGATATTGTGTTCCAAATGTAAGGCATATACAAATATATATAAATATATATATATATATATATATACATATTCACACATACACACACACAAGGTCACTATATGAATGAGTCTTAATAAGTTCTTTGATGCCTTGTTTTATCAAACCAAACTATTAAAATGATTTCGGAGGTTGGATCATTGTTATGCTCGGATAGATAGGAAACACCTGAAGATGGTCGGAGGATACAGTAGCTAAAACGTTGTGTTTTTACATACCATAATAAAGAGGAGAACAACAGTCTGAAAAATCAAAATGATAATACTTTCTTTTTTTCTTTTCTGATGGGAGTGTAGAGAATAACCTTGTATTTACACACGAAGTGCATGGTGTAATGGTTAAAGTCATGGGAAATGGACTCGTCGACCCGAGTTCAAATCCTGGATGTGGTAATTGCATTTCACTTAGCGCTAATACCTTGGGAAAGGTATGAATCCTACTCTCCCTCCAACTATGGATAAATAGTAGGGTAGGCTGGTTCTTTAAGCTTGGTTAGGCAACCAGTCTTGGAGAAGAAAAACTCTGAATTCAAACCTATTAAACTCCGCTTAAGAAATTGACCTTGTATCACATCCTGCTCGTGTGGAAGGGTTGGTAAATATATGTATTTACACATGATATACTCTTGGTTTTGGGCTGTTATAACTGAAGAATAATCAAACTAAGTTCCAATTACCATCGAATTGGTAAGACACAGCAACAAGTGATTGTAACTCAATACAAACCCGTCTTGTTGCAATTCTACTGCAGAATGACAGGGTATTTATAAAACTCCACAATATCATTGAAACCAAGCAGCCAATCAGAACTCAAGGAATGGAATCACCCAAATGAATGAATGGATCATTCTTGATTTCTATAAATACCAACTGTCTTGGACACTGCTTCAGTTGTGCTTAGCTAGTTGCTGTTATTCAAACCAACAGTATACTGACTGACTGGCAGGTTCAGTTGTGCTTAGCCAGTTGCTGTTGACAGTGACTGACTCAGTTGTGCTTAGCCAGTTGCTGTTGTTCAAACCAACAGTATACTGACTGACTGGCAGGTTCAGTTGTGCTTAGCCAGTTGCTGTTGTTCAAACCAACAGTATACTGACTGACTGGCAGGTTCAGTTGTGCTTAGCCAGTTGCTGTTGTTCAAATCAACAGTAGACTGACTGACTGGCAGGTTCAGTTGTGCTTAGCCAGTTGCTGTTATTCAAACCAACAGTAGACTGACTGACTGGCAGGTTCAGTTGTGCTTAGCCAGTTGCTGTTGTTCAAATCAACAGTAGACTGACTGACTGGCAGGTTCAGTTGTGCTTAGCCAGTTGCTGTTGTTCAAACCAACAGTATACTGACTGACTGGCAGGTTCAGTTGTGCTTAGCCAGTTGCTGTTATTCAAACCAACAGTATACTGACTGACTGGCAGGTTCAGTTGTGCTTAGCCAGTTGCTGTTATTCAAACCAACAGTAGACTGACTGACTGGCAGGTTCAGTTGTGCTTAGCCAGTTGCTGTTATTTCAACCAACCTGACTGGCAGGTTCAGTTGTGCTTAGCCAGTTGCTGTTATTCAAACCAACAGTAGACTGACTGACTGGCAGGTTCAGTTGTGCTTAGCCAGTTGCTGTTGTTCAAACCAACAGTAGACTGACTGACTGGCAGGTTCAGTTGTGCTTAGCCAGTTGCTGTTGTTCAAACCAACAGTATACTGACTGACTGGCAGGTTCAGTTGTGCTTAGCCAGTTGCTGTTGTTCAAACCAACAGTACTGACTGACTGGCAGGTTCAGTTGTGCTTAGCCAGTTGCTCAAACCAACAGACTGACTGACTGCAGGTTCAGTTGTGCTTAGCCAGTTGCTGTTATTCAAACCAACAGTAGACTGACTGACTGGCAGGTTCAGTTGTGCTTAGCCAGTTGCTGTTATTCAAACCAACAGTAGACTAACTGACTTCAATAATAACAAGTTTCTGAGATAATCATGCTATTTGAGAACTTCTTGTCTTTCGGAAATTATAGATTTCCCAAGAGTTCCCAACAAGGAATTAGAGTGTTTGGCTCAACTATAGTCATTGGACACATACAAGTAAGTATAATAAGACACTATTATGGGATGGTAGTTACATCTCAGAAGGAAACCAAACTCAAATCAGACACCATTAGGGTTGGTATTTTATATATATATATATCTACTTTATAGGAGATCATACTCTAATTCCTTCACAATTGAAACTTTTTTGTGTTTTTTTCAATTTGTCATAATATTACATACTGTCGGATTCACTTCCAATTTTTCTTCACACACACACACACACACACACACACACACATATGTATATATATATGTGTGTGTGTATGAGGAAAAGGGGGTTGGAATGAATCCGACAGAATGAGGTAAAATAAGGAATGAAAGAACAAAACTCAGACAAAAATGTGTAGTATATTTCTTTTCAAAAGCAAAATATACTACACATTTTTGTCTGAGTTTTGTTCTTTCATTCCTTATTTTACCTCATATATATATATATATATATATATATATATATATATATATATATATATATATATAAATCATTTTTTGGTACAGGCAAATTTATATAATATATTGAGGGTTATCATAGTGATCCCACGATATCAATGGATGGAAGACTAAGGAAGAATGAAAGGAATAGAGGAAAAAAATTGTTTCAGCTTTTGTGATTGAGACAGAATGTACAAGACAGGGATAGACGGTGCCAAGAAGGCGCCAAGAGATACAAGAAAGAAGTTAGAATGAAAATACAATAATAAAAAGCCCCGTCGGCTGGGGCTTTAGAATACACCGAATGCACCCCTGCAGAGGGGTAAGACTCCTCCAATGGGGCCACCTGTTGGCCGTGGATGGTGACCCATGATGCTTAAGGACAGAATACTGGTGGATGAGCAGTCCATGACTTGCAACACTTCACTTACTAAGGCTAGACAGCTGGTCAGAGAGGCCCCCTCCAATCAATTTCTTCACACGTCCCGGTGTTTTTTTTTTTCTTCCTTCATCATTTCAAGCTAACTGTAAATACATTTCAATAGTTTCTTAGAAATTAATTACACAGGATAGGTTACAAGGTAAGAATTAGATGGCTTTAGTTGTTTCCCCAGATCATAAATAAAAACCCTACAATCTATTAAGAAACTTTAGATGCTGATAGGTATGCGTCCTGCATTCTGATGCACAAAAATCTAAAAGGACGCAGTAAAATGGTATCAGTGCATCCCAGTGTTTTTCTTTTTTCTTTCCCCATCATTTCAAGCTAATTGTAAATACATTTCAATAGTTTCTTAGAAATGAATTACACAGGATAGGTTACAAGGTAGGAGTTAGATGGCTTTAGTTGGGACTCATAAATTTTCCCGGGGACTCATTCAAAGCAAACATGTGCATCCCAGGACGCACTAAATCAAAAATCTATCAGCATCACTGCATACATACACACCAACTGCCCTTTATATATGTATAGATAAAACATTGATATTTATGCTAGATCTATGTGAAATGCTGTCTGACAAATCCACAGAAGCACAAGTCGATATTTATTTGGCATGAAAACCACAAAAAGAGTCCAAGCCAAATATTTTAAAAATTCAACACACACATTTCTGAAATTTCCCTGGGGATTCTTCGTGTTTAATTTAAGGTATTTTAAGATCTCTACTTCTAGAATCGAGTTTCTAAACAGTTTTCATGGAACGAACAAAAACAGATGCAGATGAAGAACAGTGGTGGTACTATTTAACACATAGCTGGGGGGTGGGGTGAGGGGTGAGGGGGTTCATACCTTTCCCAAGTGTATTAGTCCAAAATTGAATGTAATAGCACGACTGGTAGTGCAGATTAAAACTCTTGGGAAAAGTGTGAATTCGACTATTCTCCCTCCAGCTATGGGTAAATAGTATGGCAGACTGGGATCTTTAATCTTGGTTAGGCAACAAGCCTAGAGAAGGAAAACCGTGTCACATTCTACTCATATTGAGGGGTTGGTAAATATATAATAATACTATAACCCCCTCAATAGGTCTATCAGTTTTTTTTTTTGTTTTTTTTTTATTTAATGTCATATCAATCTTCGTGGGTTACTTGATGCCAAAGCCATACTTGTAGAAGAACAGTAGTGGTACTATTTAACCCATGGATGAGGATTCATACCTTTCCCAAGGGTATTAGTCTGAAAGTGAATTTAATAGCATGACTGGTAGTGCATAAAAAATAATGAATTGTATATAGAGATTTACCCCTCCGCATGAGCAGGATGTGACACAAGGTCAATTTTTTAAGCAGAGTTTAACAGGTTTGAATTCAGAGTTTTTCTTCTCCTAGACTAGTTGCCTAACCAAGGTTAAAGGGCCTAGTCTGCCTTACTATTTACCTATAAATGGAGGGAGAATAGTTGGATATATACCTTTCCGAAGGGTATTAGTGCTATATGAAATGTAAACAGTCTCATTCAGGATTTGAACTTGTCTCGTTGTGTTCATTTCCTAAGACAATAACCCAGAGATGCTGATAGGTACGTGTCCTGTGCCCCTGATGCACAAAATTCTACAAGGACGCAGTAAAATCATATCCAGGTGGCCCAGTGTTTTTCTATTTTCTTCCCTCACCATTTCAAGCTAACTGTAAGTACATTTCAATAGTTTCTTAGAAATAAATTACACAGGATAGGTTACAAGGTAGGAGTTAGACAGCTTTAGTTGTTTCCCCAGATCATAAATAAAAACCTACAACTTATTAAGAAACTTTGGTTGGGACCCATAAATTTTCCCAAGGACTCAAAGCAAATATGTGCATCCCAGGACGCACTAAAATAAAAAGCTATCAGCATCACTGATAACCATTACACCATCACGTGCCTGGATCTGTATATAATGCTGATTTTAACAAAGAATCATCCTGTTTGTTTGTTTGTTTTGTTTTATGGCATATCAACTTCAGTGGGTCATTTAATGCCCACAAAGTTTTGAAATAAATTCATTCTTAATGGATAATCAATTTT
The DNA here is from genome assembly GCA_023376005.1 of Doryteuthis pealeii. Lineage (NCBI taxonomy): Eukaryota > Metazoa > Mollusca > Cephalopoda > Myopsida > Loliginidae > Doryteuthis > Doryteuthis pealeii. Next base: position 35,321,652 of record CM042160.1, on the reverse strand, counting down.
GTTTATAAAGTCATGCTTTTCTATTTAACCCATAGAAATGACCCTAACAGGTACTACCACTCCGGGTCAGAGTGGACCTGGGAACAATGGTGATGAAGCTCCAAAACTGGAACATCACCATCAGATAGAGTTTAATGTCATTCTCAGGACATGAAGTCCCTCAGCCACCACCTTCTAGCACCCATATGATAAAAAGGGTTGGGGCTTGCCATAAGAGCAATAGGGTTGGGGCAATCATATAGGTGCTAGGGCTAGACGTGACCAGCCGATTGATCGGAGGGGGCCTCTCTGACTGAGTCTAAGTGGAGTGTTGCAGGTCATGACTGCTCATCCACCAAGACTGCATTCTTAAGCATCACGGGTCGCCACCCATGGCCAACAGGTGGCCCCATTTGGGGGAGTCTTACTCCTCTGCAGAGGTGCAGTTGGTGCATTCTAAAGCGCCAGCCGACAGGGCAGGCGGATTTTAATAAAGAATTATCCAAGGATGAAATCTGGGATTCTTTGTTTTTCATTTTTAGCCGTAAAGAAAAAGCAATTTCAAAAAAGATTTCCAAATGTCTATGTTAGAACAGCAGATTCATACAATAAACCGATGATTGTGACATTTAGTTGAGAAAAGAAAGAGAGAGAGAAAAACAAAAAGAAAAGAATTTGGTTCATTGTTTCACGTTATCGTATTTCTTTTTGGGACTTGTATCTAATTTTAAGGAAATGTTTCTATGCCATTATTGGATTCTTTTGTGCCATTGTATTTATAATCTGGTAAATGTTTAGCTTCTTTATTGGAATATAAACCGAGAAAAAAGATCCGCGCAAAGATGTCTTCAAGAATTCATTATCCAGCAGAAAAGTAGTTCATATTTATGTGGGTTAATCTATATAAATAGAATCACGGGAATAATCCAAAAGGAAAATTTATGGAACAGGAATAAAGTTATTCACCCCCCCCTTTTTGTTTTTGTTTTTTAGATGAAAATAGTCTATTAAGGGCCGGTTAGCTCAGTCGGTAGAGCGTTCGGCTAGAAACCACAAGGTTCCTAGTTCAATACCGGTCCTCGCCAACTCAGTGTATGAGTAGCACAGGGATCTGTGCAGTAAAGTAAGGAGCTGATGGTAGGTGTGGCGCTCCACCTCAGATGCCAAAACAATCTCCTTGGTCTAGCGCTATTGAAAAGGGGATAGACTCCCTCGCTGACTGGCTGATACCGATTTTAGGCCGCCCCGACAACTTTACTTTTTTACTATATGTTAACTTAATATATATATTGTTGGCATCCTTCCGTCTAATAAAGACGATGGTGTTGTGTCCATTTTTTAAATATTTTTTTATTATTTTTAAAATTTTTTTTATCTGCAGCTGTGTGAGTGGCTGAACAGTTCGATTCTTGAATGGCAATCTCTGGTGCAGTGAATGCAAGCAAACAGTGATGCCTGCTGGAGTTGCTCCTTTTTACTCCTTTTTGTTCCTTCTTTGACAAGGAGTCGCCAGGTTGCATGGTCGTCTGCACAAGCCTCCCATGTGTTGGTGCCAATGTGGCATGTCGTTATTTTCCTTTTGCAGGCATCTTTAAAGGCGTGGTCTCTCTGCTGGTCGGGTGCTGTCTGCCAATTTGCCGTGCAGTAGGTCTTTGGAGGATAGACAAAGGCCGCATATCCAAAATATATATATACTAATATTATTAATATAAGCAAGGCACAGAGAGGGGCGAGGCACAGAAGAGAGTAGCCTCAACAGCAAACAGAACCAGAAAGAGGGAGAAAAGACAGCAGCCACAGAAAACATCAGTTTGACTGCATTCAGTGCACCAAACACTGATCATAATTGATCATAAGATAACCTTTTAGAAATGCTGATAGGTATGTGTCCTGCGTCCCTGACACACAAAAATCTAAAAGGACACAGTGAAATTGGATCAGTGTATCCCATTGTTTTTCTTTTTTCTTCCCCCCATCATTTCAAGCTAACTGTAAATACATTTCAATAGTTTTTAGAAATGAATTACACAGGATAGATTACAAGGTAGGAGTTAGATGGCTTTAGTTGGGACCCATAAATTTTCCTGCGTCCCTGACACACAAAAATCTAAAAGGAGACAGTGAAATCGGATCAGTGCATCCCACTGTTTTTCTTTTTTCTTCCCTCATCATTTCAAGCTAACTATAAATACGTTTCAATAGTTTCTTAGAAACAAATTACACAGGATAGATTACAAGGTAGGAGTTAGATGGCTCTAGTTGGGACCCATAAATTTTCCCGGGGACTCATTCAAAGCAAATATGTGTATCCCAGGACTCACTAAATCAAAAAGCTATCAGTATCACTGCATTTCTATTTTTACTTTTCAGGTTCATGTCCTAGAATAACGCAAATAAATCATCAGAACGACCTCAACTCAGAAGAAAATGTTTGAATTGTCCTGATTCATTCTGCTATATTTGTGAGAGTGTTATAGTAGCAAAGCCAAAGGATGAACATTAGTGATTCCCCAAAGACAGGATACTTGGCTGACTTTCAAATTAGAGGTAGGCCATACAATGAAAACTCAATCTAATAGGCAAAAAAAACCCCCAAAAAACAATGCCATTTTCAAAATCATCGATCCCTCAAATTAGCTAAAAACAATTCTCAAAACATTAGAGTCCAGTCTGCTCTACTATTTACCCATAGCTGGAGGGAGAATAGTTGGATTCATACCTTCCCTAAGAGTAATAGCTATATGTGAACTGTGGCCTCCTCCAGGATTTGAACTCAGGTTGACGAGTCCATTTCCTATGACTCTAACCAGTACACCACGTGCCTCCAAAAATATTGATACCGAAGAAAGAAAGGAGTACAGAAGAAGTGAAGATAGAGAAATTCCAGTGACGTACTGTACCGAGTGACTCTGTTGTACAATGTCCTCAGAGATTTTTTCTTTCTTTGTTTTTTGTTTTGTTTCCTTAGCCTCTACAGCTATTATCTATCATGACTGGATGAGAAGCAGATTGCGAGAAGATAGGAAGAGGGACAAGAGGAGAACAATACTAAGAACTAATTTGTTGGATCCAATGTCCACTCAAACCGCAGTCCCCCCCAATAACAGTACAAAATCCTGTTTGCAAACCCTCTCTCTTTCTCCTGTTCTCTTTCTCCTTCTCCTTGAATTTCAAACATGGCCGACAAATATAAAGAGGTTCAACACTTGAGCTGATAAAAAAAAAAATTAAAAAATGTAATAAATAATAAATAAATAAAAAGTATTGTTTTATTAGAGTGTAGTAGTTGTGGTTTTTATTATTATTATTATTATTATTATTATTATTGTTATTATTATTATTTTTTTTTTAATCAACTGAGTTTCTGGAGAACCTCTTGAGAGCTCCTGTCTTGTTTTTTGAAGCTTATATAATGCTCTACATATGATATCTTTCAATGATCCTAGCTCTGCTGAAGGTCTTCCAATGCTGGTTGTTAGGTTCTCCTCTTCCTTCGTCTTTAAAGCAGCATCATTGACAACCAATGGCTGTTCACTTCTAGTCTTCATTTCAAAGGACAAAGGGAGAGTCCCTGTGGCATAATGGCTAACTTGCTAGACTGTGACATCATAGTAAGTGAGTTTGAACTCCAGTCATGCTATTACAGTCATTTTCGACCTAATACCCTTGGGAAAGGTATGAACCCCCTCATCCCTCAGCTATGGGTTAAATAGTATTACTACTGTTCTTCTTTTAGGACAGGGTTAGCTCAGTTGGAATAATCCAAAAGGAAAATTTATGGAACAGGAATAAAGTTATCCCCCCCCCTTTTTTGTTTTTGTTTTTTAGATGAAAATAGTCTATTAAGGGCCGGTTAGCTCAGTTGGTAGAGCATTCGGCTAGAAACCACAAGGTTCCTAGTTTGATACCGGTACTCGCCAACTCAGCGTATGAGTAGCACAGGGATCTGTGCAATAAAGTAAGGAGCTGATGGTAGGTGTGGCGCTCCACCTCAGACGCCAAAACAATCTCCTTGGTTGGTCTAGCGCTATTGAAAAGGCTCCCTCGCTGACTGGCTGATACCGACTTTAGGCCGCCACGACGACTTTACTTACTGTTCTTCTACAAGGATGGTTTTGGCATTAGATATCCCACAAAGGTTGATATGCCATTAACCAAAGAAACAAAACCAGATCTCCAGAATTGGAGGACAAAAGAAAAATCATTGCAGTACAGTCAGGTACTGTTACATATTGTTCCACTTCACAGATTCTGTAAGCAGCTTCAACAGATTTGAGGCCCAGTTTAAAATAATACTTAGAAATTGTCAGAATTTCAATATCTATTAAAACATGGGGAATAAAAAGTACTGTAGAATAGTATTGGTTTGGTTTGGTTTGGTTTTACGGCATATTAACCGCAGTGGGTCATTTAATGTTGATAAAATTTTGAAATAAATTCATTTTTAAAGGATACTCAATTTTTTTCATAAATACATTTTTTTCTATTTAACCCATAGATGGGACCCTAACAGGTACTGCCACTCCGGGTCAGAGTGGACCAGGGAGCAATGGTGATAAAGGGGTGCTCCACATTCCCCAAACTTCAAGAACTGGAACCTCATCATCAGATAGAGTTTACTGTCATTCCCAGGACATGTAGACCCTCAGCCACCGCCTTCTAGCACCCATATGATAAAAAGGGTTGGGGCTTGCCATAAGGGCAATAGGGTTCGGAAAATCATATAGGTGTTAGGGCTTGACATGACCAGCCGATTGACTGGAGGGGCCTCTCCAACTGCCCATCTAGCCCAAGAAAGGGCCAAAGTCACGAACTGCTCATCCACCTGGGTTCTATCCTTAAGCATCACGGCCAACAGGTGGCCCCATTGGGGGAGTCTTACCCTTCTGCAGAGGTGCATTCTAACACCCCACCAACAGGGCAGTACAATAGTATTGAAAATCATATATATATATATAATATATCATATAATATATATATATATATATATATATATATATATATATATATATATATATATTGCATCTAAAATTACCTGTTATTACCCTTAAATCAAAGACTTCTAAATATGTTTAATGTTACATTTAAACAAAAGCTATCGTTTGGAGTAGATTAGGAAAATGAATGTGACTTCCGGCTGGATGGAATGAGGTGGTATAGGACATTAAGAGTTAATGTGTATTTAAAATATTGAATGAAAAAAAAATCCATGCTGTTATCATTTAAATTTTATTTTTTAATTATCTTCACGAATAATCTTCAAATCTCTATTATTTTTGCTCAAAAACCAAGCCCTGGTGATATTCAATGTGTATATATATATATTTACTTTGTCGTTAATTGTTTTATATTCAAAGTTTCTTCCGGACATACACATACACACAAACTGCCCTTTATATATATGTATAGATAGATATATATATATTTTATCGAACTAATCATTCAATGAACTGGATATATTCTTAACAAAATAGATAAATAAATAAATAAATAAATAATAAAAAAACTAACAGGGACGCAAGCTAATTTTCTGAAACGAAACACCAAATGTTAGTTATCTTCCTACTCCAAGCTGTAATCAGTTTGGACTCCCTTACCCAAACGGGAATGTTGTTACAGGTGCTAAACGAAAGAATCAATTGTAAATCCCAACAGCTGAACACCCGGCATGGAGGGTGGAGAGAGGAGGAGGAGAGAGGAGGAGGAGGAGAGAATACAAAGCAACAACAGCAGCAGGAGCAGCGTAGCGCTAACAACGACCACAGGTGCCAAGTCAAGTTTACACAAATTCATCAGATGTTGAGCTAAAACACACACAACACAGACATCATCACCGGAAACACAGAAAAACAATAAGATAGGGACATTGCAAAGTTTTCACTATTGCCATAGATAATATTCAAAGGAGGCGTCTATGAAAGAGTAAGACCATGACAGAGAAATCAATATGGCGGCCATTAAGGGGTTGGCGAAGACGGGGGGGATTAGGCTAGTACCGCCATGTAAAACAGTCAATCTGTTCACATTAAATAAAAAATAAATACAAAAAGTGGGGTCCGTTTATTCAGACAATTCAGGGCAATTACCAGCTTGTTTACGCTTTGTTTGTGTTGTGAGGTGTATATCTTTCTTGTTTTTTTTTTTCGTGCTGTAGTCAGAAAATAGGTCTGTGGTTTCGTTCACTCCTCCGTTTATTAGCCTTTTCGTCTTTTAATTTCTTAACCCTTGCCAACGCGGCTAAACATCTGGTCTATCCAATTGGACACATAGAGTAGTGGATAAAGGTGTTGATTTAAAGACAGTTTTAAGTGACAGTTATCTCTAGGCTGCAGGTTCAATCCTGGTCAAGGGCGACAGTAACGTAGAATAATAATTAACCCAGATATGGTTAGTGGAATGAGAACAGGATACGCCCGTGGGTTGGGTTTTAAAATTCTGTGATGGTAAAACTTGCAAATCATACTCAAAATCCCATGACCCAGAAAAAACAGAACCAACAAATATAATAAAACTGTTAATTTTAACTACGGGGGTTTAGGGTTGGGGTTTAGGGTTAGGGTTTAGGGTTAGTTTAATGGGAAAATAAATAAATACTTTACGTTTTGTTTTTTCTGTATACAGGGTGACCCGGAAAAACCAGAACCCACAAATTTTGTGATAAAACTGTTAATTTTAACTAGGGGAGGCTTAGGGTTAGGGTTAGTTAAATGTGAGAATAATAAATAATTTGGGTTGTTTTTTGGGGGGTCACCCTGTAATATCATGGGATTTTGAGTATGATTTGCAAGTTTTACCTAAAGATGAGGACAATAGTACAAAAAATACAAATTTGATCAATGTTTCTATATGCTCAGGTTCCTCCAGCATGGTTAAAGGCTTCTATCGGCGATTCCCATTGTTGTGAGGTGTATATCCCAAACTGTATATGTTGACTGCTTCGTAATATCAACTGCTGGTTGATATAGGGTTACTGCTTATATAGGTGTATCTAATTTACATACAATACTACACCTTGTTGTAACTCTCTTTCCTTTTTTTCTTACTTCTATTATTCTTCTTCCAGCGTCTCTTCTAGCTCTCTAGCGTCTGGACTTCATCTTGGGGACTTGTGTCTGGCCTTCTATTGGGGATTTCTCTTTATCAGAAGCCCCGTGTCATTGGTAGTTTTTAGATAATAACACAAGACTTCGATTTACCACCGTCGTGGTCTTTGGCCGATCTGACTAAAACTCTTCTATCTAAACCGGAAGAGGGTCTTCTCCACCGATTCTCACGGTATCCACCAGAAGGATCAGGACTGAGGTCAAGCCTTGTCATTCAATCCTTCAAGGCCGCCAGCTGAACTTATAACAGCCATTTTGGTTTCTACACTACTGTACATAAATATTAGGAATCTAATAATTATGTAACACACCTCCCTAACCTGAGAGGTTGTATGACCATGGTGTCTCTTATGCTTCTCCTGATTATTCCCGGGAATCTGTGTTGTATCTTTTTTCTTCTTCTTGGTGAGCTAGATCTCATCATAGTCTTTTTGTTGATTGAACTCTAAAATCAATTCTAGTAAAAATTTGGTTATTTTCTATGAGTCTAACATGATCAAATGGGAACCACTCTTGACTGATAAATTATTTATTCATTTATTGATCTACTAGGAAAAAAGAAACGGGGTTGGGGTTTAGGGTTAGTTTAATGGGAAAATAAATAAATAATTTATCAGTCAAGAGTCGTTCCCTTTGATCATGTTAGACTTATAGGAAATAACCCAAAATTCTATGCTCGCTTCTAATGTTACTCATCTGTAACCTCTCAAGTATTTGTCTGCCCTGTCGGCTGGGTCTGTAGGATACACCGACTGCACCTCTGTAGAGAGGTAAAACCCTCCCTCCCAATGGGGCCACCTGTTGGCCGTGGGTGGCAACCCGTGATGCTTATAAAAAAAGTATATGTTGATTGCTTTGTAATATCAACTATTGGTTGATATTGGATTACTGCTTATATTGATGTATCTAATTTATATACAATACTAGATTTAGTTTTGCTATTGACTTTGTGTTTTTGCTACCCTAATTTAGATATACATGCTCTATTAATGATATTGAGCACTCTTTACTTATAAATAGAGCAAACTATATCATCAATATCAATTACATATTTCTCTGAATGTTTGAGATGAGGCTTGAGGATTAGTATTATCTGTGTTATTCGGACTATTGTCCTTATCTTCATTGTTATCTATACAATGTTTCGGCTGATGTGCCCTCCGGCCTTCTTCAGGTATTTCTTGTCGGACTTGGGAACCTTCTTTTTGAATTCGGGAACCTTCTTGTCGTAATAGGGAGCCATCACAGAACTTTGAACCTAACCCTTTATTCAGTCCATGGGAGTATCCTATTCTCATTCCGCTAACCATAGCTGGAGCTGCAGTAACATAGACTAATAATTAACACAGCTTAACACCTATACCCCAGCTATGATTAGTGGAATGAGAACAGGATACCCCCGTGGACAGAATAAAGGTTAGGTTCAAAGTTCTGTGATGGCTTCCGATTACGACAAGGTTCCCGATTACAACAAGAAATACCTCAAGAAAGCCGACGGCACATCGTCCGAAACGTTGTACAGATAACAATGAAGATGAGGACAATAGTCCGAATAACGCAGATAATACTAATCAATTTAGCTCAGTCGGTAGAGTGTTCGGCTAGGAATCACAAGGTTCTTGGTTTGATACCGGCCCTCGCCAACTCAGCGAATGAGTAGCACAGGGATATGTGTGGTAAAGTGAGGAGCTGATGGTAGGTGTGGCGCTCCACCTCAGATGCTAAAATAATCTCCTTGGTCTAGCGCTAGTGAAAAGGGGATAGACTCCTCGCTGGCTGGCTGATACCGACTTTAGGCCGCCCCGTTGACTTTACTTTACTTACATATATCTATTAACAAAAAAAAGTTTAAAAAGTTCTTTGTCCTGGGGTGACTGATGATATATTTCCTAAATATCATGTTACACGTTGAGAGTATATAAAAATCATGAGGGAGAAAAGTGACTAATAAATAATATGCAGAGATGCTGATAGGTACGCATCCTGTGTCCCTGACGCACACAAATCTAAAAGGACGCAGTAAAATCATATCTGTGCATCCCAGTGTTTTTCTTTTTTCTTCCCTCACCATTTCAAGCTAACTGTAAATACATTTCAATAGTTTCTTAGAAATGAATTACCCAGGATAGATTACAAGGTAGGAGTAAAGATGGCTTTAGTTGGGACCCTTAAATTTTCCCCGTGGACTCATTTAAAGCAAATATGTGCGTCCCAGGACGCACTAAATCAAAAAGCTATTAGCATCGCTGAATATGTGCGGGTAAAATAAAAAATAGATTAATAAAATTTAAAAAATAAAATAAAAATGAAAACAAACAAATAAATAAATAAATAAAATTATGGGAAAAAAAGTGACAAATAAATAAATATGGGTGGGTAAAACTCACTTCAATCAACTCAAAACTCAGTATCTGCAATTTGAAAAACTGCAACTATTTCCTGTCTTACTCTACATAATTATTCCGTTTTCTTTTCTGACAATTTCTGAAGAAAAAAAAAAACTCTGTTTAGTTAGATCCAAATCTTATGTGTATCCATGTGTATCTTTCAAATGTATGCACATGTGTGTTGAGATGTGTGTGTGTGTGTGTGTGTGTGTGTGTGTGTGTGTGTGTGCCCATGTGTGTCTGAGTGTTTGAAGCTTAGTTAAGACAACATGACCCGGTTGCACCACTGGAGATTGGATTAGTTTTTGGTATTTAGAAAAGTCAAGGCTGTAAAAAGAAAAAAGAAGAAAAATAATCTCCATAATTCTTTGAAAGTTCCTGTCTCATAACTGTGTGGGGGGATATAGATTCATGTCCTACCCAAGGGCATTAGCACAGTTTTCCTTCTCCTAGGCTGGTTTCCTAACCAAGGCTAATGAAACCAGTCTGCCATAATATTTACCCATAACTAGAAGGAGGGGGAGAAAAGATGGGTTCATGCCTTACCGCTAAGTGAAATACAAACAGTCTTGTCCAGATATGACCTAATCATGAAATAAATGAAAAATATATTAATTGATTTTTATTAACCTAAACTGTTTTAGCATTGTATGCAGTTAAATGTGTTTTTGAAAAGATTTGGGTTTTTTTTTCAAGTCTCCATGGACAATCTGAAAAAGATTGGGATTAGTTGTAATTATTCTCATTAATCCTATTAATCAGGAATTTGTCTCAGACAATTAGAAATCAGGATTAATTAATCAATTAAAACAGGCACTGCATTTAATTAAAATCAACCTGGCTCCCAAGTGGATATATATATATATATATATATATATATTGTCGGCAAAAAGCCATATCCAAACACACCGTGTTTACAAACCTATCATATCGTCGTGTAATAAAAGTCACTGCAAGAGGAATATTAACCTACTCTAAACAAATCGTAAAATCTAAGATGTCCGTTTGGTGTAGGGGTTATGGTACTGGCCTGTCAGCTTGACAGTCCAGTTTCGAATCACGCACTGGGCGGTCTTCCTATCTATAGCTCTGCTGATGAGGCCTAATAGGCCGAAATGTACATACAGAAAATAATTTTTCTCGATTTGTTTAGCCTTACATTCCTGCCTAATTAATTAATTATTAATCAATTGATTTTCAAAATTAGGTACGACTTAAATTAAGCACATATTCTCCCAAAAATTGTCGGCAAAAAGCCATATCCAAACACACCGTGTTTACAAACCTATATATATATATATATATATATATATATTGGTTTGTTGGTTGGTTTTGAAGGCTATTGCAATGCAAGTGTAAAGAAAAAAGAAGGTAACTATGGTGTTGTTTGTTAACCTGTGAGAATAAATGAAAGGCCACTAGCAACAACTTCAGTTCTGGAAGATCTTCTGTATTTGCTTTATTGTGAGTTCAACATCTCATAAACTTCTCATTAAAATCATTTGTTTACAAAAATTTGGAAGCGGAAGTTAAAAATGAACCTTTCATTAAGTTGATGATTTGGGGTGCTTCTTGGTTACTTAGTCAGATTATTCTGTAAATGCAACAATTTTAATAGAAAGATTTTTACTGTTGTTGGCAATGTTGATAACAGTTCAAGAAGTACATTTAGTATCCTGCTTAGACAAGTTATATTCTTTATAAACAAACTTGACCCATTAGAAAAATAAGCCACAAACTGGTGACTAATCATATGTATTTCTAACTATTAATCTCTCTCGGGACATATCACTTATTGATACAACTTTCTTTTGACTTAGGTAGTCTAATTTCTATTTCTGTCGGATATCACACGATTATTCATACAACTTACTTTTGACTTAGGTAGACTAATTTCTATTTCTGTCGGATATCACACGATTATTCATACAACTTACTTTTGACTTAGGTAGACTAATTTCTATTTCTGTCGGATATCACACGATTATTCATACAACTTACTTTTGACTTAGGTAGACTAATTTCTATTTCTGTCGGATATCACACGATTATTCATACAACTTACTTTTGACTTAGGTAGACTAATTTCTATTTCTGTCGGATATCACACGATTATTCATACAACTTACTTTTGACTTAGGTAGACTAATTTCTATTTCTGTCGGATATCACACGATTATTCATACAACTTACTTTTGACTTAGGTAGACTAATTTCTATTTCTGTCGGATATCACACGATTATTCATACAACTTACTTTTGACTTAAGTAGACTTCTTTTTCTGTCGGATATCACACAAATTTTTTTCATCGTGTTTTTCTAACTCAAATGATCTCTTCAACGCATTGGAAAACCTGTGATGCCCAAAATTTGGTTGAGTAATGTTGAATCTATATCACATTTAAACTAGGTATTGTAAGTGATTTCAAACCCAAGTCATGTTATTATGTTCACTTTCCAACAAATACCCTTGGGAAAGGTATGAAACCTCTCATCCATCCCAGCTATGGGTTAAAAGTACTACTACTGTTCCAAAGATGAATTTGGCATTAAATGACCCATGAAGGTTGATATGCCATTAAACAAGTAAGATCTCAAATTCTTACTATAGTTTCATGACTGAGTTTTTATAAATGACAATCAACAGATAAAACTATATTGATTTATTTAAAGTTTGCCGTGATGCTGATAGCTTTTTGATTAAGTGCATCCTGGTACACATATTTGCTTTGAATGAGTCCCCGGGAAAATTTACGGGTCCCAACTAAAGCCATCTAACTCCTACTTTATAACCTATCCTGTGTAATTGATTTCTAAGAAACTATTGAAATGTATTTACAGTTAGCTTGAAATGGTGAGGGAAGAAAAAGTAAAACACTGGGATGCATGGATATGATTTCACTGTGTCCTTTTAGATTTGTGTGTGTCAGGGACACAGGACGCATCTGAGTTTGATTTGATGATTGAGTCTGTTGGACTATCTATGTATATAAGGTATAAGATGTATGCAAAATTCTATTTATGAACTTTCCCAACACCAACAGGCACTTGCGGTAAGAATTAGCCAATAAGAGACAAGGACAGAAAGCATTTCAGATCATTTTCAACTGTCCTCAAATCAATTACTGGTTAAACTTTCTGCCAGCAAGAACTATTGTTTGGATTACCAACTTACTACAGACTTGGATTTTATTGAGGGAAAAATAAAATAATTAAGTTAACACAAAAGTCTTTGTTGAGGGGGCACAACCCCCCCCCCAAAAAAAACGAGTCAACCATTTACTGGCAGATTAATCTTTTTCTTTCCTTTTTTTTTTCCTGTTGTTGTCTCTCCACAGTCAACTTCTACTTCTTGAGGTTTCTTCTCTTCTTCTTCTTCAAAGCCTCTACGCGGCTGCTGTCTCTAATACATAACATGCGCTTTTTCTCTGTCTCTCCTGGGTTTCTGCTGTTCTGTTTATACACATGCTTGTAGCCATCATACAGCATCTGGTTTTAACATACAGGAACTTGGGTCAACTCAATCTTCAGCATTATGCTCAAGTATCACCTTTTCATATTCAGGAGGACGCGGGTTCGATCTTAGATCAAAGTCCTACATGCCAAACAAAGCCTTACCCGCTTCCTTCGAGAATACAGTACGTACCCACTTCTACCACTCGACTCGTGTTCTCTGTCTCAGACTTATACCTATTACAAGGAACCTACAGACTAGGATTAACCAACTGGATTCACTTACAATGGTTACTAACAGAGTCTTCTAAACTATAGAAGACTTGAAAAGGAAGCGCGTGGTGCAATGGTTAAAGTCATGGGAAATGGACTGTCGCCCCGAGTTCAAATCCTGGATGTGATAATTGCATTTCACTTTGCGCTAATACCCTTGGGAAAGGTATGAATCCTACTCTCCCTCCAGCTATCGATAAATAGTAGGCAACCAGTCTAGGAGAAGGGAAACTCTGAATTCAAACCTGTTGAACTCCGCTTAAGAAATTGACCTTGTGTAACATCCTGCTCGTGCGGAGGGGTTGGTAAATATATATATATATATATATAAGACTTGAAACTATAGTAAGAACATGAGATCTTAATTACTTTTAGTTTTTATACTGCTCTGGTGGCCAGCATTTGAAAATGAATAGGCAACAAATATGAGAAAGGATAAGGAAAAGACTGAGAAGATACAGGCAAAATTCAAGAGAAGAGTAGAGGCATGAGATGGTTAGTTGTCAAAATTTGTGGAATATATTTAGTCCCAACCAATTCTAATAAATGTTTGGGGATAAACATATGACCTATTGAATTTCAAAAAGTGTAAGTAGAAAATTAAAAAAAAAAAAAGAAAGAAAAGCTATAGACAACAGATACCAAACATACTCACACCAAAAAAAAAAAAAAAATGTCTCTTGGATAACTTTATTCTAATAAGCGTTCAGCTTCTCCCTGACTCAGACAGAGAGTTTTATTTGTGTCTATTGGGGAAAAAAAGGAAAATAAATCAATGAATACAATAATTAAACAATAAAAGAAAAAAAAAAGATCAGAAAGCCTTAGTTTATAAAATATGTTCTGGTAGCATGAGGTCTTTAATCAAAGTGTCACAGTAAAGCCATAAAAATGTTATTTCTACTAAAACAAGTATTTTATTCTTATGTATCTCTTGTATTAATTGCTTGACAATTTAGTCATTTGGTTTGGTTTATTTGTTTAATGGACTCATTTGACTCATTTGATAGTCGGGTTTGGTTTATTTGTTTAATGGCAATATCAACTCCTTATGGGTTATTTAATGTCAAAATTTGACTCATTTGATTGGTTTGGTTTGTTTAGGGCTGGTTTAGCTTAGTTGGTAGAGCGTTCTGACTAGGAACCACAAAGTTCCTGCTTCAATACCGGCCCTCACCAATTCAGCCAATGAGTAGCACAGGGATCTGTGCGGTAAAGTGAGGAGCTGATCGTAGATGTGGCGCTCCACCTAAGACACTCAAAACAATCTCTTTGGTCTAGAGCTAGTAAAAAGGGGATAGACTCCCTTGCTGTCTGGCTGCTACCGACTTTAGGCCACCCCGAAGATTTTACTTTTTACTATATTTCATTTGGTAGAGCATCCTCAAAATACCACGAAAAGAGACTGGGGGAACTAGAGACCAGAAGAAGAATTGAGACAGTGCAAAGAGGATAGACTCCTTCACTGTCTGGCTGATACCGACTTTAAGCCAACCTGAAGACTTTACTTTTTAGTTTATTTCAGTCAGTAGAGCACCTCAAATACTCCTAAAAGAGACCGGGGGAACTAGAGACCAGAAATAAGAATTTAGACCATCCAGATCAAAGCAAGGTTGAAATTGGCTAGAAGAATTAGAAGGGTTCTGAAGACCTGATGAGATTTGCTGTCACTCAGACTCCAGTGAAAAGCCTCCAGTTAAAATTGCTGTGAAAAGCTTGCAAAGAGTAAAATAATAACAAAAAATGTTGATCCAAAAAATTTTTTTTTTTTTAGATATATTTGTACAGCATTCATCACTTCCTTCTTTTTGAGAGAAATGATGTAGAACAAACATTCCCTAAGTAGATGGTACCACACCCCTGAGGGCATTCGAAAGATCCAAGGACCAGTGAGCCAAAAATGTGGGTGATAGGTGGTGGGGTGGTATCAGAACCAAGGAAGCATTATTTTACACATAAATAACACGTATGCTTTACTAAGAATAAAATTAACATTGAGTTATACACAAAAACCGAGTTTTATTTTGTGGACTCAGCCAAAAAATGTTTGGGGGTGGGGAGAGTCCCCATGTCGCAGTAGCTAACATAGTAGACTGTGACATAGCAAGTGAGTTCAAACTTTCAGACTAATATCCTTGGGAAAGGTATGAACCCCCTTATCCCCCCAGAATGACTTTGGCATTAAATAACCCACAAAGGGTGATATGCCATTAAACAAAGAAAGTGAACTGAAGCTAACCAAAAAAAGGTTTGGTCACTACTATAATCTATTATCTACTAAAAGTGGTTACCCTGTGTCACCTGAGTAGGGGGGGGGGCGGGCAAAAAGTTAGTCTCTCCAGATCTGTTATTACTGATTTTTTGTGAGTTGGATCCTTGCAGGATGTCTCATTAAATTCCTTACGTAAAAGACCTTTATTACACTAAAGCTGAGTGACTCAATGATTGTTTGCTAAAGGCTTTTTTCCTATTTAATTTTTTGACACAAAATTCATAACAAAATATTCTTTAGTTCTACCTGCTGTTGCTTAAATGGTCACCCATCTAAATAATGAATAGGCTCATCACTGCTTAACTTCGGAGATCTAGCAGGAACTTTCATTGTAACTTGACCATAAACAGTAGTAGTAGTTGCTGTGGTGGTGGTGTCGTTTTTTTTTCAATAGATTTTTTTTTTTTTTTTTTAAATTTTAATTCTCTTTCTGTTGAAGGACAATTTGGTACCAATACACTTTTGCAGAAAGTAATTATTTCCTCATAACTTGATTTTTATTTCAAGTACTTCATAATTTGTTTCTATTATAAACAAGTAAAAAAAAAAGGCGACGGTATGGCCTAAAGTTTGTATCAGCCAGACAGCGAGGGAGTCTATTTTTTAGACCAAGGAGATAGTTTTTCTGAGGTGGACTCCCTATCCGCAGATCCCTGCTATCAAACGCTGTGGCAGCGCTAAACCCTCTTTATTCTATTACTATTAAAACAAGTAAAAAAAAAAAAATTTATGGTATTAAAAGTTTGTTTGAGTCTATTTCAAAGCAGTAGGAGCTCCACACTACACCCCGATTAGAGGCTTCCTATTTAACAAATATTATTTTATATATTTACACCACAACAAATCGTAGGTATTTATTCATTTGTAAACTTTTTAGTTAACCTCTTGATACGGAAAAAAATGACTATTTCTTGTTTGCAAATAATTTTCTCATAAAACTCTATAGATAACTTTAAATATATATTTAAAAAACCATAAGTAAATATATAATACAGGGCATGTATTTATTAAAACAAGCTTTAAAAAACATTAAGGACCATCTAAGTTTGCATACTAAAATTTTGAATGTATATAATATAAGGTTGTTCTTTATTCTATGTATTGATGATTTTGGGTAATTTGACATAAACAGTGACATAGTTTCAGTTACAGACAAATAGAGATTGAATCTTCATTATTAATAATAATAATGATAATAATAATAATAATAATAAGAAGAAGAATTTAGAATAATAATAATAATAAGAAGAAGAATTTAGAATAATAATAATAAGAAGAAGAATTTAGAATAATAATAATAAGAAGAAGAATAAGAATTTAGAATAATAATAATAAGAATAATAATAAGGAGAAGAATTTAGAATAATAATAATAATAAGAAGAAGAAGAAGAATTTAGAATAATAATAATAAGAAGAAGAAGAATTTAGAATAATAATAATAATAATAATAATAATAATAATAATAATATAATAATAATAATAAGAAGAAGAAGAAGAAGAAGAAGAAGAAGAAGAAGAAGAATTAGAATAATAATAATAATAATAATAATAATAAGAAGAAGAAGAAGAAGAAGAAGAAGAAGAATTTAGAATAATAATAATAATAAGAATGATAATAATAATAAGAATTTAGAATAATAATAATAATAATAATAAGAAGAAAGAATTTAGAATGATAATAATAATAATAATAATAATAATAAAGAAGAAGAAGAAGAAGAAGAAGAAAAAGAAGAATTAAAATAATAATAATAATAAGAAGAAGAAGAAGATGAGAAGAAGAAGATGAAAAAGAAGAAATAAAATAATAATAATAATAATAATAATAATAAGAGAAGAAGAAGAAGAAGAAGAAGAAGATGAAAAGAAGAATTAAAATAATAATAATAATAATAAGAAGAAGAAGAAGAAGAAGAAGAAGAAGAAAAACTTGTTTTTTCATGAATGGACAATTTAGCACTCTTTGTCTGGCCAACTGACCATCACCCACTTAAAGAGTTCTGCTTATTGCCCTATTAAGTACCAGTTTTTTGATGCTTACCACTGAATAGAGCGTCAGAATTATTTCATACAATTGTCCATTCCGTTCTGTCTATTTTTATACACACATTATCCAATTCTCATATTACATAAAAAAATAAATAAATTTTTAAAAAAAGCACTTTTTTTTTCGTTTTTTTCTTCTTTTTTTTTCTTTTGTTGCTTTGGGTAATTTGTTTCTAAAAATGACAAGAGAACTTGACCTAAAGTTAAAGGGAATGTAAAACTGTTCTTGAAAAGTTCACCCATTTCTTGAATGCTTTAATAAGAGTCCTCCTCTGTTTTAGATGTGTTTTAGAAGCAGAAAGGAAGGAGAAGTTGAGCAAAAACTAGGATCCCTTCTGATGGCAAACCACACTGCTGCTGCTCTCACCATGAGGTACAAAAATATATTTCCCATTTTTATACTAAAACATTCCTCTAGGTTTAATAACTATGCACTGCAAAATTGAATAAAATTTATAACACACACACACACAATATGATAGCGAGGACATGAAGTCATTGGTGCTTGGTACCAATGCTCTGTCAATGATATTCATCATTCGCATCTGATGAGTCGGGAGAGTTAGACAATTTGTCTAAGCTCCCTGAAATAGACTATAATGCTAAATCTCTAAGTCTTTTGTTATTTCTTTATTTATATATTTGCTCTGTGACTCTAACATTAAGAGCACACATTGAGCTCTCAAACTGCGACAGGTTTTTTAAATAAAACTCATGTGTCGTAAGGAAGATTTCTTCTCTTGACTTTTGGATTATATATATATACATACATATATATATATATATATATATATATATATATCATATAAACACACACATATATATATATATATATATATCATATAAACACCACATATATATATATATATAATATATATATATATATCATATAAACACACGTATATATATATATATATATATATATATATATATATATATATATCATATAAACACACATATATATATATATATATATATAATATATATATCATATAAACACACATATATATATATATATCATATAAACACACGTATATATATATATATATATATATATATATACATATCATATAAACACACGTATATATATATACATACATATCATATAAACACATATATATATATACATACATATCATAAAACACACGTATATATATATACATACATATCATATAAACACATATATATATATACATACATATCATATAAACACATGTATATATATATATATACACATACATATCATATAAACACATGTATATATATATACATACATATATATACATACATATAAAAACACATATATATATAATATACATATATATCATATAAAACACATATATATATATATATACATATATATCATATAAAAACACACATATATATATATATACATATATTATACATACATATATATACATATATACATATACATACATATATATACATACATATATATAGCATTTCATATATATATATGTATATATATATATTATATATATATATATATATATATAATATATATATATATATATATGCCATTTCATATACATATATATATATCATATATACACATACCGCGTTTAAAGTCAACATACCACCTCTTAACCGTTGTTTCCGACGGAGCAAAGTCCGAATAACACTTATCAAGCCATTGCTTTGTTTGAACAGTATTTTTCCCCATCATAAAGCAATGCTTTATCAATACACGAAATTCAGATTTTTCCATTGTTTTGAAAATTTGCAACAGTAGCTTCACTTAAATAACTGTAATTTGTAAACTAATAATCCAATTGGGCTCAAATTTGGACACATGCCATTTAAAAGTTGGTACTTTATAAAAATTATGGATTTTTTATTAGTGGCGCCATCTATATGCCAGGCTCGGGACTTATTGAGTAATGTGTTACTTTTTAATTATCCACTATAAAGTAACTGATACACCAATGCTTAAAAAACAAAGAGATAGTTGTATATTATATTTACTAGCAAATATATGCACCCTTCGGGTGCAAGTATTTAAGTTTTAATGTAATAAAAAATCCTATTAAATTAGAAAGGCTAATGAAACTAAATAAGAATGCAGATAAAAAGATTTGAAACAGAGGGAGTATAATCAAAAAATAGAATAATTAAAACTTACTCTTCCATCACTCTCGTCTTTCATTGTTATTTTTTCTAATTTAAGTATTTAGTTAAAAGTGGAAGTAAAGAATAAAATGACAGTTATTTTTTTCTTGTTAATGGATTTCATTTAAGATTCATTGATGAGATTTTTGCTCATATTCATTAAGATAAAACCAAACAATTAGAAATCAATAATACTAAGCACATATTTATTAAAATCAAATTTTTAAGATCAATATGCAAATTAGCCTTCCCGTTCACACTGTAAACCACTATTTTGTTGTATATATAAATATAATTGCATGCTGTTAGTATGTAGATATGGGCCAACAGTATTAATAATGTAAAACAATTTTATTAATAATTGAGGTTAAAATAGAAATAAAATCATTGAGAATGTGATGTCAATAACTAAGGGAATTGTGACTTGAGTAGTGATATAGTTTCGTTACAGATCGAAAAACACACAATCTCCATTATAATAAGATTTTTATTCTGTTAGAAAGCACATTTGATTAAATTCTATCAAAAGATTATGTTTATTTATTTACATCAGAAAATGTGTAGAAACCAAACCTGCAAGCAAGTGAAAGTGTCATAATATCATTAAAGCATCAAAGTAGAGATATAGATTTTTTAATGTTTTTTCTGTTCTCATTAAAGTTCTATAGTTTTTAAATACTTACTTAAAAAAAAAAAAAAAAAAAAAAAAGACCTTTTATTGTCATTGACTTTTTTATATAAAATATGACCTGGAAATCTAGGCCGTTAAAAACTCCAGAGACATCAACTATACAGCTACAGTAATCCTAACATGTAAGAGGAGAGGCTAAACAAATCCAAAGCTCACTCAATGGCATCTCCCTGCCAACTGAGTAATCCCATGGGAGAGTGTCTGTTTGCACATGTGCAGTTAGGTCTATTTTGATTGGTTGTCAAGTTACGTCAAGACCACGGAACCTGTCCTTTCAAATATTTAAAATGGCTGGACTGATATACCTTGGTTTCATTTATTATTCTTCATTTAACTTTATTTTACTTATTATAACTTATTATTTTACTAATTTTATTTTACTTATTCTTTTATTTTACTTATCATTTTAGTCATTATCATAACTTATTATTAAACTTATTATTTTACTAATTATTATAACTTATTATTTTACTTATTTCATTTAACTTATTATTTTATCTATTATTATAGCAAAGTTGGCAGAGTGGCCAATTGTCAGTATCAGCCGGACAGAAAGGGAGTCCATCCCCTTTTTGCTAGCACTAGACCAAGTAGATTTTTTTTGTTGACCTACCATCAGCTCCCCTCTTTATCACATACATCAGATTACCCAAGCTAGCACACATATATATATAGACGCATATATCACATATATAGATACACACACATATATACATATATACATACATATACATATATACATACATAATGGAAGCGCGTGGTGTAATGGTTAAAGTCATGGGAAATGGACTCGTCACCCTGAGTTCAAATCCTGGATGTGGTAATTGCATTTTACTCTCCCTCCAGCTATGGATAAATAGTAGGGCAGACTGGGCTCTTTAACCTTGATTAGGCGACTGGTCTAACAGGAGGAAAATTCAGAATTCA